>WIPJ01001859.1:29694-65915 GCA_018155075.1 Cassiopea andromeda
TATTAGGTAGATTGACACAGAAAATAAAACTATGGAATTGCAACTATTAGTTTCACGATTTCTCGATCATACATATATATATAGTATAATTGAGCACTCTCAGTTATAGAGGATACAAGGAATTTAATTTATATATATTTAGATATATGCTGCAACCGACGCTTTCAAAAAATCAAGCAGGGCATTCATATTCAAAAGTTGAATGATGCAAGATCTGGTCAGAAAATATTTCAAACTTCAGCATCAAATGCACATGCATTGTCTTTTATATCAATTCACTGTGTTCAGAATACAAAGATCATAGGAACGGCAGAAAAACAAAATATTTAAGAGAATTTCTGCACATTGCAGAAAATGCCATTGCGTTCTTTGAAGCTGCCTTAAAAACGCTAACAACAAATGCCTAATTATTTCCATAATGAATGGTTCTAGCATTGCATGAGACAATAGTGACAGATGTGAAAAAGACATTGCAAGGAAGCAGTGACTTCTATTTGAACAACTGAACGAAACCAAAGTCCAATTAAGAGTGGGTGAATAAGGTACAAACCCTTTATGTTACAGCAGGGACGTTGTGAGAACCCTTTTGTTGGGTGGGTGTAAAGTTGAATTTACCTGGTTACTAACCTGTTCTATTGCTACCTATCACTATTCATTCCAATGTTTTAAAGCAATGCTCTTTAGGTATTTACAGGTAGTAGTAGGGGCAGGAGGGGCAAGCATGGCTATTGAAAGCTTTCAGTATGCTACACATTCTATCGTATCTATTATAGGGCCTACCATGGTTGAGACGAAAGAAAAAATTTTTATAATAGAGGTTTTCAGATGGCTAGAAAACACTATTTCAATATTTATATTTGCAAATACATTTAATAAATCCTTTGACTTTATGCTCTTTCAGCTGTTGTACAAGTATTATGTGTCCTTCAAATCTTCAAAAATTTTCTGATTTAACGATATAATGACCTAATTTTACATGAATTTTCTCAACTACCAGAGTTGGGAGGTGTTGCACCCACACATCTCATTCCCAAGCTCCCTGCATATGAGGTATGTATTTCAACCAAAGTGATCTACAGGAAAGCATGGATGAAGAAAAGTTGAAGCATGTCATGCTGAACCATGCAAGCAGGGCCAGAATTTGCTATGGTGGACAATAAGATCGCTATCTTTCAAGGTCATCAAGTGTATTGTGCCAACCTAGAAACAATCTGTTTTTAGTAGGCATTGTTGGGGGTAAATGTTGAGCCCAAAAGCAAATTCCTGACTAATGGAATGTTAAGAAAAGGGAGAAAGATTGAATAGATATAGATATAAGCTCAAGGTTGTTGATGCTAGATTTATAACTAGCAAAGTAGTAGGATTGGAGGAAGAGTGTGGCAGGCAAGGTGCTCCATAGTTGATTTGGAAATAAAGTGATAGGGAAGATCTTCTGGTGGTACAAAAATACCTAACAAGATTGGTGATAATATTCCTGATTTCCAGAGAGCAACGTCTGAAAAAATAGCGAAGAAGATAGAGAGATCTGCGACCAGATGAGATGAAAAGGGGCTGCAGTGAATCAACTACAAGTTGATGTCAACTTCACAGAGAAGCGTGAATCTGAAGAAAGCCAAAAGTTGAAGTAGGGTGGACGCCACAGCACACCACAGCAGTTTGAAAGGGCCAAGAAGATAGAAGCTGATTTTTTTACAACTATATAGACAGAACAGACTATCATTGGTAAATAAGGAAGGGCCAAAAGACAGGATTGTTTAGAAGAATTCTAAGAGTCTGGAAAAATGAAGACTTTGCAAATTACCAGCTACAGCTCACAATATACTGAACATTGTGCAGCTGAATGAAAAAGAACCTCCATTTTTTGTCAGATGTCCTAAGGCAAATATTGCTCCTATTATTAGGTAGTTGAGAAGAATAAATATGGTTGGGAAGTTTAAATTGTAAATGTGTCCAGTAGACAAACAAAGAAAATTTATTAAGAACAACATAAAGCCAAAATGTAATGCTTGCTTTGGTCTTGAATCAATTATCTAAGGGGTGGTATAATAAAGAAAGACATCAATATAAGCTAAAATTTGAAATAATCTAGAATCTTATTCAAGCTTTACTCTTCTGTGATGTGTATAAAAATGAATTGAAAGCCTTGCTAATAGAATAGAGTCTAAAGATGTCAAGGATTTAGAGTTTAATTGTTGAATTAAAATCTAATTGCTTGTATTTATGATATACTTATTCAACAAAAATTCAACCAAAGCATTGCCTTATCCGAGGGAAGTATCATATTTGGTTTCCGTAGCCTCAATAAAATATGTTTCAATGCATACCATACAATTTATTCCACTATGAAAAATGTACACAATTTTTTGTAAAGAAAAAACATTTATAGTTGCCATTTTGCATTTTTGAACTTTACCAGGGTCAGAAATCAAGCAAAAAAATAATTTTGATATTCATACTCAGTGATTAATTTGGCCATATAAACCACCTGTTAATGTGAAGATTTTTAAAATTATAACACTAGGTATATAAAGGAACTAATTACAAATATGACTTAAAAGATGCCAGAGATGGTACAAGTTTAGCACTAACTGAGATATTATTACACGATATTGCTCCTCTGAAAGAGTATCATTTAAAAACCTTCAGTTAATTAAAAACAACATTGGGGATGTGTTGTCTTAAAGCATTTTTTAGTATCTTGTATGTGCTGCAGCCACGTCGAGGGATAAATTCTCTTTCATTCTGGCTTATTTCTTATGCAATACAGCATTATCTCCATAGTTTTGAAATGAGTTATCAAAACTGGTAGTCAGCAACACGGCATCGAAAAGTCAATGAAAAAAGCAGACCTTCGTAAAGTTAACATGCATAATTTGTATGCAAAAATAAATGCTACTAGAGTTTACTTCCACAAGAAGTTGAATGATGCAGAGAATTAGCTTTGTTGGAGTATAACTATCTGTTCCCACTGCTAGCTACAATTTTAACTTTAACTTCCATTCTTTTTCACTGGATTATTTGATCAAATAAAATCCATCCTATAAGTTATTGAATACATTTTATTAATCTTACCTTGAATTCTTTAAATCTTATACCTCTTACTCGGTTCTTATCCATAGATATAGTAGGTCATTATAATATAGCAATGTTCCCATTGTAGTTTCTTAATCGTCTTCACTTGCGCGCAATAAATAAGTCAAAGTACGCAGATGAAGAGAGAACGTAACAGCTCATTGCTTTTCAGCGCGTCTTCTCTAAGCGCTTTACAAGTCATGAACACACTACAAACGCGAATTTGCAGAGTTACTTGGTCAGCCGGTATCAAATAGCAACTATATATGCATGTGAAGCACCTGAAACAATTGAGACCTGACTGTACCTGACTTCCTATTATCTACTTGCTAAGTTGCTCGGCTCCATATAAAGATGTCCTCACATAGTAAGTACTACCAATGTAGCAACAGATAATAGAACCAAGCAATGATGGATATCAAAAACACAAAAAAAACAATAGGAAATGGCAAGAATGTTATTGAAAGTCTACCTGAATGGTAACCGTAAATTTCTGCTCTCAAGCATCTTTCTGAATGGTAATTAATTGGATTGATTCTTAGGAACTGAGTTGTAACAGGTTCAGGTAGCAAATTCATCACTATCAAATTGTGGTGTTTCTCATTGCCCACGAATATCTGAAGAATGGAAGACAGAATTTTTACTTTTTGTTAGAGGTATTCCAGTGGTTTTCAACCTTTTCCCGCGTACCGCCCATTTTTGTAAGTTCTGGAAAAGTATAATTTCTCACCGCCCACTAACATTTGATTAAAAAGCCCCCCATCGTTGATACCTCTTGATCCCGAAAGTTAATGCATTACATAAGACAGGTAAAACAATGTAATGGATTGAAATTCCTTTTTTTAAACTGCACGAACAGAAATACTGCGGATAGTGATATTTCATTTCATCGGTTTCCAGTAAAGGATTCGGTACGTTATGCTAAAGATACATATTTTGGATGTTTTTGATATAAAATGAGATTATTCTACCGCCCACCCGAAATCTGAAATCGCCCACTAGTGGGCGGTATCGCCCAGGTTGAAGACCACTGAGGTATTCAAAATACTTTCAAGCACTGAACTTGAATAAGCTAAACAAAGGACAAAAATGGCAGAGGAGAAAGCTCTCCCTTAAACGCTTTCTGGGGTCTTAACTGCAGATTGAAATAAAAAGAGTCAAAATCAGCTTAAAAGAATTACCCCAATCAGCAATAATTATTAAAAAATAATCAAATTATTTTTACAGTTGGTTTTTCCTATTTCTAGTTAAACACCATAAGTCCCGAATATAAGCCTCGGGTCTACAGAAGTTACAAACATTTTTTGATGGGCATATATTTGGGGGGTGGTTTACATTCGTAGGGCCTTTTGGGTTAGTGGGTGACTTGTGTATTGCAAAAAAATTCACCATTTGTTGTCCAAGCAGAGAGATTAATAACGAGAGTTAATGCGTAAAGCTTCTTTAAAGAAAAACGTAAATACAGAGGCTATATATAGAAGCTACATGTATGCTCTGTCCTTGCATATTTTTAACACCTCCTTCCTCACGATATACGCAAAGACGTGTTGTATGATGTATGATGTACGGTCACAGGGGCGGATCTAGAAAATTTCATGACTGTCGCACATATGGTGTGGCTTGTTAGCAGGCGTGGTCAACCCATGGAATTCTGCTACTCTCTGCTGTGGGGCTGGTTAGGATAGTCAAAATGAATTACACATGTTGAGGACGTAAATATTACACAATAACACATATCAAAATTAAGCTATGCAAAAGAGGTACTCATATAAGTATAATTTCCAATTGTAATTATAGCCCTAACCAATGCTCTAACCCACAACAGTACTCTGAGTTACAAATGAATTGCTACTAATACCTCATAATTCATTATAAGCAAGGGCAGATCCAAGGAGAAGGGGGGTCAAAGCCCCCTCCAAAATGGCAATATTTCCTATAGCAAACAATAGTGTTAAGAAACTTCCAACATAAAAAAGACAATAAAATGAATCAGATGGGCCCCTAAGTCCAGCACTAGACCCGCCCCTGATTTATAAGACATGTAAACAGCTACCAAAAGTATTTCATGACGTATTTCACAAATATCATGTAACTGAAATGATAACACAAAAATGTGCTTTGAGCATGGGGAATCGATCATTCCCCAGTAGTATCAAATATGATCCTGAAAGTTACTTGCTCTCTGCAAATGATTCCAGATTGGTTTCAAGCACGTTTAAGGAGCAAGAGAACATAATTTAATATCGAAAATGATATGTTGAAATGTACCTTGCAGCTACGACTCTTTTATCACTCATAACGCGAAGGCATGCATCATTCTTTGGAATGTCGCTGCTAGCAGATAAGTCTTCAGCTAACAGGATTTTCTTTGAAATTACGGCACATTTGCCGAGCTGTGCTAATTCCGCATTATACATTACCTCCAACGCGTTGATAAACGGCTGTACTTTTTCCAGTAAATCCAACATAGGATAATAAAGATTGCGACATGAATGGAAATCTGCGGCCTTTCACTTGCTAAGTAACCTGCTAAAATCTATTCATCAAATTTACGTTAAGATTGTCCGAATGCACTAGAAAGCATCCTTTAGGCATATGGTCGCACAGGAAAAACGATATGATTAGCTTCCTCAATTCATAACAGTCATGCAACAGTGGATAAGAAGCATCATGTGTACAGACATCTTACTCTATCTACTTTTTTACCCTGTTGGGCTTCAATAAACTGTTCGATATAGCAATCCGGAATAAAGATAACAAACATGGGATCCCCTCTTTCTGACTAGCTCCTACCTACTTAGAGCAAACAAGAAAATCCATCTAACAGCTGATTCGATGTAGTACAAATTAGCAAAACTTTCCAAGTGACTAAAAATGTTGTTTTGCAGCTGAATGTTGACGTTCGCATTTGCATCCTGTGCGAGAGTCTAGATACGCCCCTGTACGGACAAGCATGATGTATACGAAGCTTTTGTGAAGATACAAGACATTTGGAGTACAACACACCAGTCGCTTTATTTATGCTTCCTCAGGAACTATGCTCTACAATGAATTCTAACTATACGCGCAGAATCTCAAATGAAAACGCTGGGCTTATATTTGGAATTAAGCGGTAACTAATTAACACCAAATATTTTAAAATAGCTACTTTTTCAAATGATAGGGTAAAATGAAGGGAGGGAAAAATAAAATTGAAGGGAAAAGTTCAAAAGGCTTTACTACAACGATTGCTGGGGTTCTTGAGCATACTTCAATGTTAGCCAATATTTTAGACCAGGCCCGTAACAAACAGCGCTCATTGGTTTTAACTTTATTATACTTCAAAAATGCTTTCGGTGAAGTACACCACACTTTGATTCTAGAGGTTCTCTTGTATCATCATAGCCCTGCTAAACTTAAAGCATTGATTTTAAGCCTCTATACTGATTTCCATACATCTGTCATAACGAACGATTCTTTTACTCCTGCTATTACTCTTCTTCGAGGTGTTCTTCAGGGTGACTGCCTTAGTCCTTTACTATTCAACATATGCTTTAATACTTTCATACAATTTATCCGCCAAGAATTCTCTTCCCTTGATAAACTGGATTGTCTTTTCAAAAAAATTCATTGGCTCCAATTTGCAGGTGATGCAGACGTTGTCACAGCCAATAAACATGAAAAGCAACTTTGTTTCAATTGTTTTACCAATCGGTGTAATTTGGTCAGATATGGTCATCAGAGTGGATAAATGTGTGACGTTTGGGATCAAGAAGTTTTCTTCCCATTCTCTCCAACATGAACCAAAGCTTTTTACTAATAATCAACTTGCCCCCACAGTCAAATCTGGTGATTCCGTAAAATAATTTGGTCGCTTTGTCAACTTTGACATGGACAATGAAGTCCATAAAGAGACACCTAAATCCTCTCTCACTCTGATTTTAACTGTTATTGATACCTTTCCAGTCTTGCCAAAGAAAAAGTAATTTCTCCACCAGCGGTACACCCTTTCAAAACTATCTTGACACATAACAGTAACAGATTTACGAAGGACTTGGGTAAGTTTTTCAATCTTGATAACATTGTAATTAATTTTGTACGTCAATGGCGTAATCTTCCAATTGATGCTAGTTTAGGTGGCAATATCCTTCCTAACAATCAATTTGGTCTGATTTCCAACTTCTTACTGCAAAATTTAACCAACGGCAAAGCATCTTATGACATGTCCTAAAATCCTTGCAGAATGCCATTAGGTCACTCTAGAAAAATAGCAGTCACAACATGAACGTACAATATGGCTCATAAAAATTCAAAGCATGCTCTAAATATGGTGTGGCACATATACACTGAAAGACGAAAGTCCCAGCTTTCATCTCAAGGCTTTATCATTGCTTTCCTTAGAGATCACTCTCTAACTGCACTCAAAACTTTATGGTCCTATACACAGTGCAACTTTCCTAAGAATAGTTTTAACTTCACAGTTAGTATTTCCTTATTGCAAATTGAATTTACTAGAGCTTTACCACCTAAAATTTCAAGAAATGGCATATTTTCGATATCCTTAACCAGTGATGGCAAACAATTTTTTTAACATATTGAAGTTGAAATCACCAAAAATAGGCATTTCTTTATTCTTTTTGCCTTATTTTTAATTCTAGTTACTTGGCTATATACTGTTTCCATGTCTTGCACATCATGGCCATTACTAGGTGGCCTATAAATGCTCTAAATTCTGGCCTAAACAGCTTCAATAACTTCTTCCTCCATTTATTGAGCTTGATATGCCTGTAATGACTCATTGAAGTACAAGAGTACTCCACCACCATGCCTTTATCTATAATCTTTGAAGACCGAGTATCCATTTTGGATTTCTTCATCCCCAATTCTTGCATCTATTTTTGTCTCATTCAGGATTAAGATGTTAAATTCTATTATTTCCTCCAGTATCCTTACATATCCCGATTTGGACAAGAAGCCATTGATGCTCAGATGAAATTTGAATTCTCAACATTACCAAATTGATCTTCAATCACATCATTACTGATGTTAGAAAATAGGAGATGAATTGAAAAACACCTTCTACTAGTCCATGGAAATTCATCAAGCTGGATAAGATGTCTATACTCCTTTTGGGTAATTCCTTCACAAAGCATGTGAACTTCCCCACTACATGCATCACAGGACACAGTTCTATGACTTTTGGAAATAGGTCTTAGGTAGACCGCGCAGGCGCATTTGAGTGTTCCAGGATTTAAGCTAATGCCACCACTCAGCAGTAAAGTCATAATCAAAACATACTTTATGAACGAACAATTTGATTTGTTACAGGCACTTCTTTGCTTCCTTACCATCTTCCTTGATTCCGTGCTTCCATTCATTAGGCCTTGCATGTTGGCAGACACAGCTTCCCACGCTTTCATTGTAGACAGTAGGCTGCTAACGGGCCCAGACGAGTATCTTTATAGTTGCTCAGCTTCTCTTTTTAAGGAGTTGAAAAAATTACATTGTATGTCGATAAGATACAAAACTGACCAAGGCTTGTCCAGAATGCAGCAAGAACCGCTGACGTTGCTCCCGCCATGTTGCCAATAGCAATAACGAATAAAGAAGTTTCATAAGATTCTCTCATATCAAGTGTCTGATGAAATGGTCCACCATAGTTGGGCCTAGAGAAATATTTTTGATATTCAGGTACTCATGTGGCCGGAAAATGCAATCTTGGGAGTGTTTGTTGTAAATAGAGTATAGAAAGAATACCCAAAATTCTTCTCTCAAAAGGGAAAGCTTTACTCCTCTCGTCCCCCTTGTTGGAGGGGAGGGGGCAACCCCCGCTACCTCCCTGCTGCAGGCGTCATTGATCATCAAGGCAATCTTTCTTGGCTGGTCCTAACGATTATTTGAAGAGAGAGAAGTGTCGCCATTACAGTTTGCAAATCAAGCACGGTAGACTAAAGATTTTCGAATTGCCAGTGTGAAAGGAATGTTCTCTTGGAACCAGTTGGCTTCGAGGAAAGTATTATGTTACTATAACTTTGTATGTAGTCTTCAAGATGAAATAACGCGTGATAAGCTAGTAACCATCTTTAATTATCTGATTCTCAAAAGCCTGTGTTCCCGTATGTTATGGAACAGGGGTACAATGTATAATCATGACTGAGCATAGTATAACATAACACAACAGAAAGCTCTTGAGATGATGTAGTTTCTTCTTGGGCAGTTGAATTCAATTCAGAATCCATCTTTGACAAGTCGTTGTGACGTTTCCTGTCGTGGCGTAGTTGGAATGTGCGTTCGACAAAAAATAAGGAGGTGATAAACGTGGAATTGGAATGTGCGTTCGGACAAAAATAAGGAGGTGAAAAACGTGGAGGTATGATTTAGCTCTTTTTTGATTTTCTGTCAAAAGCGGGCTGGAATAGCCAATAGGAAGATATCTCTAGTCAGAAAGTAATCAGCTGTGCTCTGCACAGCGAGCCTCGATGTGGAAGGGAGCCAAGTGTTAAACTGGATTTAATCCATTCATTAAAGCAAAAACTAAGGAAGCCCAAATCATCAGTGGTGGACTTACCGAGAATATATGGGGTGTGGCACCCTTCCCAAACATTTTTGTACCATGATTCTTTTTTCAGTTCAACCGATCATAGAAGTATCCTAGCTCTCCCTTTGAGCTGTATCTCAATACGAATGCAAAATGGAGAGCCAATTATTTTGCTCAAAGACTGCCGATGTCACAAATGCCGAGAGTATTCTGTCGTTGTTACAAATTTCTATACGCGTCATTCACTATGCTTTCAGCTAAGGCTATAGGCTTATCTTATCTCACTTTATCTTTGCTATAAGTAGTAAGGCTGTAGCCTTTGAATTTAGCAAAATCTTTGAATGGTTATCCTTTTTAATTCTAGTCAAAAGAAAGGCTATAGGTTTTAGTTTTCAGTGATTACATTTGTTTTTCACTTGATTAGAAACAAGTTATTTCGCATGTAAACTTGCATACGTAGTGCAACGAATAGCTTCCATTATATATGAATGTATTTTTCTACTTTCATTCTATTTTCTTACTAATTTATTCACGGCTTCTTGTAGTAAACAAGCATTCGTTGGGTAGAGTTAGGATGGCTCATTCTATTGAAAATAGTTCTGTCACACACGAATCATAGTATCTACTATCTCTCAGGCACGGATCCAGACCTGAATTCTGACCGGTTTACAAAACATGGAGGGAGTGAGGGGGGCGATGCCTGGGGAAAGACCACACCTTTTAGATCGTCAGAAAACGTGGGTAACGCTCTTTATTATAAAAAATGATTATCCAACTAAGCTTCCACCAAACGTTTTCAAAACAAAACAAGGCTGTTTAAAGCAATGAAAATTTAAAATAAATGGTAAATTTCTTCTCCAACTAATGGAATAGCATTATGTTTGCAGCTGTGATTGCAGTCCACCACAATAAACATAATTTCTTTAGAAGAAAAAGCTTTAAGAGATGCTTTGCTCAGTTTCTTAAAATATAAGAAACAAGCCTGCCTAAATTGAACTAGCGAAAAAATCATCTGTAATATTCAACAAGGTAAAGAATTTTACGTTCCCAACGTCATTAACAAAATTTCCCACTGTAGATTGTAAAATAATAGCAACTGTTTGGGCATTACTTCGAATGCAAATTATATTATTTTTCTGCTTTGAGCTTTTCAACACAAACGCAAACCAGCTAAAGGAAACAAATTATCGCTCTACATTTAACTATCTATACTTCTGATAGGTAAGTTAAAAGCGAATGCGCATATCCGATTTTCTTAGTAGTTCAATAATTTTATGTGATTTTGAGCTAACTGGATTTGAAAATTGTGATCGGCAGGGTTATGATACAATCACGAAATTGAAATCAGAAGTATTAAAAAGGCAGTCTTTACCATATAGCAGCAGGTTTCGAGCTCATCCCTGAAGCCTATATCCTCATCCTCTGCACTATGCCTTCATTCACAAATGCCTGTGCATGTCCGTCACCCCTCAGACCCCTAAATTCTCCACGCCTCCCTTTGATATCGGAAGCCCTTAAAATGCATTCGTACTTTTCTTTTACTCGTTTAATCTCTCCTTCACCCTTTTCCTTAAGGGCACTGTGAAGTAAACAAAGATCTTCCATTTCTGAGTCAGTAATTTCTATCTTCTAGTAGTGCTCTCTCTTGTTCTGTTCGATGGAAATCTACTTCCCTTGCAAGTCACAGTTTGCTTCCTTCAGAAAAGATTTACTGCCTAATCGACACAGGTTCACTGACTTTAAATAATCGTCTACCGGTTTACGGAAGTCTCTGGACCGGTTTACTCAGCCCTTATTGGTTTATAACATTACAAAGATTACAAAGGACTGATGTCAAAACAATTGAAAACGTCACAGCTATTCGAGTGTATCACATGTGCAATACGTTACGCACTAACTGATAACAGATGCTCCAATGACGTGTGACCTCCAAGAGAATCATATTGCATTTGACAGTTTCTGCTTACATCATCCAGATTCTTTTTGGATTTTTGGGACAAAAATATTCTATTTAGTATTTATAAATAGAATAAATTGTAGATAAATATACAATTTATACTATTTAGTGTTCATAGAGTGAATGCTTTCAATTACAGAACAGTTTTACAAAAAATATCTGCCTGAATTGATTATTTCCCAAGACAGCAGAAGAGAAAATAATAGCTTTTTTTGATGGTTGTTATTCTTGAAGCAGATTTAAGCAATTCTCTCATCATATTTCTGATTACATTCATTTTTATGAGAAACCTGTCCATAAGAGACGAGAGGCTGGAAGTAGGCAACATTTAAGAAACAGTCAAGTAAAGTTTCAAAAAATAAATGTGAAGAGTTGTTTTAGTAAGTAAATATTTATAAAACTAGAAAAATGGAATTAGCATCCACTACATACCTCAAAAAATTTGAACATCCTTTTCCTTGAATCATAATTGCTTAAGCGAAGTTATTTTGATCACCAAAAGTCTTTATATTTAAGGAACATTTTAGGCTGTATTCGAGAAAGTATTAATAAACTTCCAGGCTGAAGCCAGATAATTTATTTCTTATTTGAAAAGAAACCATGTATTTTACTATCTGGAGGTATAGCTATCCAATGTCATTTTGTGGGTGTGGCTCCCTAAGATATTTTCGACCACACCCAGCTTTTCAAAGACTTGCCCCCAGCGAAAAATACCAGGAGCCGCCACTGAAGTGTGCATATGTGTAAGGATTGGCAAAGATGAATTAATCTGTGCACCTGCTTTGCCGCACGAAAAACTTGATAATCATAAAAAGGACTCAAAATTATCTTACTGTATCGCCATTTGATGAGTATTTAGCTAACGCGTACGTTGTTGATCCAACTTCTCTGTACTTCAGGTGATAGCGGGTACTTTTGCCTTTAAACAATTTAGAGCCATATCCTTGAGTTGCGATTGCCGTAATCACCATTGGTTGCTTGAAATCAATTTCCATCCATTGAAAAGTGTCAAGTGTACTGGAACACCATCCACTAATGGAATTAAGACGACCCTGTTGAGAAGACTTGCCAGCATCTGCATTGGACTCTCTGAGTTGCTCGTCCTTTATTACTCCGTTTTCCAATCCCAATGGGTATATTGCTCTATCTGCAGATGAATAAGTAAAATTGAATCAAACAAGAAAAAAGAAATATAATCTCAATAACAAGATTCTATTATATCGAATTACCCTGTTGAAATCACAGCTACAATAGTTGGGTTTTTGCAATGAAGCATGTAAGCAAAGCCTTAAAAGTAACCATGGACAACAAACGATAAATCAAACCAATCATACCTTGTGAATCTCTGCTTCCATAAAACTCCAAACGAACGCAAATAAAAATCCCAGATACTTCAGTTGCTCGAAATCGAACAAATTGAACTGTAACTGGCACAGTCAGCCAGTTATACACAATATCATTACTGTTGATATTACCAGTGAACACCTTGAATATAATATGACGAGTTCATTTTTAGTATTAGAACAAAATAACCCATAATTTTTAAGCATGAGATTGCTAGATGAACTGCATCACATAAGTAGTATATTACAGCTTCTAAGATCAATTGACTTTCGCTGTCTATTTGGAATGCAATTTTAGGTAATGATTCAACGCCATAATACAATGAGATTGTTCATACCATAAATTTTCATATTATATACCCCATAATATAACAGCTGTTTAAGAATAGCTAAGGGCTATTCATAATTGAAACAAGTGACTCAGCAATGGACCTAAATGCGACCTAAATAAGAGTATTCTATCTAAGCAAATAGTTTACTTATTGCTAATAAGGAGACATCTGTCCCTAACATTATAGTATTAATGTAAGAACAGTTTCCTATCAGAACACCTTCATTCAGAAAATTTGGCATACTGCTTTTCTACGATCATGATTTACGATTCAGAGTTATTCTTTGAATTAAATCCGCTAGAAGAGTCTACTTTAGGACAGGATTTATATGTAAGGTTAGCATTTTTAGCATGTTTAATTTAGAGTTATTTGACAAGCAGAGTCTGTTTCACTTTAACAAGCTTGCCTTCTGTGCTATTGCACTGCTTTTGTTTTATATTTGCATAGAGAGATCAAATTTTTCTGCTATTGGCATAAGATTTATGGATTTTTCTTATTGATAGGAATGCTTGCATAATATTGAAGAAGGCTGAAAACCACTAGATCGGAATTTACCCACTTGTTTCTGGAGCATTTTCTGTCGGAAATGCTATTTGAAATGTTTTCAACTATTAGCAAAATCTAGCTAGTTCATTTATTTATCATGGATTGTGCATGGAATTATTCATGTTGGATTTTCAATTTAAGATTACTGCCAAGTTAAGGTAACTTTTATATTAAAATAAAACCGCTGATCAATGATAAAGTGGAGTAGAAGATGCAAGTACCTTGCGAGTTTCCTAATCATCCTCTTTTCATATTGACTATTTTTTTATTGTGTAATATCTACATTGCAATTGAGTGGAGGGCAATTTGATATTTATGATACTTTATTTCAGTTGCACCAGAACAGTCTTAACATCAAAAGCAAGAGCTTTTGGGCTCTATTTCGCGGAGTTAAGTAGATCTGCTGGTTGGTTGACTTGCAATAGTTTCACTTGCCCTTACGACAAAAAATTGTAGACTCTAAGTCTAGCAATGTGATGGTATTCAAGTTACAGTTTCTACTTGATTATTTGTATTATAGTATAGTTCTTTCTACAGCATATCGTTTCATTCATGGAGCATTGTTTTTTGTGCTTGACTTGACAGTTTGCCAGTCTCTTTACAGTCTCACATAACTACCTAAAGGAGTGTGGGCTCTAGGGATGGAAAATAATTTAAAAATTAAACAAACCTCAGTGTAGCTTGATGTTGTTTATTTTCCATGCCTACAACAAAACGACGAAGGATTTATATGCCCTCCCACCCCAGATTACACTTCTGTAAGTTTCCCTTTTTCTAGTGTTCTGCTTTTAGGACTGGCAGACTCTAGTGATGTGTCTTTCAATCAGGTCGAACACAACGTGTTGCTCATATAAATCCCTCTTAGTGTCAATTTGATACGCTGATAATTTGCTGTATGACACGAATTGGCTATTCGAGGCCCCCTCAAATAATGTAATTCGCCCCTCCGAGCCAATCAAGGGAGCATTATGTGCCTTGGTTTCAGAAAACGTCTTATGAGCGCAGCGAATTGAATACGATATTGATGGAATCCTTTCAAATAACATCAAACACTCCGGAAATCACTATCGTTTTGAATATTAAGCCTGCCTGCGCATGCCCATCTCAAAGTAGACCAAACAGTTTTCAGCATGAACTATAGCAAACCAGACATGCTGAGGAAGAAGCAGGTTCCGATAAAGCGCGCTCTGAAAGTACCGCTGTAGCCGAATCCGTGGAAGATGAAGAGGAGACTGATAGATTATGCGAAGAAATGAAGGTACAAGCTGAAAAATTGTCTAAACGAAAGCAACAGAATAGATCCTAGCTATTCCACAGAGCTCACCAGAATTAATGGCTTTGATCTGTGTAGAAATTTGCCAATAAGACAAAGGATCTTGGTTAAACTGATGACATCAATATACTTGTGAGCAACTGGTCCAATCTCTTTTCATTGGTCATCGAGAAACATGCCCCTGTTCAAAAGATGCGAGTCTCGGATAAGTATTGCCCCTGGGTCAATGCTGATCTTAGGGCACTTGTTAAGTCTAGGGACAAGTTAAAGCTAGCGGCATGCAAAAATAAGTCAACATTATTAATGGGTTCTTACCGAAATTTAAGAAAGAAAGTCAGTAGTATAAACACAAAGCTTAAGCGGCAGTATTTTGCAACTGGAGTATCAAACTTCAAAGGCAATATGAAGAAGACTTGGAAAACAATATATCAGCTTTTGAATAAAAGATCTAAGTCCACAAAAATAGCGTTCTATGAGACCAAAATGGGACTATTTCTAATAAGGTAGAAATATCCCAGTCTATGAATAGCTTCTTTTGTTCCATCGGTAAAGACTTAGCACGTAATATAGAAGGTGGGTTTGACCCTCTGATTTTTTGTGACTACTCCTCAAGTAGTAATATTGCAAAGTTTACATTTAGCATAACACATGCTAAACAAAATAGAGAAGCAATTGGTAAGCTCAAGACATCAAAGAACTTTGGCGACGATGGCATTTCCAGCTGTCTCCTCAAAATGGCAATGCCTTTTATTGAAGATTCTCTTGTATATATGTTCAAAACTTCGCTCAAAACAAGTCAATTTTCTGACCCTTGGATAATTGATCGAGTTTCACCAATTTTCAAAGATGGTTAAAAAGCCAAAAAGTCTAATTATAGGCCAATATAGGTGCTATCTGTTGTCTCCAGGCTCTTTGAAAAATTTGTTTTCAACTAGTTGTACCGCTATCTGAATGTTAATTGTTTTATCAAATCTAACCAGTCTGGTTTTAGAGAGCTTCATTCCATTGTTACATGCTTACTTAAAAACACTAATGACTGCTACAACGGGATGGATATAGGAAATCTGGTGGGTATGGTGTTTGTAGATCTGAAAAAAGCTTTCGATACTATTTATGATCATATTCTCTGTAGGAAGCTGGAATCTTATGGTGTTCTACATAGGAAACTGACCTGGTTTGGATCCTATTTATCTAAAAGAGTTCAGTGCTGCAGAGTAATTGGATTTGACTTGCAAATTGCAAATATAGACATTGGAGTGCCTCATGCTTTGGTCCACTCCATTTTCTTGTTTATATTAATGATCTACCAAGAGTAGTAAAATTTCAACTGCTTCCATGTATGCTGATGACACGAGTCTGTGCTTTAAATCCGAGGATTTATCCGAGCTAAATGGGGCTTTAAATGAGGTCTCCGCGCCTAGAGGCTTGGATAATTAGCAATAAGTTATTTTTTAATGTAGCTGAAACTCAATCAAAGTTAGTTTATATCAAAGCTAAATGGAAAGCCCTTGATAAGTCTAACGAGAATCTACAAGTAAAAATTAATGGAAAGGAAATTGAAGTTGTTAGCAAATTTAAGTGCTTAGGAGTTGTTTTAGACAACAGCCTTGATTGGAAAAATTAAGTTCGGGCTCTGTCTCTAAAGGTTTCCAGAGGGCTTGGCATTCTAAAAAACGTTAAAAAATTTTTACCACTCTCAGCCTTGACTAGTCTCAATACTAGTAATATAGAGCCCCATTCCCGATACTGCTTTTCAGTGTAGGGCTGTGCTGGTACAACTGAGAAAAATCGTTTACAAAAGTTGAAAAATAGGGCTGCTATAATTGTAGCTAACAGCAGCTTCGAAACTGCAAGCAATCAATTGATTGAAAAACTGGGGTGGAAAATTATTAATGAATTAATCGACTTTGAGCCCAAAACAATAGTTTTTAAAAGCTTCAATGAATTCGCTCCTCCATATTTACGCAGTTTAGTTTGGAGAAATTTGCAAAGTACCCCCTATAGACTACGCAATACCCCCGACAGATCTCAGGTTATTAAAAAAGGCATAGAAAACGGCAAGAAATCCTTTTCATTTAGGAATGCCAAACTCTGGAACAGCCTCACTGCTGACTGCAAGCAAGCAGCTTCTCTGAAAACTTTTATACCACATATTTAGCTATCAAACGAACTTTCTCTTTTAATTGTTTTTGTTTTCATTTTCTTCCCGTATTTTAAAAGTTGTGTTTTTTCAAAGATAGCTGTTGTATTTAAATTTTTAACAATTTTTTCTCTAAAATGTATTTGCATGTTAGTTGGAGGGGTCCTTGAAAACCAGCTCTTTTGCTGAAGGGTTCCCCTCCTTAAATAATTTTGAAACGAAATTATAAAAACAGTTTCGATTTCACAGCTGTTCAAGCCAGAATGAAATTCAAATCTTGGATAGCCATATGCAAGAAAGCACTTACGAAACATAAGTGTGGCTCAGACATGAAAAAATACATAGATGAAAGCCCTGCTTGGTTCAAGACTCAAGATTCAATTTGATGTGCTCAATTAATTTCGTTGTAAGAAGCCAACCAGTGCCTTAAATTGAATGTGATTTGCCATACTCATAATGTGCTGTATAAACTGGCTCTTAAACATGTAGCGGAAACCGATGAAGAATGTAAAAATCAAGCAGAATTGTATACAGAGTAGCTGATGTTCACCCGTGAGTTAGATTCAAACTTTTTGATCCCAAGTCCGTGAGATAAAGGGGTCACAGAGGGAACCGATGACGCTATTGCATGCTAGGGAGTATTAAAAGGACAATTTATGTTAGAATTTCAAATTCGCCTTTCTTGGTGATTAATATTTTTTCTTTAGTAAGTAATGCCGGGGAAAGGCCGTAAGGCCCATAACAAAGACCTGACAAAGGAAAAACTGAGAAAATGAAGGGACGTTTAAGTAGAAAGGGAGATAAGACCAATTCTGTTGATGTTAGATTTAAAAGATGACAAATTTCAGGATTCAGTGAAAGTAGCGGGTGGCAATGAGTTCCATAGTTGAGAAGTTCTAGGAATGAAAGATGATTTATGAGATAGAGTTCGTGGATTAGGTAGTGTAACTTGGAAAGGGTGTGAATAGGTAGAGCTTCTGGTGGTTCGAACACGCCTCACTGGATCAGGAATAATATTCTTGATTTCTTGAGAGCAATGTCAGTGAAAATAGCGGTAGAAAATTGAAAGATCTGCAACAAGACGATGATAGGAGATAGACTGTAGAGAATTAGTGAGGTTTGGATTGTTGATTAGACGGATAGCTTTAGACTGGACTCTGTCAAGAAGATGGAGAGAAGATTTTGGAGCACCACCACAGACATGAGAGCAGTACTCCAGAGAAGGGTGAATCTGGGAATTGTATATAGTTACTAGTTGAAAACCTGAGAAATAACCACGGGCTCTAGAAAGAAAGCCAAGTTTCTGAGAAGCATGCTTTGCTATGGAATTGACATGGGGTTTCCAAATGAGATTAGATGAAATAGGAAGACCAAGTTGAGTGATAGCAGATGAAATGTCCAGTTTAAGGTCGTTCATGACAACAGGGGGGAAATCTTGGTGATGTTTATGTGATATGGCAACCTGTTTTGTCTTTCTTTCATTCAACTTAACAAGGTTATCATTACCCCATTTCTCTACATTTGTCAAGTCATTGGTGAGAAGTGAGGCTGAAATGTTACGATATGATGAAATATTAGAATAGGCAAGGTGTTGTGGATTGGATGAAAAAGATGAACTTAAATAAGTGTCATCAGCAAAGGAGAAAATAGTGGAAGATGTAGAGGAAAGCAGGTCATTTATGAAGAGGATGAACAGAACAGGAGAGATAACAGAGCCCTGAGGTACACCTGAGTTGATAGAATGAAGATTAGAGAGGTAGCCATCGACCCTAATTGTAATTGACCTATCAGATAGAAAGCTAGACATCCATTTAATGAGGGTATGGTGAAGACCAAACATTGGCAGTTTAGCAAGGAGACCATTGTGCCAGACGCGATCAAAGGCCTTGGAAATATCAAGAGAGATCACTCTACTCCCACCGTAGGACTCTAGAGCAGAGGACCAAGCATGAACAGCATAGGCTAGAAGTTCACCTGTAGATCTGGCTTGTCGAAACCCATATTGATGATCAGAAAGAAGGCTGTTTGTTTCAAGGAAGGCAAGCAGTTGTTTGGTGATAATGGTCTCCATAGTCTTAGAAATGAGAGAAGTGATTGCAATAGGGCGATAGTTTGAAGGGTCAGATTTGTCACCTTGTTTGGGATCAGGAAAATGTGGGCGAGTTTCCAAGAGGAAGGGAAAATACCAAGATTGTAGGAAAGTTGGAAAAGCTTGTTGAGAATAGGGGCGAGTTCAGGGGCATAGGACTTTAAAGCTATAGCAGGTACACCATCAGGTCCACTAGATTTGGAGGTGTTGAGCTGAAGAAGGACTTTCCGGACTTTGAGTGTAGAGAACTTAATAGGGGACATTGTAATGGAGGATGTGGGGTAGAGAGGAGCTTGGAGATCTTGGTCATCAAGATTGGAATTGGAAGCAAAGCTTGATGCAAAAAAGTTAGCTTTAGAGGAAGGAGTGCATGAAGATGAGCCAGAGTTGGTTTGTAGAGACGGAAAAGAAGAAAGGCAAAGTTTTGTGAGAAAACTTTGGCTAAGGACCAGAAGGAGCGAAATCTTGTTTGACATGAAGCAATTTTTATTGTAGATGCGTTTGACAAAAGATGATTTGGCATGATTGATGGTTTTGGAGGATAGGTTATGAGCTTGTACAGATAAAACTCTTGAATGTGGAGTTTGGTGTAGCTTCCATTGTTTAAAGCGGTGGTTTTTATGTTCGACAGCTTTTGCACATTGTAAAGTGAACCACTTTGGAGATGACTTTTTGCCAGGTTTATAGGAAGATGGTATAAGAATATCCATACTAAGTTGAATTGCGTTAGTGATGGAGGTGGTAAAAGAGGAAGGATCGTTAGAAAAGCCAGAATACCAGGGATAAGCAGCGAAAAAGATTCGAAGAGAGTCCCAGTCAGCTTTCCTATAGCGGAAAACATTGTGAGAAGAGAAAGATTTATCCTGGTTGGGGAAAAAGTTATGCTGTAACGTGATAAGGCAGTGGTCAGAGTTATCAAGAGGAAAATCTAGAATAGGGTTAGAATGAATGTCTGGGTTTGATGTAAGAAACAGATCGAGTGTATAAGCTTTGTCCCCTGAGCGATCAGGGATACGTGTTGGTTCTGATATCAATTGTGACAAGGCCACTGCATCACGACCAGCAGGGCTAGTGATATGTGGAGAGTGGGTAAACCAGTTCGGATTTTAGATATTGAAATCACCAAAGATGGCGATTTCAGAGCGTGGAGATTGAAGAGTAAGTGTGTCAATTGTCTTAGATAGATTGTCAAATAGAAGTTCATGGTTAGTTGAGTTAGGTGAGCGGTATAGGGTGCAAATGAATTTTGAAGTGTAAGGTAGGGAAATTTTCATCCAGATGAGTTGAAAACCAGGATTAACAAGGTCAAATTGAGGTAGACGAGAACTTTTTACATCAGCGGACATATGCACAAACACCACCATTTGGGAAGAAAGATGAGAAAAGCTCATATCCAGGGCATTTTAGATGAGGACAGAGAATGGAGTTGTCATTTGGGTCCAGAGGTTTCATTTTAGTTTCTGTGAGGAAGAGTGCATGAGGATTAGAGGACTGGAGATATTGGTGTACAGAGTTAAGATTGGAGGACAGTCCACGAATATTGCAAGATGAGATGGAAAAGAGCTTAGAATGGTCCACATTGGTAACTTCAGTAGAGCTAATATCTGTGTGTGTGAGAGGCATAGTATGAATACAAAATGAGTGAGTGATGATTGGGTCGGTCAAAGTGATAGAGGCAGCGTTTGTCAGTGAGCCTATGAAAGTTCCCATAGCTATCCTGTGGCCTCAGAAAGGCCCCCCCGGAACTTCGAGCTAGGAGTGGCTCCATTCACGAACTGGCATAGTAGGCAGCCCGGGATTATACACTAGTTGATGAGGCAGCATTCCAAAGCGCTACCAATGGGTTCGGGTCTCTGTACTATTTGGCGGCAGGCCTGCAGTCCACCTTTCCAACGGTACCCTCATGCATAGCAAGGAATCAAATGAGCCCAACAGCTTCCCACTGCGACTAATCACATTAAGCTTACCAACCAAGAGTCCCGGAATCTCTATCCTAGTGTTGAAAGAGAAAAAGTCACTAAAGGCACCAATAGATAGAGTGGTGGTACTTCCCTGGAAGATGAGACAAGCTCATCTACCACCTTATAAATGGTTCCAATCATACTCAAATGATAGGCAAAATTTATTTAAGCTAATCGCTAATCGTATACCGCGAAATTTCAAGTACATTAAGTGCGGTGTACCACTGGGGTCTTGTCTACGACCTCTGTTATTCCCGTTCTTTATTAATGACATGCCCTTTTCACTTCATAACTCAAAAGTGACCATATATGCAGATGATACCAGCTTAGCATACACTTCCAATAGTATAGATGATATAACCTTGTCCATGAATGCTGAGCTAGAATACCTAAGAGAATGGCTGCGTGGAAACAAGCTACCTTTAAACGTTGCGAACACCACTTCTATGACAATAGGCACTACTGGAAACTGCACCAAAGCAATACCGGGGAGCTTATAAAGGCGCATTCCAAAATATTAGGAGAAGCAATAGAGCACACAATGTCGATAAGGTATCTATGAGTTACTTTGGATAATTAAATATAATGGAAAGCCTTGCTTCTTCGGTGTCTAGGGCTATTGGGATGATAAGATTTTGCCAAAGCGGTATTACCAAATAATTTATTGAAAATGCTATATTTGAATCTAGTCGAACAAGATGGCACTTTGTTATTGACCAATCAGCGGGCTTGTCTACACAAAATTATCAGCCAATCATGTACCTCCATTTTGAACGTATCTCTTCATTTCGCCATTTTGAAACGGGGTTGTTGTGGAATAATTCATGTCTCACAACTTTTGTGTCGGAAAAGATTTGCATTCAATTACAGCCACCACTGTTTGGCTTTAGCTTTGTAACTACATTTCTGTCGGATATCTCCGAGCCCTAAGCTGTGAAACGAATGATTTCAAAGACGTTCACCGTGGAGCACCATCCATGCTTAGTCTATTAGAATACAAGTGCTGGTAATGAGCTTTACTTCTATTGTAAAGCAACAATAAAGCCTTTCTAGTACGAAGTAGACTTGAATTTATCCAATTGTTTTGTCAAGCTGTCGTTATGAAATACTACAAGATTAGATTATTTCACATCACTCGTTATATGTAGTCTCAACTTTTGCTAATAATTCGTGACAATTATTGGAATAGAAGGAAATTTTGTAGAAAGAGCTTTTTCTTACATTTTGAAGTTAAAATAGCACTAATGCAACCTTTTTCAAAAGTTACTTTTGTAATATCCGTAACGTAGAACACAATTTGCAACACTGATATTTGGCAATGTGAAAACTTTATAATCATCCTTTTGACCATTGAAGAATGCTGTTTTACTTGTTCGGGAGACGAGAGCGATGGTCTATTGTTTTAAACAAAGCTTGTGATCTGTTGTTCGACCAATCATATTGAACAATTCTTACATCGTAAACGCACGCGCAGAACAATTTTTGTTTCTTCACACACGATGTTGCTTCATGAACTAAACATAAACATAACATAAACATAAAGTTTATGTTGCAAACATAAACTAGATTTTGAACTGCTGGTTTCCCGCCATTCTGTTTGACCTTTTTAAAAGTCATCGTAAGTAGCATTACGTCACCTACCAAAAAAGCCGCTTATGCGCATGCGTTTACGATGTAAAACGTTGAGCACAAACCGTTTTTGAACAAATCAATCTCATCTCCCCAACAATTACGCTGCAAGCGTTCTTTGCTTTAAAAATGTTAAAATTTCTATTGATACATGTTTCGAAACCATAATCACATGAAATTCTTTGTAAGTTATATACTTTGGATGCAGTGGCAAAAATAGTTAATTAGAGGAATGCTCTGTCGAAACAAGTTCGCCAAACATTTACACTCATAATTTCTTTCCTCTAAACTTTTTCTCAATGGAATGAAGATGCGGAGAAGTTCTTATCACACACTCTAACTGAAACAGATCGCTGATTTTTCTCAAAACATATTATATAATGTAAGTTTTTTACAGGAGAGCTTCTCTCCCAATCCCAAAATGTTTTGAACTTCGTTATGATTCCAGCATTAAGACTTGCTTGCAAGCTTCCAAGCAAGAACTGTGGAGTTTGCGTAGCTTTACAGTCAGGTCCGCAAATATTACTTGTTTATCAAATCAAATCCATATGGTTTCCCTATGGTGGATTTTAACAATTTTATGTAAACAAATACAATATAATCTCACTTTAAATATTGCTGCTCTATCTGGGGCTCATAGGGGATAACTATCAGCAAAACCCTAAATGAATTGTAGAAAAGAGCCATTCATATTATTAAAAATAGTGCATGTGATTTTTCTGTTGGGCTTCCGCTAAGACAACTACAATTGCCTTGTATTCCTGAAATGATCATACAAGAATCCGCAAGCGTGGTATATGTAATGTAACGTAATGTAATGTAATGTAATCGATTATTTATACACGAAAAAATAGCCCTCCAGCAACTAAAATATTACATATGCATATATACACTTTAAATAATACATTAAACACAAAAGTAACAGGTATAATGGCAAGTAATACTAATATTACTGCTCTTCCAGGGGGGTCGTGTTTTCAGCTATTATTTTTGATCAGCCAATAGATGTGCTTTTAATTTCTTTTTGAAGCATTTGAGAGTTGAGGCCTCTCGTATATCACCAGGCATATCATTCCATAATGTTAAAGCCGAGCATTTTGAGCCATTTTTGCACGTTCCGTAGTTAGTCTTGTTTCCTTGTTTCATATTTTGAGTGGACTGATCTTAAATCAAATTTATCCCAAAAACTTTCAGGGCTTAACTTGTTTATAATCTTATACGTCATAATTAGTCGATCAAACGAGATTAGATTACTGACATTTAGCCAATTACAGGACCAGTTATCTTTTACTCTAGCAGTTTCAATTATCAGCTGGGCTCTATTCTGCAATCTTTGGAGAGTTTCAATTTTTCTCGCTGGAAGACTTCCTCAGATTACATCTGCGTAGCGAAGGTGACTTTCCACAATAGCATAATAAACACTACATAGCTTGGACTGAAGGAGAATGTCTTTTAGCTTCTTTAATGAAGCAAATCCACCACAGATCTTACACTTAACACTTTTAAATTGCTCATACCAATTCAGATATTCATCCATCATTACTCCTGTTAGAAGCCCACTTAATTTCCTTGTTACCTAACTCTAATCCAGTCGGAGCATTTGTACCATTTGGTTTCATCGGATGACCTATGATCATATATTCAGCTTTTGAGGGGTTGGGACTAAGCTTGCTCACTCTCATCCAATCAGTAATGTTATGCAGCTCAGCTGGTGCATCAGCTACAAGTTTCTCTTTGTCATCCGATGCTATTGTTATATTGGTATCATCAGCATAGATGTTCGCTTTCGAGTATTTTAAGCATCTTTCAAAATCATTTAAATACAATATGAATAGGAGGGGCCTAGGCAGGAACCTTGGGGTATACCTAATGTAACTTCTCTATTTTTAGATTTCTTGTCATTTAGGGAACAGCATTGTTGTCTGTTATGTAGGTATGATTTAAACCAGTTACCAGGGATCCTTCTGATGCCATACAACATTAGGTTTTTGACCTTGATTCTGCGTTTTACCGTATCGAATTCTTTTTTAGATCTAAAAAGGTACTTGAACTCAGCTTTTTGTGGTCTACATTTTTATACCAGGAGTCTTTGCTACAGATCAGAGATATAACCGTCGAGCATAGTTTTTGAAATGCAGATTTATTTCTAGTGATTATTTTATTTGTCCGCAGGAACTCATAAAATTGATCATGAACTATTCTCTCCAAGTTCATCGAGAAAACCGAGATGAGTGAAATGGGCCTATAGTTATTGACATCATTTTTTGCACCTGATTTGAAAATAGGGATAATTCTGGCAATTTTCCAAATAGTTGGAAAAACTCCATTCGCTAGCGATGAATTAACAATGATTATCAGAGGTTTTGTAATAATATCCCCTATGTCTTTTATGATAGTTGTTGGGATCGTATCTGGACCCGCCGCTTTTCCATTCTTCAAATTTTTAATAGCATTATGCATATGAGTTTAATTTATAGTTTTGAATGTCATTATGTTTGACTCAGGTGTAATGTAGCAGAGAAAATCCTAATCTGGCTTGAAAAGGATCTTCTCTGCTAGCTTAGGACCAACTAAAGCAAAGTGGCGATTCATTGCCTCCAGTACATCCCGCTCACGTTTTAGATATTTACCATCTCCTTCTAAGCTGGAGTGTGAAACTGTCTCAACATTTTTTTCGAGTACTTTATTTATAGTTCGCTACATTTTCTTAGGGTCTCTTATATTTTCTTCGATTAACACATTGTAATAATCCCTAATAGATATACGTATCATTTTTGTTACTTGATTATGCTTCCTTTTGTAAGCCGACCATACTTCGGGAGAGTTTTCCGCTTGCACCTTCAGTTTATCTCTTTCAAGAATTGATCTTTTCAGAGAGGGGGTAAGCCATGGAGCGAAATCACTTCGAACCCTTTTACATCTTACTGGAGCATGGATATCCAAGATTGATTCAAATATCTCCTGAAATATGGTCACCATATCCATGGTATTATCACAATGCGGACTGGGGATTGTTTCCCATTCTACCTGCTGTATGTCATTTCGGAAATATGATTTATTCTATTTTGAGTATTTAGTGTATAAAGTACTAAACTCTGAGGTACCTCTCTGCCTTGCAGAAGAGCTTAATAGAATGTACATCTTTGTTATAAGCCCGTTTAGCATTCGTCTGAAGATTACCATATCAATATAAATACAATACAAGTTCGTATCAGGTATCAGGAATCAACATTATTGGCAAGTGTAAAAGGAATGTTAGGTAGACGCTCTGGTATCCACGAGTTCTCTATTTACACCCTACTACGTTAGTCGGAGAAAAGATGCTCGCTTGCACGGCCCGTGGTCCAGTAAGCTGTTTGTGCTTAAGCTTCATGTGACAAAAACATCTACACTACGGAGGGCCGCCGAGAGAATTCACTTGGCAAAAGTGCTACTGCTTTAATCTTTAATTAATGAGGTCCCTCAGATCTTGAAGCATTGGGTATTATGAGGCCCCTTGCACCTCGAAATCGTTGGCAATTTGCCCCCTCTTTGCCCCCTCTCAGCGGCCCTGACATTACATAGCTTTACTCTTTAAGCATATCACGATGCCCATAACGCATCCTCAACCTAGGATTCAAGGAAGTTAAAACATGCTAACAATTTACTCCCCATTAAAGAGCACAAACCTGACGATTCCCATCACCTCCAATCACATCACTGTAATCGTTTCCATTCATGCTTACTTCCAGGTAATACTCTTTCACGTAAGATGTATATAGACTGTTATCGGAACCTTGTGTTGCAACACCAGTCAATGTTACAGCTGACTCAAAATCAACTTGCAAATATTCTGAATCAGGACCATTAGTCTCCACATTTTGACTGCACCATCCTGTTCCAAGAACATTCAATCTGGCGTGGTATGGATATTCGTCATCTTCTTCCTGCGATGTTGCAGTGATTTGATTATTCTTTATGAATCCATTTGACATTCCCAATGGCATTCTTGAAAAATCTACAATGCATAAATATTTACGATAATAAAAGTACAAGACAAGCTATTAATGCTGACTGGAGATATACCACCTTAGCTGTAGAGCTTGAGATATGACCAAAAGGAAGAGGTGGTCATATGCTCTCCTGTAGAGTGCTGGCCCGGAAGGTTAGGGCAGCAATTGCACCCCTGAAAAAACCTTTCAGAGAGCGCCACAGTAATATCAAAATGCTTTGGGCGCTAGTAACTTACCATGAAACACAATAGAAACGCTGTTTCTTCGTTGTCATTCTCCCATCATTCTAGCAGAAAACTGATATCATAAAGTTGAGCACAAGGCATTCTAGAGAGTATAAATCTGAAAATTTTCATTAGGGCAGGCACCTGAATTCCCCATTTCCTTTTTGCTCCTTTCTCCTCGATCGACTTTTGGTTTTTCCTCATCTCTATGCTCACTGACCTTGCTGGTGATCTATTAACTGAAATATTCACCTGGCATACAAAATAGGAAACAATTTGTGTAATCCGGAGAATCCTCTATCTGTATGGTTCTACAATACAGTCAGAGTACGTCAAAATTCATCCAGACATTTTGATGTTATTGTAAGTTGCTAATTAAGGGTATGAATGTGCTTTGATTGGGTAATTCTTAAATTTACAAGCTGCCTTCATGCAATAAAGACAGTTCTGCAATGGACCTGATCGCCAAAGCTGCAAAACCGTCCTGCAAAAATTGTAGTTACAATGCTCCTCTTCCACACTTTAAGAAACATAAAAGAATGGAGAGACAGCCCCATGTATCTTTTTTGTCCTATTGCAAGAAGGTTTTTTCACTAAACGCATACGGAAACAGTTCAGGTGGTATGTGGTATATATAATCCCGGGATTGGATTCAAACCAGATTTGGTTCGTTAAGAAGAAGTAAAGATTCTTGCAGCATATTTATCAGGGATTCAGAAGATAAACTGTATATTTATGTCAAAGGATGAGGTAGCGTAGTGGTTAGAGCGCATACCTTCTATGCGGAAAGTCTACGATTCGAGTCCAACTCGATGCCCTGACTGAATGCTCACTCTCTGTTCACCCAGCAGCAAATTGATGCCTCGTGGCAACACTGGGGGAGATAAAGGTGGTGAGGAAAGGAGCTGGCCACCCTACCTCACACACCGATGGCTCAGGATAAGTGTCCTCTCTAACAGGCATTCCCCTACCAATGAAAGTATAGGGGACAACCTTTACTTTAAATGAACAGCCTCCATCTTTTAGGTAAAATTTGAGGATAAACGTAAATTTTTCGTGGATTTCATACCACAAGATTGCCGTTTTAAGCCCCCAGCTCTTCTGAAAGAGGCCGAAAGTTGGCCTATAAGGGGCTGAAATCTCGATAATGAGATTTTTTGTGATTGCAAGAAGCATGCTGTACCAGAAATAGGATATGGTTACGGGAATTTTTAAAAAGCTAATATTTTTACAGTAATTTCCATAATATACCGACTTTTTGCAGAACTGTTTGAATATTTTGCCGATCTTCAGATTCTATACATATTCTGAAATTCAGATTGGTATAACTTTTGCTCCAGAAATCATATCGAGGTGATTTTTCTGCATTAAATCAGAATTCTTTCTAGTTTTCAGTAGTACAAATCTCATGCTACTTCTCTAATAATTTTTTTTTTCAAACTTTCATATGAATATATTTACTACATACAATAATACACTTCTCATACAATGGTAGTGTAACATTGGCTAGTTTGTACTATACATGAAAAGTAACTAAAATAATAATGATAATAAACATACAACATAACTCAAACGTAAAATAGTAAGAAAAGGAATTAAATGATCAGAAGTTCTGGGTTGTTCCATGTTTTATTTCTTTGGCAAAAGATGAAGTATGAGGTCCTAATGGCAATGTTGATGGTCTTCATAATAATTCTTTTCTGAACAAGTTTGTCAAAGCTTAGATCCTGAAGCAACGATAGAAAGGAATCACATGAAGAGCCCATAACACCAAGAGCACCCATGGAAAGATTAATAAAAGTAACTTTGTTATAGGTAGATGACAGGTCCTTGATAAGTCTGTTGTACTTATTGGCTTTCCTTGTACTATTTACTTGCATATTGGTCTCGAAGCCTAGTGTAAGTTCTAGAATGTACAGCACGTTATTACCCGTGACTAAAAGAAGGTCAGGACGAAGGGAGTCACCGGTAATGAAACATGGAGAAGTAAAAGAAGGCAAATCAGCATAGATTTTGCATGGGCTAAGAGATGAAAATGTATTAGCAAGGTAGAGAAGGACAGAGTTATGGCGCCAAGTGTAGCATTTACAACTAGATATCACGTGTTGCAACGTTTCTGATTGAAGGCAGAATGAACATGATGACGATTGAGAAATGGACCATTTGCAAAGGTTTTTTCGAGTTGGAAGAGTGTTGTTGAGATATTTTATGGAGAAGTTGAAAATATTTCTCGGCATATTTTGTTGAACAGTTGACCAAAAGCGTGAAGTTGTCTGACATGAACATTTCAGAATGGATGAGATAACTAAGCCTTGAGAAAGGAGTGTATTTTTGATGCGATCTTCGTGCTCATGTTGTACAGCTGTCAAAACTTGTTTGGTATTCTGGAACTGGTCATACTGAAGATTAGTGCCATAGCTTGTATCAACCCAAAGTGATTTAATGTCAGGATTTGGTGAAGATTTCAACGCGTTCCGTATAATAATAATAATGGATATTAACAGATCCACATGACATGGCTATTCTCTGTTAAATACTACCTAAAATGTTGCCTTTAATTAAAAGTACAGATTGTCCTGAATAAATTAAAGTTGTCCATAATACATTGGAATATACTCTTACACAAACTTATTATACCTCATTAAAAAAAAAACTTATGTAAAACTTATGTAACAATTTTATTTTTTAAAAATTCTTTAGATAATGTTAGGAACTTATTGTAGATACGGCAGTTTCTTATATGTTAGCCATTTTCGACCAAATTACCACCCGTGAGTACTTTGAGAGAAATTTAATTATTCCACGACTATATCTTAGTACGACCAACTGAATGTGACTGACAAAAGATAGCGTAGCCCTAATTTGTTTGAAATTGGAAGAAAGTTGGTCAAGAGGATGGCCATGCTGCAAGAGAGTCGGTGTTTTTCGTAACAGTAGTTGGTGTCAATCGGGCAATACGCTTCAACCCGCTAACAGGAAGTGCTTCGGCACATCTCTGGTACATTGCCAAGAATTGAATAATTTCAATATAGCTTTTTTCCCGACTGCATATTTGAATGAAACATGCTCGATCCTGAGATTAGCAATGTACCATCCATTGTCAAGTTTAAGTCTAAGTCCCTATTAATAATTCATCCCTATACGAAGTCCATTTTGTTGGAATTCACGATCCAATAGGTTCATCATACCTTTCTCAAAGAAAGGTTCGTCCCACAAAAGTACATTTTTACAACTTTAAGCACAAATTAAAGGAGACCTTAACCGCAATGTGTCCCAAGAATGATGGTATTGAGGATACATTGCGGTTAAGGTCTCCTTAAATTTGTGCTTAAATTTGTGAAACTTTACTTTTCTAGGACGAACCCTTATTTCAGCTTCCAACAGTTGAGCTCGCAAGGCGTGTAGGCTATCGCTTTGGAGAACAAGCAAGCTGAAATATCAATAGCCATGTCTTTGTTTAATGTAAACCCTGGAAAGGTGGCTACCAATGCATATGGTATACCTAGCAATCCATTTGTTGAGCAGAAAGCAGAAAATCAATTGCCACGGATGTTTTTACTGCTTTGTCCTTTAATTCCTTCAATAATCAAACGACATCTTCTCGCTGGCATCTCAGTATTGGTATGGCCAATTGTTCAAGTGAGCATTTTTTGAGCCATGACCTAATGAATCTTCTTTTTTACGTCTTTTGTACGGTGATAAAGACTCTCCAATTGACATTAAAAACGTATTCTTGAATATACTCTAAAGTTTATTTACGAAGCTGGTCAGCTTAACTAAGGAAGATTCAAAACTTGTCTTAAACTAGTCCCCCTACTTCTTTCATTTAGCTTGTAGGTTTGTCCCATAACATGTACCAGATCAGTAGCATAAATTCTTTATAAGTTTTAGATTGCGCTTTTCTTGACCATGATGGCAATTGATCTGGTTGTTCAAGGTTATTTCGACATGCAGTATGTAAGAAGCCATGTTATTTATTGGTAATTAGCTATTTATGTGTATTTATGCTTTAACTTCTGATTCGCTACGTGCTATTTATGTTAGTGGCCACCGAGTTGTCATGACAGCTTGCACTCCTTGATATCGTTTGCGTAATATAGTTAAGTAAACTCTATATATTACAGTAAGTAGCTTGTAATTGTAATAATTTTATATTGACAAGAATTGTTTGCATTTTTGAGGGATGTGCACTCATTTGACTGATCATTCACCACCATGGGCCTATTCTGCGAAGCAGCTCTCATGCCCGCTCACGCACCACTCGTAAAATGGAAACGGGATTTAGTATGTTCGTTTTGCGCGAAAGCTTTTATTGTCGTAGGTACCTTATTTTCTTCTCAACGTTAAAAAGCAATAAAACTATTTCAATTTATGGAAGATGACAAGAAACTGGAGGATAAACTTTATTTGCCTAGCTGCCATAATTAGATGAAAATGCATACAAGCTAAATATCTCTTTCCTAATATCAGTGACACTGTAATGTTTTCCCTGAAAAAATCTATTGAGGCATTGAGTGCGTCCATTCAAATGCCGAATAAACATGATTGAACGTATGAGAGGTTGTCAATACAGACTCAATAAGACCGTGGTGCATTTATAGCTAATTTCTAAACGTTGTGGCCTAGCCATACGCCCAAGCCTTTTGATGCTTTGCATTTATGCATGAATGCCTTTACACGCACCTTTACAATATTCGACTTTGCACGCAAAATTGAAAGACATCATCACAATAATATCATGGATGGCATTCACTTACACGTCTAATGGTCAAAATGTATTGGGGAAATAGTCTGAAAATTCCCAGAGCAGAAGGAAAGAGATGACCTGGTGGCTAAGCCCCCAGAACATGTTTGTCTACTTTAAAGCACCTCCTTAGCATAGTTATCTAGTTAAATTGCTTCGGGTCTTCAGATGCATTGCATAGATAACAAAGTTGATACCCTTGTTGTCATTTTGAAAAGGATAGCGTAATCATTCAATGTCACACAGGAACTGGCTGATCTTGTTTAAAGCACAGCAGGGCTTTTTGGGACCGGATCGGATCGCTTCTGTATCTGGTCATCTTTCCTTAATCATTTTTCCAAGGAAATTGGCTTACTAAAAATCTCACTGCTATGTAACATTGTGCCAGCAGCATTGTGACCAGTTTTTCCTGTGATAAACAGAGTGTCAATACTTACAGAGCCAGAACAAGACAGTGTCGGGCAGTGGCGTAACGGAGCAGTGTGGGCCCTTTGTCAAAGTAGTGGTTCGGGGCCCCTATTTTTTTGCAAATCACGTTTACAGGCTGAGTTTGCCCTTAACTGTGTAAATATTTTACAACGATGTAAAACTTCTAAACAATATCAACTAACATCAACAAAACAATTATTAAGATATAAAATCAGGTTACTATACTTGTTTGAGTCAAGCTTCAAGGTTGTTTAAGGCAATCAAACCGTAAACGTAATCAATATAATTTCTGTAAAGTTCTGGGATAGCTTGTTCACAAATGTTTAAAAAACGTCATGAATACAAAGTTATTTGAAGCTTTAACGTAAAAAGATGTAATTTCAGTCTTACAAGCCAATTCTTTTATGTCTCCGAGTATTGAAATTTGCGAATCGTTGAGTGAGTTCAGCCTTTTCAATTGATTTGGCTTCCGCACTTTCTATAGACAGTATTGCCAAGTTATCGAGTCTTTCTTGAGATATCTTTGATCTCAAGTAAGTTTTGATCAATTTGAGTTTGGAAAATGATCTCTCAGCTGTGGTAACAGTAACTGGAATTGTTACAAACAGAACAAGTAACTTGTATGCTTCTGGAAAAGATGAACTCACTCTGCTTTCCAGCATTAAACTGACAATTTCCAAGACTGATGTTTTGTCTGCAATTTCTTTCTTAAACTCATTTGCAAATGATGTCAATTCGGTTTCCAAATTTTCCGTAAAATCATCTGGATGTGCTGCAATTAAAGCTTTTGCAGCAATCACCAGTTCAGACAACTTTGCCAGTGATTTGGGGTAAAGAAACTTGAAAGGTTTGTTACTAGACTTTGCCAGTTAAATCGCATTTGAAGATGCATAAGAGCGGTATCGACTGCTTTGTAAAAAACATTCACTTTGAAATATCTTTCAGGGTCACTCATGGAATCATCGCGAGACAATTCATCAAAGAAACGCTTGACTTTGCTTGCGGTTTCTCTTCTAAGTACATTCAAGTGATGAGCACCAAGAACCAGCAAGTACAGAAGCTGCCATCTTCACTGACTCACAAGAGTTCCGAAGTAGCTCTATGTCTGAAATTGAGCAATTCATAAGTCTAGATGCAACTGAAAGATCCAATTTAGGCGACTGTAATTCTTTTGATGTAGAATTCATGGCACGCAGAATTCTTTCCCACATGACTATAAACAGAATAAGTTTAAAACTATCCATCTTTTCTTTGAGGCTTTTCGCATCACCCCTTTCCGTTTTCTTTTCTGACGTGAGAATTAAGCGAATCAAAACCTTCATTATGTGGGGATACCGATCTCTTACAGCACGAAAAGCATAAACTCTCGAAGACCATCTAGTTTTGCATAGTTTCTTAAATGTAAGAGAACCTCGGTCAGCTTGAACTCTCAGCTTCTCCCACTTGTTCAAAGATTGTCCGAAAAAACTGAACATTTCTCCGAGCACATCAAAGAAGTTCCGATTGTTCACAACAGAGTCTACAGCATCGTTAATGAGATGGTTAAGGTTATGGCAGCTACAGTGCACAAATGGTACAGGGAATGAAACCATTTCTTTAATCAAGGTTTGCACCCCGGTAAGAACTCCACTCATTACACTAGCACCGTAATATCCTTGCCCCCTGATTCTATGAAAGTCGATTCCAAGAGATTCTATAAAGGTTCTTGCTGTCAAAGCAATACCTTTTGCATCTGGATTGATAATCTTAACTTTCCATAAAACCATAAAACTTTCTATCTTATACCCATAAAACTTTCCAAAACAGAGCATTTGTCATCAACAATCTGAACCCGGCGTACTACTACACTAAGCTGATCGACTCAACTTATGTCACTAGTCGACTCAAGAATTATTGACCAAAATGGGGACGCATTAATCTTTCCAACTAGGGATGATCTCACTGATCTTGCAAGCAGCTCAATCAAATTGCTCTGAATAGCTGCACTCAAATACTTTGTTGTTCGAGCAGGAAATGATACAACTTCAACCAAAACGTCATCATATTCAGCTAACAAAGCAACCATACCAAGAAAATTTCCTCCTTCACAATACCCATCCTTTATATTCTCTTTGTGACCCCTAAAAGCTAATGATAGTGAAACAAAAGTCAAGAATATTGTCACTATGCGATGGAGAACTTTAACCCAAAACGAGAGTTCTTTCTTATCTGTTTTTCATTCTTTTCATCAAAGTTCTTTCCGGCTCTCCATGCAGCGTATACAGACGCGGTTTGAACGTGCATGTGTGTATTCTCGTGTCGTTTTATCTTTCCCAGCAAGTTGCGACCAGTACCATCAACACCATTGATCCAGCCTCGCTGGCTTCCGTAATTATGCAAAAAGCGATCAGCGAATAACCAGCAAACTTCACAGGAAAGTTTCTTCAGTCCCATTGAATAACAGAGCCATAGCCTCGGAATTGAAATGCCTTTAACGTGCTTATTATAATACCTCGCACCAAAATTTGACGAGACAGACCCATCTTCGTTTATGTATTCGAATGAACCACCTGGTCGACATGGCCCATACCGTAAAATCATTTTTTTAAGATCTGCATCGTGGAGATCTTCACAAAAATGACCACGATCAGTTGGATAAGACTTGGAAAGATCAAACTGGCACGGCGTTGCTTGAGTAATAATTTGACTCCCATTTTCGTCGTTCTCGTCAGGATTTTCATAAGATTCATCAGGGACAGAACTCATGACATCTTCTTTCACATTTTCCCCCTGCTGAGGGAGACTTGAGGTTGGTAGGTCTTGGTATTTGCTTTTTCAAAAAACAGAGAAATTGGCTTTGTATTTGCTGCAGCACCTTCTATCTTACGTTTCTTTTCTGCCCTTTTTCTCGCTCGAGATTCATAAACACGCTTTCGATTAGAAGACATTTTGAAATTAAAACAAGAGCACTGATGGATGATTTGAAAATATGTGTACATAGACAAGCATTTTCAAACTGTGTCGTTTAGGAAATCAATCATAGCTGTGATATTCTCTGAAATTAGGTGCTAAGCTTTATAACGGATCTGGGCCTCCAGTAGAAGGAAACATTATTGACGTGTTATGTCTTCCATCAATATTATGTAGTTATGTGGCTATGTAGTTACATCAATATTATGTGATACTAATGACAAATCAAAGCAAGTCTTACGCCCACTTTAATAATATTGTGAATCTTTTAAGAAACGCGTACATCCCAAAACAAATTTTCACAAAATTTCGCGGGGGCCCCCTTCGGGGCCCAGTTGTTTGGGGGCCCTTAGTTTCATGCTTAAAGGTGCACACCGTGCGTTACGCCTCTGGTGTCGGGCCATGTGTTGAAATTATTGAAGGGTGAGATACCCCCTAATCCCTCCTCATTTGCATCCCTGGCAGATTGATACCATCTGGCTTATGTGCCTAATTGAGTTTGTTGTAATTGTTTGTTCGTTACTGCTCGAGCGCAGTGCTTGTGCATTGTTTTTGCTAGATATTTCTTAGAAGGTTATCCATGATTGGTGTGGCGACATTTTTTATTGTTCTGCTTAGTATTATTTATTTGCAAAACTTATAGAAAAAAACTATGGCAGTTGATATTAAGTAATGATGTGAACTTCGATGACTTTGAAGTCATTTCTTTAATAAGTAAATCTAGAATTGTAGTTTCAAGCGTTGAAAAAGAGATATTAACAAAATAAATATACAGTGAAATCCGATTAAAACATACTTCAAGGGGCCGGCTTATTCATTGCTTTAAATCCAAGGGTCGATATAGCAGGGTCTCTTTTAACATAGAAAATGGGGGGCAATAGCCAACTAATTTTTCATGCGTGCCCCCTAATTGCATTTTTACAGTGTTTTGAGCCCAAACAGATGGTCCCTTTTTATCGTTGATGATTTAAAACAAGGGTAAAAGATGCATTGAAGGTCTTCACATTCATATCTATGACTTTAT
>WIPJ01001859.1:68911-140947 GCA_018155075.1 Cassiopea andromeda
AAACAGGAAGCGAATTAATATATAATCAGTATTAAAAAGTTATCCTTCACATCTTATTGGAATTCTCTCAACAACAAATTACAATCAGAATATAGAGAGGCTAATCTCATTGCAAGTATTATTGATAAATCAGCTAATGTTTTACTTCACAAAATTAAGGAGGCCTTGGAGCTTTCTTACCTGACAGACAAAGACACTGTAATCTGTATACAACATGTTGTCTTCAATGACTTATTGGATTCTCTCATCAATAACAAGTTATGGTCAGAAAATGTAAGGTATCATCTTTTGACAAATATCATTGATATAATTAGGAAGTTCAACTGAAACATCTTTACTTGCAAGACACAATAGCAGTGCAGTCACTAACAGAGGGCTTAGTTACTAACTAATTTAAATTCTCTTGTGTAATAGAAGCAAATTGCATTGAAGGAGAAAGCTTATCTATTTTTGAGCAAAATTGAAGGCAATTTTTACCAAGGTCATGAGACAGACCTCCAAGATATTTTTTTCATCTTGTTTACCAAGTATGAAATTCTCTTAGAGAAAAATGGCTACTGATAAAAAAAGATCTAGAAACTGTTGCATTTGGTGTAACAAGGTCAAAACCCCCAAGCATGCCTTTAAGTTGAAATAGTTGGTTTATTTTAGTAGTTCCTGAGAAGTTCCCTGGAAATCTGAATCTCTACAGACGTAAAGAAGCTGTTGTATAAGAACGGATAATTGATAAAGAGAAGTCCTTTTAATCTTCAAAAGTTCCAGTTTATAGGGACATTGATCTAACCGATAATGAACCAAAAAAACATGAATAGATCTAGAATACAAGAAATCCATTAGGTAAATGTAGCATTCATCCAACATACTAGTGATAGTAAATGACTTCAAAGACAGACATTTTATAACTATGCTCTAAATGTAACATTGCCTTTTAGCCTTTCAGTCACCAATCATTGAAGCTACAAAATCAAAAAGCCCAGCTTGCAAATTTTCTCACCTCAAACCATGAAGAAACTCAAGAATACTAACTATCTGTGTAATCATTTTGTCAAACTAACAAGCAGAGATTTCCAAAGAATTGAAAAATGACAAATTCTGTTCCTTTAAGGAAAAAGTCCCAATGGAATTGGGAAACGAAACGAATTTTGGTTAATACAAGTGGAGAAAATGTTATTGAACAGCTGAAAATTTGTACTTCGATGCTAAACAAGTTCGTGCACCTCGAAGAATGCGTGATTTTCAATGATTAGCTTTTACAATGACATGACTAGCAACAATCCCTAAAAGGTTTTGCCAAGTTCACACGTAAGTATTCTCTAAGCAAATGAAACTGAAGCGAATTCTGTTGAATAGTAGAGGAGAATTCCTAAATTTAGCTGACGCTACTTTGTGGCTCTGTCGTTTAAGATACTCAAAATATGTTGCTTTAAAGGTGTTAATTCTGACTTAAAACTTAAATTGATTGTTTTAAAACATATACTTGTTGAGCTTATATTTGACTGCTAAGAATACTTCTCTTTCCACTTATGGAGCTCTTGTTGGGCGTGCAACTATTACTGACCTAGTAAATGCTTGGGTCGGACATAAAGTTACAGGAAACAGAACGCAAACTAACCGTAATTTGGAAATCCATCGGTTCTTGTTAATGCACAAAAGATACAGAAGTGAAATGCGCTATTAATTCTTACACTAGCATGTAAAGTTATAAACATTAATGCGTTAAAGAATTACCTTGACATCCTACTTGCAAAAATGGAGCAAGTAATACAAAAATAGATAGCTTTATCATTCTAGTGGAAAAGCTTCTTCTGACCATTAACGCTCCTTAGTTTGTCCTATATTGGCTTCACTTTGCTGCCGTAACGTTTGCGATCTATTCTATTCTATGAGCAATTCTAGATATGTGCGTTCCCTTCAGATTTCCTTGGCGACTGAAGGAAAGCACTTACAGCCTCGAAAATGTAAGATGACGACTTCAGAATAAAACTTCCAATTATTACGTCAAACTAAAGGAAAACTGTGGGATAAGCAAATGTTCCAAATCTTTGATTGGTTGAGAGCTATGATCACATCCGCATTAGCCAATGGCAATTTAGGAATTTGACATCAAATGTTATAGTTTTTTGTGCTACAGTTGTTTTGTAGCCTGATTATATTTTAAATTGACCTATTATATATTTTTAAAGTGCAAGAGAGCAACTATACAACTTTGTGCTTTACTAGTCTCGTTAAGTTGAAAGAGAAACTTTAGTTTCTCATGGCAAATTTTTTACAGAAATGGTGGATGTTTGGGGTATGTGGTCAAAAAATATGTGATATAAAATTTTTCTTGTCCGCTAGGACGAAGATCGCTTTGCAAAAGATATCTTCCTCTAGCTACGGTTCAGTCAATGTATAGAAACATTATTGAACCATATTTCATGTTCTGCCTTTTCAGTGTTTGAAGTCTAAGAAGCTATCAAATTGAATAAACAACAGAAACTAAAAAGCAACGAAGCTAGGATAGCTACAAATAGCCATAGCGATAAGCCGCTTCTTCACTTCTGGAAAACTAGGATCACAAACTGTAAGGGAACTTGTTGACATGGAAACAGCCATGGCAGTACATTGGTCAATAAATAATGAAGCACCCAATTACCTTTGGAGTTTTTTCAATGGTTGTCTCAAATACCATTATGGAGCTCCGAAATACTAAGACTGTTCATCAATTGAAAAAAAATTCCGTTCACAGGAGCTTTTTGCAAATGAATGAATTAGATCCCGTGTATTGTAACTCAAATTGTATTTTGGTAGCATCATACAGTAAGTACCTATAGTAAGCCATATTTATTAACAAATATAAGCACTTACTTTAGTTAATCCTGAAAATTGTCAATGCCTCTTGGCAACCTCCGCAGTGCGATCTTCAACTGCCTATTTTAAAACCTCCAGTGGTCAGAAATGCTTCTCTTAAAGGGGAGCATGACTCTAGATTAACCCAAGTGCTGATGTGAAGAAATCGCTAACCCAAAATCAATTAAAAAGATTTATATATCATTAGGTAGTCCCTTTGCTAACTCTGCTAAGTTTTGATATTCTTTTCTTATTTTATTTGTTTATCTAGTTTTTATTGCAATTTCTTATTTTAATTGACTATAATTAGATAATTTATTTTCGCTTTGCTTTTCAAGACATTGCACAAATCAGTCTTTGCCTGCATACTTTACCCTGCATAAAGAATTTAACATTAATGAATGTGATAAGCTAACAAATATCTACCTGTGAAGCTCTTCTGGAGTTCCTCAGGAAGCAATCATTGGGTCTATATTACTAATGATACTTATAACTTCTAATGTAAATTCTTCCACGGAAAACTGCACGTTATCACAACATAAAGTCTGCAGGTGACAGCTATAGTTTACATAGCAACTGGAATCTGTTTTATGATTGGATAGAACGGTGGAAAGTCGAACTCAATGTTTAAGCATTGAAGTCAATGACTTTGCCACTAAATAGGAATATTATTCGAACTATTTATCGTACTGTTGCTAATGGGAATCCATATGAGCACTTTGGTATGTAAATTAGCAGAAAAATGCAATTGATCGAGGCTGTCAATCATGCGGAAATTAATGCTAATATAGCATTGGGTCTTCCAAAAAGCGCTATTCGACCTGCCCGAGTCGTATAGAGGAAAAATCATATCTTTCTCTTGTCAAGCCCAGATTTGAAGTCTCTTGCAAAGATTGATCACAAAGCTCAAAAGAATGAAAAATGGAACCAAATGGTTCAAAGAAGTGTTGCACCCCCTTATTTACAAACAACCACAGTCTAACATCTAGTATGATCAAAGTAAGAACTCAGAAGACGTTTGCAGACTTAATACTCAGTTTTTCTTAGCTTCTAGAAACGTCATGCTTAAAGGAATATCTTGCGTCCATTTTTGCTAACCTAGTTGAACAAATTTTGCTAAGCTAGCTGAAAAAATCAAAAACAAGATAATATCTCTTAGACAGCATTTACTATTTGAGTAAGAACTTCCGTAATTTTTCAATTCTCAATTTTACGAACTCCCATTACAACGAAAATATTTTAGCTTCCATTCGAAGTTCAATTTATTCCAAAGTCTATTGTATTGGAATGTTTGTTTATCATAGAATGGAAGCTATAGCTACAGCTGGAATTCTTTTCCGTAGAATTCCTTAGTTTCTATACCAGAATAAACCAACTGCTCTTACCTCGATTGCAAATATCTGATCAAATGACAAATTATCCCTTTGCATGAGAAGTTTTAGCCCTCTATGTTATATCTGGAATGCATCCTGCATTCTAATGGATTGTGAAGTTATTGTCTCTGTTTTCTGTTTCTACTGCTCCTAGGGATTTTTCAGGTACCATCTTTCGTCAACAAGGATAGAATACAGCCTATGGCAGCAGTACTAATGTTGGTCGTTACCTATTTATTTTAATTGATAGACTACAGCAATATGAAATCTTGATTTTCAAGTAAGGTCTTATTCTTTCCATTGATTTTTTTAGATCTTGTGACAAGTTCCATATTTCACTGCAGGACTCGATAAATTATTGGTTTTCTACAAAAGTATATTATATCTTACATCGGCTTTTAGCATCAACCTTTGTTTACGCCATGGCCTATTATAAGGAAATTTTCCAAGACCGCGCTATGCTAAGGTGAAGCTTGCCTACACCCAACTTGAGTTTTTCTAGAGGCTACGCCATTTAAAATATCCAAACTTTTTTGGAGCATTTCATTGTTTGATGTTACATTAAACTAAAATTTAATCTTCTCGAAATATGCATAGAACATATCCAAACCTAGGTGCAATACGACCTCTACGAAATAAGGAGCATATGAAAGCGAGGAGAATGGATGTAAGTAATAGAATTAAGGGTACCCAGTTCTGAGGAGAATGAATAGAAGACTTGCAACAGCATGTGAGAGGTAGGAATGCAAATGTTAGTTTTTGGATGAGGGACGAGAGATCTTGCTTCAGGACAAATTTCAATTTAATAAAATCTAGAACGTCTGAAAATGTTCCTTTGTCAAATGAGCTCGAAGTTATTTTCATCATTGAACGTATCCTTGAACAGAAATAATTGTCGTCAACCTCTATTCATCAACATTTTAAGATAAAGCGCATCAATCCATAATGTGTTGGTCTCCTCAAAAGAGACAACTGTAGGAAAAGAGAAGATGTAATGAATGCTCGAATGTAGATCTTTCTTAGGGATGCAAAAAGTAAAATTTAGAAACTTGTGTAGGATTTTGCCTTCTAGATTCCCTTGTGCTTACGGGAAATCTGGCGTACCATGAAGTGTAGGGAGTCTGGGAGCTTGCCCTCAAAAAAAAATTTTTTTTAAGAAAATGCATTATTAAGCGTTAGAAAAAAAACCCTTCTGCAGAGCACAATGCATTTATCTTCATCGTTGATCCTCATTCTAACAAAGAAAAGCCGATCCTTCAAACTGGTTTCATTGAAAGTTGGAGATTCAAAACAAAACAGGAAAGGATGCATCTATTCCCCTAAGCAGTTGCACAAGGACTAAAACAGGCTAAAAATTTGTCGTCGCACAGCAAAATTAAGATTTTTGTACGCCAAGTATCTTTTTTGTGATTTTCCAGGATCCTAGAATGGATTGAAGTCACTTCAGAATTTACTAAAGACTACTGTTCAAAGCACTCTCTATATACAACGTAGGCAATTGCTTGGAAGGGTTGGAAGGGAGCAATGTTGCCTTGCATTACACTATTTGTATCTTTTATACAGGGACGTCGCGAGAACCCTTTGGTAAGGGAGTGATAGGCTGAATTTATATGAATTCACATGGCTAGTAAGCTGTTTTATTATCACCAATCAATACTTCTTCTAATGTCTTAAAGTAATGTTCTTTGGCTATTTGCAAGTGGTATGGGTAAACATTGTAATCGAAAACTTTTAATGTACTAAACATTCTTTAGTATCCAGTGTCTTTTACAAGGCCCACCATGCGTGGGTCTTGAAAAAGTCTCAAAATATAAGTTCTCAGACGGTTGGAAAGCTCTAATTTGAATTTGTTTTTTCAAATAACAGAGCCACGTTGCTAATCCTCTAAGCAGAATTTGGAAAAAAGTGTGTTAGATTTTCTTTCTTATCCCGAGTCAACTATAATGCCTACCATGGTTGGGCTGGAGGAAAATTTCTAGAAAATATTATTTTCAAATTAGATTGAGCATATACAATATTTCATAAGAGAGCCAAATTGCAAATTTTTTAAGCAGAATCCACAGAAAGTGTATTAGAAATTATATTGTATCCATAGTCAACTATGGACCTACCAAGGTTGTGCCCGAAGAAAAATTTTCAAAATAGAGGCTCTGATATGATTGGAAAACGATATTTTGAGATTGGCTTTTGCAAAGACAGTATTTCATAAGAGAGTACTGCTACTAATCTTTTGGGTAAAATACATAAAATGTGAGTTAGACATTCTTTCGTATCCAAAGCCTACTATGGGCCAACTATGTTTGGACCCGATCCAAATCAAGGTTCTCAGACGGCTGAAAGACATTATTTTAAGATTCGGGTTTGTAAATACAGGAAATGCTTCCTTAACTATAATTTCTTTCAACTTTTGTAAAAGTATTATGTAGCCTTCAACAATGACTGGATTTTAAAAATTCAGTTACCCGATTTTTGGTAAATTTCTCTCAAGTCTCTAAAGTTGGGGGAGTATTGTACTCCCCACACGCCCCGGTCGTTACGTCTCTGTTCTTGTGCTATTTCAAATAAAAATATTATTGCATCATATTTCAAAGCTTGATGACATTTCTTTCTATTTTATGATTTTGTTACTTTTGAAGTCTTTGGAAACCACACAGGATAATAGAAATTGCAGAGCTTCAACTTTATAAAGGTGGACCACACTTTTAAATTTCCAAGACCACACTTAAGATTTCCAAGGACACTCTGAAATAGGCCTTGCGTTACGCCATATTTTGTGATTGGATTCCAGTTGTGTGAGAATCTATAAAGGCAGACGGTATGAGTAAAAACTGATTAAGGGACTTCAGTTGGTTCATGGCTGCTGATTTTGGCATTCGTAATAATTAGATGCTCATTGCTCAATATTGTTTAAAGGGTATATGTTGGCATTGTTTTAGGTTGCTGTGTCCTTAGGTTAAGGAATTCAATGACTCAGTTCAAAACAAAATAAGGCTCATCAGTTCTATTCCGGTCTACCCATAGCTACATTATGGCCTTCAACATGCAAGTAAGTGAATATGGTTAGTTGCCAGACTCCTTAATCAGATGCAAAGTGACTCCAATTCAGAAAGCCTGTTAATAGATATAGACCTTTCTACTGAGGGGTTGGGAGTACTACCAATTTGACTATACTATTAAACGCGGCTGTCTTCTCTCATAATTGCTGCACAAAAACATATGATTTGCTGTATGTTGAACTATTTTAAACCACTACCATTCATTGAAAATTGTTTGTCTACACCTGTGAGTCTATAATAATCTCTTCTAGCTAGAAATTGCATTTATATTTGATAAGTATCGCTATATATTGGTATACAGTGACTCTATCCGAAATCTGTAGCAAGAAGGACTATAGTGTAAGGAAGTGGTCCCCCAAACACCTGGTGGCAGATCGGTGCCGGCCCGTAGATCAATTGCTACCGGGCCAAACAAGTAACATCGTTCCTACTTGCCATGTAGATTACCGTGACAGAACTATAGAACTTAGTTTCATAGTGAAAAAATATAACCTGTCAAGTTTACCTGGTAGAATGAACTTTATAGGCCCGGTCTCCGGGACAAGGTAATTATGTCATGGGAACAGTGCTATTCTTCCAAAAATACTCAAAGAAATTGCTGATTAATTTTCCTCACCACTGACAGAGTTTTCTAACGAGATTGTTCTAGAAAGCACTTTTCCAGATGACCTGAAACTTACGGATATCTCCTCGCTTTACAAAAAAGATGATAATATGAGAAAGCAAAACTATAGACCAATAGGCTTGCTTCTAGACATTCCCAACGTTTTACAACGTATTATTTACAATTAGTTAATCGACTTTATTAGCGCATCTTATCTCCACTTTTGAGTGGCTTGAGAAAAGGGTCTTATTAAACTTCCTAAAGATTTTCAAAGCAAGTCTTGGTAAAAGGAGCTAGCTGGAGCGATACTAATGGGCTTTTTTAAAGCTATCGAGTTGTTGTTGTTTACTTTATTTTGAGTAGGCTGTTATACCTAGCTTATTCAGCTAACTTAGTGCATATACTATGATCTTCTGACAACGAAATTACTTTATGATCTTGGTCGGAGTGCTCCTAAACTCATTAAGACTATTTACCAAAGAGAATGCAAAGAATTAATATTGATGGTATATACAGTACACATAGAGATGTCACAATATGTGTACCAAGAGTCTGTTCTAGAACCACTTTTTTCAATACTTTTGTAACTGATATATTCTTATTTGTGTAAAATTCCAGCATTTGTAATAATGCCAGTGACACCACTATCTACGTATACAACTCAGACCTCGGTCCTATAATCTCTACAAAGCAAACCGCCGACAGTTCAATACTTGCGAAATGGTTCTCAGAGAATTACATGAAGCTAAGCGAAGAGAACTGCCACTTTATGATATTTGGTAACAAAAGTAAAGATTCAGTTGCTACCGATGCTACAACTTTACAATTCTACCATCAAAGAAAGTCAATGCAAAAAACTTTTGGGCGTCACTGTTGACAAGAAGTTAAGCTTCAACAAAATATCCAAGATTTATGCAAAAAGGCGCACCAAAATTTGCAACCCCTTGCCTGATTATCTAATTATATACATCATATTAAATGAAAACTACTAATAGATGAATTCACAAGATCGCAGCTTAATTAGTATCAATTTGCATGGATTTACTTCAACAGAAGGTCTAATACCAAGTTAAATAAGGTCTTTTGAGAGAGCTTTGCGAATTGTATGCAATGATGATGGAAATGACTATGTACAAAAATATTGCAATCTAAATAGATCCCTGACAATTCATCAACGCAATTTGCAGTTGCATATGATAGACATAATAAAGACATAGAACAACCTTAATCCAACTTTTATGAAGGGCATCCATGCAGTAAATATTGCTATTATACATAAGCGTAGGAGGTGGGGTAGGGGGGCTGCAGTCCTCCCAAGTTGGACAGAAATCCCTCTCCCTCGGACAAATATTCTGAAAGAACAATAGGAAATTCGGGCAGTTTTTCTGTCTGCTCTCTAGCTCTATTTGATAGTTTGGGCAGAAAATTTACAGCCCCCTAAATTTGACGCCCTCCTACGCCCATGCTATTATAGATTGCAAATTTCAAATCATTTACAACTGCCGAGGGTAGGAACAGCAATATATGGTAGAGAAATATTCAGTTAAGAGGCTACTCCTAACTTCCTCACTGCCCAGTTGTTTGAAAGACAGTGATACGTTGCAAAAATTTAAAAGAGAATAAAACAGTGGGATGGAATTTGTTGCAACTGCAGATTGAGCAAATTTATTTTACGGATTTAGGTTTTTTGGATTAGTTTGTATTTAAGAATTATTTTTAATTGTATCTTTCTTTTTTTTTAGCTTTTAGCATTAGTTGGCCTTAATTAGCTTCCTTTAACCAAACAAAAAATAATCTATTGTAAGTAAATTGTGATTATGATGGTGATGAATGTCAACCGTTGATTTATCTGCAAACTCAAAAAAGACTGGCCATGCTTGTAAACAATAAATTACCCAGGCCATTTGCTATACCTTTTTTGAATGTTATGACAATACTTTGCTTCTCACTGCTGATATGCAAGGAAAAACCAGCATACGGTTGTAGTATTCTTCTTCCATGGAATGTGCCGTCCCAGACTCTCACAATTGTAACAAAGGGGCTGAGACACCTGAACCACCTAAATTGCATGTATGGATTTGCATCATATCAACGAACATTGGAAAATCTTTATAATTTATTCCAATATACGTGAAGAAGGTACTTTTGCGATTGTTTTTGTACAGGAATCCAACAGGAAAAACTTTTGAAGTAATGATTCGATGATTCGAGTGATGATTCATATTTGCATTTTAGTACTTGAATATATTTAGAAGTATAATACTTATATAATACTTATATAATACTTATATAATACTTATATAATACTTAGTCACCAAAATTAGTTAATGATGTTTGCCACCGAATGTATTACTGTATGGAAAAAATTTCATCATTCAGATTCTTATTGAATCTTGATTAGAGAACAGCAAAATATTTTCTTACTTCCTCGAATTGCCCCCTCTAAAGAGCCTCTCTCGAATAAACCTCTACTTTAGAGCTACAAATTGCTAATAAGCTCCTACCCAAGCATGTGACTGTAGCCACTTAAGGCTTAATTAGTGCTCTATAGAGTTAAGAAAAAAATAGCAGCCACTACTTAACGAGAAATTGTATTTTCTTTAGAAAACACGCGATTTCTTGTATTTGCAGCATCGAAAAGTAGCTTATTGGTAGAAAAAATTCAGACGGAATATGACCAGCTAACAGGAAATAACTTTAAGCCCCACTTGAATTTGCCCCAAGCAAAAGTCTAGAAAATGAATAAGCCCCAGGTGGTTAATTTGAAGATTTAATGTACGTCATCACTTGAGGGAACATTCCAATTTTTCCCAATGAATTCAAGTCAACACTGAAAGTGAAAACATGTTGGAGCATTGGCTCAAAGACATACTTCCTCTTTCCAGCAAAATAAAATATTATAGCAAACGATAGCAAAATCAAAAATTTAGTAAGCATTTGTCGGTTGTCTTTCATTGTAATTCCAATAATCGATAGCATCTAGAAATTTGCGAGTACTGGGAGAATATTCACGATGCGATACATTTGACGAAAGTTCCTTCATTTTTACCTTAAACAATTAAGGCCTGAGCAATCTTCATTGTTGAAAGGCTAGTATTTTGGATGCCAGTTTGCTATGCAGGCCTATTGCAAAAGCCTTGTAAAGTTAAGTAAAAATAATCTATTTGAAATAAAGACTGCTACTTTAGAAAAGGCCAGTTTAGCATGTCAGCTCCTAAGTATACTCACAACGTCCCTGTTTGAACCGCATGAAATGGAATTAAAGGCTGTAATATAGACCGCAGAGTTTATTACTCTAATTCTAAATGTGTGCGAGAAGAAAAAGTCTATTGTATTGGGCTTTTAATAGATTCAGAGGGAATAGAAGGTCACCGCAAAGAAACAACATCGTGCGCGAAGAAAGTTTTCTGAAGTGCAAGTGAGGTTTTCTGAGGTTTGAGTGAGCTGCATAGCAGCGAGTGAGAGCAAGTTTTGCGACCTGGCTTTCATTGCGCGTTATACATGGAGTTTTTCATGCATATATTCTGTTGGTTATCGTTTGTTACAGCTGTTTTAGTTATATAATTCGCTACATTTTTGCTGAGTTCCATCGAAAGGAGATGGTCTCTGCGTATCACTAAACTAAATCCTGTCCATCACGAACCCATTACAAAATTCTATTCTATTTTCCGATGGATAAAAGCCTACAAAAATATGATTTTAAAGTGATTTCACAGAGTGATCATTTACCATTGAAATCACTGAATGATCACTTTAGATTGAGTTCACAGACTAATCAACTTAAAGTGATTTTTTAAGTATTCAATTAACGTCGAAGTTAAATAGTGAACAATTTTGATTATTTTCCCAGAGTGATCAAATTTAAATCAAAATCATAAACTGATCAAGTTTAGGCAGAACTTACAGAGTGTCCGGCTGATAATGAAACCAAAGAGTTATCAACTTAGATCTAGCCGTCAGAGCGATCAACGTCGATCTGGTTTACATAATCGTCTATTTGGGTCGACTTCATACATGTGTCAACGTCAATTGATTTCAGAGTGTCCAATTGAGAACAATTTTGTTATTGGTCTACAAACGCTCTTCATAGCGGATGATCAGATGGTGAAAAAGCACAATGTAGGCAAAGAAAGGACAAAGCTATTCAAATAGGCACTATGGCAGATTTTTACCAGAATTAACAAATATTATTTGCTAATTAATTATATAAAAATCTTTTTATATTGCACTACAACAACAGAATCATATTTAAAACAGATATGTTTCATTATACTAACTTATTGCCACCCAAGCAAGTAGTTATAACTTATTGAATAGAAAGTATAAAGGTAGTGTTGCTTCAATAGTGACCCTCTGTTCCTAAGCAACATATTAAATTCAATCTGAACACCAATAAAACGTTCTTCAATTTTACAAAGATAATCATCCTTTTTCTTCATTGCTTTCCAATGACGACTTTCAACCTATATTTAGATCTTAGAAGCGTGTCATGAGCACTTCTTCTCAACACCAGCCTTCCTTCTGTGCATATGAGAACGAGCATTGAGCATCGCCCATTACTCGTCTCTCAAGGAGAACCTGCCCACTCACAAATCTGTGAAATGATGTCTTGTTCATTTTCACAAAAAACTCAGACCATGAAATAGGGAGAGAACTATTCCACCAGTTAAGCTGCATCATCAGTGTTTCACACATGCGTGTTGTATACATCTTCGTCAAGCCACAGATAGCATACTCCTTGGCCAGTGTGTAATTGATTAGAATACTGGCAACAATGTGTTCTGCTTTCTCCTCGGTTATAATTTCAATCATTGGAGGTCGCGAATCTTCATGAGCTTCTGCTAAAGATAGGCTTCCATCAATTATATGCTTTGGCGAGAAGTAGGACAAGTGTGCGAATAGGCCATCTGAAATTAAGAAATCGCAACCATTTTTAAACTTATGCTCCAAAATGTGCAAGTATGTAATAGCAAATTTGTAAATTAATGCCGAATATGTTTTTAATTAAATTAGATTAAATCTGTTAGAGGTCAGTTAAGATTAGAAAGTCGTATATATGGAGCTTACCAATAGTCTTCTCAGCCTCCTTATCATGAACATCCGTTCTAATGATATCAGCATGTGTTATTGAATTGGAGAACTCTGAAATAGATTTAAAACAAATATGATATTTATCATTATAACTCACAGAAACTATGATACATTGTAAATGATGGGCTTATAGAAATTGGAAACAAAAGCACCATACTTAAACTTAGATTCTCGCACTTAATTCATGTACCTGTTCGGAGACATTTCATGAAGTGCTAGTACTACTGCGTTTCTTTTATAAAGTCTATCACATTCAAGCAAAGCTAAGTTCATGCCAAAGCAATGGTTCAGACATATTAGTTCTGTTTCAACACTTGCTAACCTACTTTTAAGTTGAAACAACGTGAATTTCTGCAAAATTCTAGTATTTGCCATCAAAAGTAGAAAGAGAAAGATTCTGTTTGATTTCGAAAGATGAAAAATAGTTATTGACGTTATATACTTGCTAATTACGATGAGAATTTTCTATATATTTGGAAAACAAGGAAAGAGCAAGAAAATTATACTGCTAACAGCAGAGGTAGAAATGCTATATCTTACCACTGAAGCAGCTAATCTCTATTGAAGAGTTAGGTTCTTCTGTTGTTTGTACTTCTGTGCTTTGTGAATCAGGGCAGATTATTGGACTTTCAAAAACAGGCTGCATAGCATCTTTAATAGTAAAAGTAAAGCAAATGAGATATTGCAACAATGTATGTTTTATAACTTGGTAATGAAGTATCACTATTTGGAAATGTGTTACAGTATTACTTCGATTTATAAGCCACCCTAGTTAATAAGCTGTCCTAGTTTATAAAATCAGCCTTTGATTCTAAGCAACACTCAAAAAATTCGTACCTAGCTGCAGAAGTATTTATTTCAAGAAGAAACCGAAGCAAGCAATGATATTGTACAGTACTTCAACTATTATAGCTGCAAAAATCATCCCTCGACCTTATTAGTACCCCCTCTCTTAATTTTAAAGGAAGTTTTCTATGAACGCTCTTATCATATTCCCTTTCTTCTTAGTACTATTCACACTAAATTTTAAAGGCAATGCATCTATATATATCTTAGTTATGCTTTATGAAGACTTGCTTTGGCTTTTTCCACCATTTTATGACAATTGTAAGGCGATTCTCAATTTCCGACCTCATTTTATATTGACCCCCTCATTTATTAAATTTTGGAGGTTTTCCAACCCCCTACATAGGATCCCCTTTTTATTTGGCACTTGAGAGTAAATAGTCAAGTTTTATCGACTATAGCTTGTGGCATAGATAAAATTTTAGTCAAAAGCACTTACTTGCATCTACATTGCCAATATCGGCATGAAGATCTGCTGGCTCATATATATCCCCTGAAAAGTCGTAAACAGCATTTTGGTTTAGCGTTGACCAGTTGCTGCGCATTCCGAACTCTGAAAGTTAAGATAGGAGCACTCTTTCAGAACAAGGCAATAAATCGTATGAATGCTACAACTACAATCACAAGTAGTGAATTTGAACTCAAAAGATGCAGGCCTTGACGTCTTAATGATAACCAATGACACATGATGTTGCATACTTTCGTATTTTGTTCTTGGATTCCTTCTTCTGATTGGATGGTATCTTGACTCTAACACTTCTTCACTCCAATGGGAACAACCTTAAAGATAAAGAAATTTTATCATGCAGGAGAAGACAATAGATTGGCACAGAGGATACCAAATGTCAGATAAACAGGTATTCCTCAGGTATCATTACACAATTCATGTCATACTCCATTAGCAACATAATGTTCAGCTCAAATCTTTCCTTGCATATATGTAAAATCTTTGCATGTTAATGAAAGTTTTCTGATTTTATTTAAATCACAAACCTTCAAATAAAATCATAAAACTCACTATGAGGGCTGATTAGTATATACTCGTATCTATGTGATATATCTTGTTAACTCGTGCTTTGTTTTTATTGTGATCTATGTTATGGCACTTGTAATTTAATAGGCTTTCTACAATCCATTTTTATAAACAAACGAACAGTTTCTTTACACTACGATTTCTCATGCTATAGTTCAATGTTGATATGATGAAGATCAAGGTGCTTGATCTAACTAAATAAATAGTAGGGAAAATTATCCAGATTGCAAATACCCACCTGGGTTTTGGTCGGTTCCCAAGAAGAAGGATACTGACAAATCATTATTTCTGATAGTTTCTATATTGTCATCTATTTGATTGAATGCAGAATAAAATTAGAATGAATGAATTATCAACAGTTCTCTGTCAAAAACCGGAATATACTCTACCGGCCTATCTAGTCACTACTATAGAGTTACAGCACAAGAGCACTGAGCATGTCTTTAAACTGGAGAAGCAATGGAAGGATCATATTCAATAGATATAGCTTGATTTCTGTGATAGTTGCTGTTATCTGAGCAATGGCCAATAGAATTAAGATCCAGTCATCTCCTGGAGCATGCATGATCTACCTTTTAGTTAATTTATCGATCGTATAAACTACATCGTTTCTCACGAGTTTGTACAGTTCAAATGGTGGATATAGTTTCTATATCTTGGTTATATTCATCATATTAAAAACAATTCTGTTAGCTGCATACCATCAAGACCAACCATCCAGAGTCTTTCCCATGTGGACGCATTGTCACATGAAGTATTGAAAATTGCGTCATTTGGTACCTTTCTCTTGTATCGTTCGCTTGCAGCTAAAATAAAGAATTTATCCTTGAAAATATCCGTTAGATCAATCTCCGCATATGACAGAAGTATCATCAGTACATGGCGTATTAACAGTCCTGTGAAGACTTCTTATTACAAACAGACTTGAATTACTATTCAAATTTTGCAATCCTTAATAGAAGAAGGAACAAAGTTTCTCTGTATATATCCCTAGGTGGTCAAGATATCCCTAAGAATCAACACGAGATAACACTAACTTACCATCATGAAATGCAAGGGTGCTACAGTTTCCTCCTTTTGACTGACTCCTGCCAATGTCAATTTTCTTTGCAATTGCATTGAAGCGCTTTGCTAGCCATTTCCTTGCATTTGAAAGGCCTAATATTTTAACCTGAAATAAGGAGCATGACGCTCAATCTGACTGGCTAGATGTTTCTTGCTGCCATGATAAATTTTCATGCTTCTCTAGCTGTAATATTTAACCTCTGTATTCCTGAGTAGCAATCGTAAGTGTAGGAGCAGGTGTGCTGAGGGGCCGCAGCCCCTAAGTTTGGCAGAAATCCACTTCACTCGTGCAAATTTTAAGTATTAGCCTTCCTAAACTTGATGTCCTCCTACACCCATGAAAGTAAATGTTGAAAATGGACACTCTTACCGTAAAGAACTATCCAGAATCTTAAAGAACAATCTAGAATTCTATAGAAAAATCTGGAACTATCGCACTACAATGAACAATGAGTACAAACAATGACTACATATGCTGCATAATATGACAAAAACAATAGTGGACTAAAATTACAACTATGAACTTTGATCATCTAGAACATTCTAGTATATCAGTTACTTTTATATAAATAAGATAAGCTTTTGTAGAGAGAGAACACTTGTGATTTATATGTTGGAGCAGACTATGCAAAGATAACTCAAAATATTTTAACTGTAAAGACATAGATTGTTTCAATACTTAATGTTACAGTGATCTGCACCAAGTGGTTGGCATATGCATCCATAATCTAGATTAATGATTTTTTCACAGTACACTTTATGTGGAATTGAAGTTCAGAACTTTATTGATATTTGATATCTTTAATTTAATTAGCACAATCCATAATTGATACCTTTCTTCTTGCTTGATGTTCTTCTGTCTCATTATTTGTATTCTTCGACTGATTTTTTCCCATAATTCAAGTATCTTAATGTGTAAAGTTAAAAGCTCCTTTAAAACAAGTCAACCTCTAGTATTCAAGTTTAATTTGTTGCACTTTGCGTATTGAGCATCAAATAACAAATGCAATATGGCAATCTAAGCAACTTTTATATATACATTTACAATCTTGCGTCACAAACACTTTAAAGGCACATTAAATGACGCCACAATGACAACAATCAAAATTCAAATTGTTGGTACAAGGCTTGCACAGCAGATAAATTTAATAGTGATTTAGGGATGCCTAACTTTACCTTAGTGGTGCCTAAAGTTACTGTTACTGGAGTTATGGCCAAGTGATAGAGCGTCTGCATCACAGCCGGTAGGTCATGGTTTCGAGCCCCGACCGAGTCATACCAAAGACTTTTAACAAAATGGTACTCACTGTCTTCTCGTCTGGCGCTCGACGTATAAGAATGGAGGCTAAACTCGCGGAGCTACCAGTGGACCAGCCCCCCCCCCAGCTGAAGTTGAACTGCATTTACAGACTCGTGGCTTAGGGCTACAGAAACGCGGAGATAGGCGCCGTCCTATGCACCATTGGGCGCGGGAAAGGACTTTTTGACTTTGAAAGTTGCTTTTAACTAGTGTCTTCCATACTAACAAGAGAAAATCTTAGTACAACAGTATGTAGTGAAAAGATTGAAGAACGTGAATTGAATATGTGTGTGTGTTTCATTAAAGTGAATGTATAACTAATTTGGTTCATAAAGAATTTGAAAATTTAAAACTTTCGAAGGCGTTCATTAAGAAAACTTTTGGCAACAATTTCTATAACATTTTCAACATACACACCATTTTGTCAATCTTCTAAATTACGAAAAGAAATTCAACTAAGATTAACTGAAATTTTTCTCTAATCCTGAAATACAGACATAACAAAATGCTTTCCGAGAAACCGCTACTGATCTTTTCTCAAAGATAACAGTAACAGTTATCGAGAATTTAAAGGTTTAATCAAAGATTCCAGCAAATGCTTTGTGTGAACTATTTTGCTTGGAAGAAATGCAGTGGCCTACACTATGTATTTAAGCAAAAATAGGACTTTGGCTAGAAAGGCCGATATCATTTTATGATCTTGAAAGGTGTTAGATAAGGTGAGTGAAATTCATTTTTGATAATCACATTTGTATAGCGAAAAAAGCTCTATAAAATGCTTTAATAACAAAGTATTAAGTTTCAAACATGAGTTTTCAATCTGACTACCAACGGTAAATCAGTACTTTGCAGGGGCGTTTCCAGGGTGAGTTCCAATAACTTCTAAAACTCTGTCAAGCCTAAAAAAGCACCAAATAAATTTTTGAAAAATCAACGGAACTGCTAAAATTTGTTTTATTCTTATTTTGATAGCCTTGAATTACCCTTACGGTGTTTCTTACTCATAAAAGCATTTGTCCTCATCTTCGCTATTTATTCAGTAATGTATGGCAAGCCATAGTAGCCAGGAGGTGGTCGAGCATTGGGCAAGAAAACAGGTCGAGATTAAAAAAAAACAGGTCCAGAATTCGTCAAAGGGTCCAACAATTTGAGAAGTGCCCGTGAAAGTTGGCTGGGCCTAAAACACAATGGAGAGTGCACTGCGAGATTTCTTCGCCTCTTTGAATCGCTGCATTGCATAAGAAGTAGATGCACAGCAACATTCTTGTTACAATTTGTGAATATACACGTTGTTCAATAAGAAAGCTGGCTCAAAACCTAGTGGTAAAAGCTTCTTAATGTTTGGCCAAATTCTAGTTCTAAGAATTTCTTAACCATGAAGTAGCAAACTATAAAGGGTTTATATGGTAAAGTTTCTTATTTCTTTCTTTGTAGTGTTAAGAGCTTCCTACATGTTATGCTGGCTAGTACTGTGTTGCTTATGAACAGGATTCTTGATAAAAACAAGATATATTCAAAACCATCTCTTTGATAAACTTTAACCGAAAATTATTTCTAGAGTTTCCGCCTAAGTCTCTGCTTCTTACTGTCTAACTTAATCTACATAGTAAAAGTAAGGGGTCTAAAAATCCAACTGCAGCCTCCTCGTGACAGACCCTGGAAGCACTTCGGGTGACTAATGCAGCAATGGTAACTCATATGGAAAAAATTTCCTACAAAGATTCGAATACTGCCATGAGACCCGACTGGACCTCGGCGCCAGGAGATTCTGGCTCTTTGTTCCCTGGTGTAAAATTGGCTAAAAGAAACACGGCTACCGGAAAGAAGAAAATTGAAGAAAACATCAAGCTTGCAGAGAACAGGAAAAACTGGAAGATGCTAGTCAGATCACATTTTGGAGGAAATTAAGTCCATACGAGAAACCAACGATCATCATCGGTCATGGTCAAGAAGAAGAGGAATAAAAGGATTTCTTGACATGATACGAAATAATGCTGTCTATGTCGGAAGTAGTAAGCTGGAGCAGTCTCTACCACTGGTCACTAATGATTGCAAGCCGCTGCGAAAACAACCTTCGCTACTCGTCTAGATTTCTCACCACCTGTTCCACAAAATTGCCCTTAAATTCTCGTCAAGCCCTCTCTAAGCATGCTAAATATGTTAACTGATCCCTTCTATCTTGCTGTGTATCTACTTTTATGCAATGCAATGGTTCAAAGAGGGGATGAATTCTCGCAGTGCACTCTCCATTATGCTTTAGGCCCGGCCAACTTTGCGGACACCTCAAATTCTCGGACATCTTTTCTAATTCTTAACCTGTATTTTTTCAATTCTCAACATTTCTTTAACATTTTCAATTCTCAAGCACTTTTTCCCATTCTCGAACGCTACATTCTTTCTCAGCCACCTTTTTTCCACTATGACTGGCAATAGTAATGAATAAATAAGCATTGATTTTATTGCTCGCCGCTTTCCGTGACCGTTGAGCGCTGTCTTTAACAGTGGAAAAGCTAGAGGACATGCTTGTCATGCACTGCATGGCCAATGCTGTTCTGGAATATCAATTTTATTTGAAATTCCATTATAAATTGTTCTAAAAAAAACCCTCTGTACAATAATAATATTTACAACAAAAAGCCGTTTAAATTTGTCCCTACTGATGACTTTATTTGACTCTGGATGCTCGGAGTTAGAACTATTTATGGGTTGCCTTTGATCCGTTGTAACATTTGCAATTCATTATTATTATTATTAAAATAGGCAGGCGGAAAAATATCAGAGAAATTAGTTGCTGCCATCTACTTTAAGAAAATTTAGAATATTTCAGAAGCAAAAGCCACTAGCCACTCTTACAATAACAGCTGTTATTTTAGCTTTAAGAGCAAGCAGGGAGTTTGTCTTCCTCCCTTGAAAAACATACTTATTATGCAGCAAATATCTGCATCTCAAAGGCCTCATTTTGCGTAGGTGAAGCTAAAGTGTAAATTGATATTCACCATGTGCTCGCAAAATGACGATCGCAAAAAGTCGTGCGCGCCAGACAGTGGTGAATGGGAATCACCCTTAATGACGGCATGAAGCAGTTTCGTTCTATGAGTTGTGTGATGTTGGTTAGGCTCTCCATCTTAAAATGGCGATATATTACGTTTTCATTGAATCTCTTTAGATTTAGAATAAGACGGAAAGTTCCATCTTGTTTCGACACCAAAAATATTGGTGAGATAACCTGCCCTGGCTATGGGTTGGTGACTTCAACAACACGCTTGTGAAGCAGAGCTTGAAGCTCTCTTTTTATAGCGCTTATGTCAGTATCCGTAAATGTTTGGCAAACCCCGCAATTTTGATGAGGTGGTATTCAATTTCTACCCCCATTATGCTGGATAGTATATCTGGGTTATTTGTGTGATTCATCCAAGATGATAAATATTTGGATACCCGACCTGCTTCGAACTTTTTAAAATTAAATTGTAGATAACTCAAAATCATTTTTAATGAATGTGGGAATATACTTACATTTGATGTTTTGTGCAAGTCCATTAGAATTTTTTCCCATGCTGTTTGGGCTTGTGGGGTGAGCAGCGACTGAAGTTCGACTGTTTCTTCCGAACAGGCAGGCATTGAGGGCCTTTCCATTAAAAGTCATTTTGTGGACGCTGGCTTCGTTCGTTGTAGGGATGAAAGGAATGCCCCTTTTTGGGGTGATAGGTTTTAATTGCTCTTCCAATCTTCCTAGTTTCATCGACATCTTTAAATCCCATAGTTTCATCGACATCCCATAGTCTTCTCCAAAAAGTATAGGCCTATGCGGTTTACTATCAATATTGGAACACAGGGTTTGATACTCCGGATAAAAAAGAAAGCGTTGCAGTCGCATGGCCTAGTAAGGCAAGAGCGTCAAAGTTTGACCCGATTTGTTTATTAATTTCGTCCTTTCCGATGAGTCCCTCATGGCTGGTTTTTGATTTTGAGAGCATGAAGTTGGTCTTTTTCAAAACTATGAACGCTACCTAATGCAACGTTTGTTGCAAATTTGCAAGGTGAAGATCGTGCTGCTTTTTCTCTGTTCTTATATTTGCCCATGCCTCCTTATTTACTTTGACGGGAAAAAGTACAGTGCAATTGGAAGGGCGCAGGTATTTCTTTACTATAGCGGTAAGTTTTCTTGAATTCACAATGTTTGCTAGTTTAGCGGTGACATTACTAGATACTTCTGCAGGGGCTTTAAGGGCTTGGGCTAACTGATCTAGGAAAACTTGATTAGTTTCTTCTTCTTCAAAAGCTTTCCTCCCAAAAGCAATTCATCTACCAATGATTCTAAATTTTGCTCCTTATCATCCGAATTGGAATTTTCAGCATTAATGCTTATAACATTCTCATTTTCAAGATTGATGAACTTTCTACTAAATGCAGGACCTAAGCGGTACAACCCCTTAGAGAGTCCGGTGGTCAATGAAGTTTGAGAGTGACTGGTGCTCTCATCATTGTTGGGTTGGTTGGTAACGAACAGTCTGGCGCCCGTTGCGCACAAAATCAGAATGCCCGGTGGGGAACACGCTAAATGATCGGTGATCAACAGACTCTTCGGGATCAACTGTTTTTTTTCACCAACTAGATGCTGCAATACTTTCGACATAGTCGATAGACTTGAATTAATATGTTCAAGCGTCAAATTTAATTGGCTAGGGGGTGCATCATTATGTTCGACAGTACTTACTTCAGTCCCCTCAATATTCTGAGATTCGAAGTTCGGTGATTCCATGCTCTAAAAATCAAGGTTAGCACAGGATATAATTTTGAAAGTGAGAACCCAACGAACGTGTGTCTAACGGAACAACTTTAAGTTAGGTAGAAAGGTTTTTTACTCTAGGTATAACTGAGAATAAGTGCATGGTATTATCATCTATTGAAATATTTTTAAAGATAAAGTCTACTTACATTCTATATAGAGACGACTAAGGTGGTGTAGAATACGAAGAACTTGAGAGCTTAAAATCGTGACCGTATGGCAGCAATGTATGATTCGCAATGGCTAGCAGTGCATACATTTTCGCTTCTCATGGGAATCAGTAGTGACGTGTCTGAATGTAGAGAAGAATTAGGCTCGAAAGTATTTGACACTTGTTCTGGAGCTGAGTTATACCTATTTTATTCATGTATAAAACTAGCACAATAAGACTCTAGAACAAGTGACATGAGAATTACGTCATCTTCATTCTGATTGGCTGATGCCCTTCGGTGGGCAAAAAATCTTTCTATCGTATTGAATAAGCCTAAAGTATGGCAACAGCTTGCTCAATTTGTGGATTTCGGGCCAAGAAATGTTCGGGAGTGAAGCTGAAACACGGAAGGTTTTAAAAACTCTTCTTCAAAACATGAGTGCATTTCATTGATAAATTCTTCAAAACAACCTTACAGGAATGTGAAGTACAGAGGAGCAAAGGCAACAGTAAGCATTTGGAAAAATGTTCTACTCTGAACAAAGAAAGCTATAGGAAATTTGCAAATCTGCCTGCAATGGCTGATTAGTGAATCTTACTAGTTAGCACCAAGGAAATTCTGTTCAGGCAAGGAACTCTTGCAAAATATTTGCAGCAATGGGAAATACTTCCTAGTATGCCAATAAACAATGGTGCTGTTCAGCAAGAAATAGCAAGTGCAAATAACAGCTATTTTACTCCTCACTTTTTAAGATTCACAATTGAAACAATCTGAAAGCCGTCTCTCTTCAGGCCTATATTATACGAAATCTTTGGCATTTTTCGAAATTGACTCGATTATAAAGGATTGTTGTTCTGCAGTCGACTCAATGAATAAATACTACAGAATCGAATTTAATTATTGAAGTCAATTCCAATGAAAGAATCGTATTTAATTAAGTTAAAAGCAGTATTTTACATGCGTCGAATGCAAGAATTGAGTTCGACACATTTGAAATACGGTGGATGATCTTGGCCAAGGTAATTTCTGAACTTTTTTAGTTTGATGGCCTTGTGTTCAGCTAAAGCCTCATATTGAGCTTAAACTTCAAATCCACTCAGAAAATTGATGTCTTTGGGACTGCTCAGAAGCTTAGATCACTTCGGCCTCAATTCATGAAGGATATGGTAAGCTACGTCATTTGTTGCATGTTACAGTTGTAGTCGCATTTCTTATTGTATCATTACTAAAGAATGTTAGGATTAGTACAATTTCTTGCTTGTTAATGTTGAAATATCTTTTAAGTTACAGGATGCAATGCATAGCCATCTTATGATACATTTCGAGACCTATGGATGTAGCTTTTAGTCAGTTTAGATGCTGTATGAATTACCAAACATAGAATCTATGAAACACTTTTTCGTGAATTAATCATTGCTTCAGTGATACGTGTAGATGCCTAAAATTCATGGATGCTGTTGTTATCAGATGCTGTAGCTAAAGTCCTAAAGAAGTGAATTAAGGTTGTATTCGAGAAAGTTATGAATTTGTCATCAGCAATAAGTTCTGAAAGAAAACTTGCTTAAAGCTTATTTTAGATATGTAAATAATCTCTTTGAAGTGACCATTATTTGATTTAATTTGTTCCAATTACGAGAGATTTCAGAATTACATGTAATATTTTGTCCACATTTTTCAGGACGCATTCGAGTTTTGCCACAGTATCAGTCAAAGTATCATCAATATTTATTGCACACAAATGTACAAGATGCTGATTTGGAGCTATGAAATTCTTTCATTTATCACAAAGTTGAACGTTTACTTCTAAAAGAAAAACATTAATCCATTTTGCGGTATTAAAGCCTTATGGCTTTCAATTTAATCTATTTGTATGTAAAGATATCTTTTAAGTATTTTACACTGAGCTCCTAGAGAATATATGCACATTACCTCTGGAAAGTTTACAAAAATAATTACATATTATATATGACACTTAATTATTGCTGCAGGGCCAAAGTATCGAAAGTTAGCACCTATGGTTACTTTTACTTAGGCATAATCGAGCAATATATATATTTATTCCCAGTAGCTGCTTAAATATTTGAATTATTTTTTTCTGTGTGTTTCTCAGTTGAATATTTCAATCGTTGTGGTATATAACTTCCATTCACGTGTCCACATCAATTTGCAAATACGGCATCTCTCCTCCAGGGTTGCCAATTGGGTGGTTTTCACGCCCAAATAGGCGTGTTTTTTCGTCGCAGTACGGGATTTTTCCGTTGGTGAGGTGTGCGGTTTTATGACCTGCTTTTAAGGTTTTGACCTTTTTCTACAGGACTTTGAATCAAAAGTGATAAAATAAGTTTGTGAGAAGCACGTGCGCAATGTCTTCTACGAAACCAAGCTATAAGAAGCTCGTACGCAATGTTTTATAGTAAGCTTATTTATAAGAAACTTGTAGGCAATTTTTATAAGAAGCTGACTTGTAGGAAACAACCGAATCATAGAAACCCATGACATGTGAGAAACCCAAGGTGCAATAAGAGAGAATTCATGAGATGTCTATTACTATTGTTTTGAAAATAGGATACTGATATTATTTTGCAGGACTCCAGTTACCTTTACTTAGCCACAATCGAGCAATATGTATATTAATTCCCAGGAGCTGCTTAAATATTTAAATTATTTCTTTTCTGTTTGCTTCCTTTTGAATATTTCATGTTGTGGTATATAATTTACATTCATGTGCTTATATCAATTTGCAAATAAGGTAGCCATCCTCCTCACATTTTGGTACTTATTTTTCTCACTGTATCCATGCTACAGGGATCCTCAGCATCTTTTACTCCAGATTTTTACTTAAAGTTGAAAATTACAGTTCAAACTCACTATTCAAATTTTCCACTTAGCTTCTGTATTGTGTTATCAATTGTGCATGATTTACTTAGTTGAGTCACCGCCTGACGTGCATAAGTAGGCGCTGCTGTCTTCTCTGTAGCACATAGGGCTTTCTCGTGCTCTTTGTGAAAGTTCATTAATTATTAGTGAGGTCATACCGTATGAGAATAATACGTGGTACGTCAATCTGATATTGTCTTCTATAAATTCATATTTTTATGTTAAATGGTACGTACATAAGATTTCAGGCTCTTGGCTAAAAGTTATACATAGCAGGGAGTTCTTTTTGGCTTCATAGCTAGAAACGTTATGGTATTGCTAGATTTCCCTAAAAGTCTATTGGTTACAGCCCCAAAGGAAAAGAATACTTCACGCGTCGCAAGATGTCTGTAACCACGAAGGGACGTGAAGGGCAAGATTCTCCACGAGTATCAAAGTGCTATGTAAAATACAGTGAACAAGGATAATCTTTTTTAAAACCAAGATTACTCTTGGAGAACTTTAGCATAATGATAGATTGCACAATGCTATAGCTAATATTAACCAACTAGAGGGGACAATGCAACAGCTATTTTGTGCACCCCTGAGAAAGATCTTATTCTCCTCTTCTTTTCTCCATTTTTCTCTTTTGAAGAGACTAAAGCATTAAACATTACAAATTGATGCACGATGCCTCCAAATGTCGATGAAAATGAGTTGGGGATAATTTTACCTTTCAGAGTTAAGATCAATGATAAGACAAATTTTCTATCCCATTTGCCAAAGGGGCAAGTTCTGATGATCTTGATTGTATTAATAGGAAAATTTTCCTGTGGGCAAGACCCCCTTTTTCCATCTATAAAATACACACATCTGCACCTAAAATAGACACTTTCAACCTCCATGATGCCCTCATCTACTCCAACATCTACAAATCACAGCACATATGCCCTAAAGTGTTCGCAAAATTTCGAATCCTTATTCAAGCGTTCATTACTTTAATTATGTAATCCCTCGTATGACAGACTAGAAAATAAGGCAATCAGAAGTATATCTTAAAATATGTACATTGCAGTAAACTAATTCCTGAGAATTTCAATGAGATTCAAATCGAGTTGTACTATAGGTAATTTTAGCTAAAGTTCTATTAAAAATCATGCGTAACTGATAGTTGACTCTATAAATGGATTAGCAATTTGAGAAATAAAAGCAAACATACCGTCAGACCTGGTAGCAAACTGCTTCAGTTACACCGTCATTTTTGGTAGAGTATGTGATAAAAGCCATTTGCAGCAGGACTCTAATAAGCAATCTCTAACAGTAGCGGATCCAGACCGGCTTAAGCGAGTTAAGGATGTCTGTCAACATTTTTAGAAAGCATCTTGTGATGGAGATCATTATCTTTTACTAGCATAGGACGACAATAGTCATATTTGTTAGTCTTCTCTTCAAGTTGCTTTTGTTTATTTATTTTCATCTGTCCTGTCTTGCTTCTGTTTTTGACTACTTTGGCTCCATGAATATCCTGCTTTTGTATACATGGTTTCGCTAGTTTTTAATCATCAAATTGGAAAAGGAGGCCAGAATTCAACTTAATCTATTTGTCATAAATGCTATGTCGTCTCAGAACTATGCAAGGCAAACTAGTTGGCTTCATTGTTCTTTCCTTCCAAGGTAGTCTTATGCTTTCGTTCTTTGCGTCTGCTCATGAACATCGCATTGACTACAGTTTCTGAAGACGTTGTTAGAGACAGCACAAATTTCCCAAAATAGTTATAATCTGTAGTAAGTAGTTGCTGGTTCTTCTTGACCATATGATCCAGTATCAGAATTTTTAAGTTGATTTCGATGATTACATGCTTTTGTGCTAATTATTCAATGTTTGCTAGTTCAGACATTGGATCATACCCAAATCAGTACCTTTTTACACTGGGAACTGCATTAGGGCAGTTCTGCTCTAGTAAGTGGAGACAAATGGCCATCTTTGAGAAATTTTTGTTGGAGACTAATGATGAATTTATTAGTGCAACTTTGAAAGTGTATAATAATTAGGCAAGAGAGTGCAAGAAGTAACAAAACAATGAACATTAAGTGGAGCCCATTGATTGCTGTCAGCATAGATTAACTATTTTGATTATTGATTACTGGGTACAAATGCGTATTCAGTTGCATTCTTTTAGCTGACCACTTAACCGCTACTTCTTTGCTGTGTTATTGCGCAAAACTCATATAATTAAACAGAAAAAAAGTAATAGGTATCTGCAGCGAAGATTCTTGCATTAACATGCGAAGAACCGCCCCGTTGCAAAATCCCTAAATTGCATTTCAAAGCCATCACCTTTAACCAGCCAAGAGACGAGAAATGGCGTTCCCTCCTACCGTAGTTGTACCAGCTTGGATCCGTTCCAGTAGTTTACCAAAACTAAAGCAGGTCCAACCAAGCACACCTTTCATAGCTATTTTAAACTGGTACGCATAGCAGACCTGCACCGATATGAGCTCAGAACTTCCAGTGTAGATGGGGTCTGGAAGTTGACCTGATTCATTATTTTATTGCTCACAGCAGATGTAACGGCAGGAAAATCTGAACAAGGAGCATGAAAACAACGAGTTATATGAATTACAAGTGTTTAATGGCAATCACCCAATAAGATACGATTTGGTGCAGTACGGCTAAACTAACTAACTTGAACGTCTGAATTAATATTTGCAATGGTGAATATTAAACGGAAACAAATCAGAGTTAAGAATAACAGGAAAGTGAATAAGATGAAAATAGCATGAATATATTAACATTAAAGAAGAAAAACAACTAGTAATATTCCAAATGCAGTTACCAAAAAGAATTAAAGTTAGTATGAGGAGTCAGAGATAGTATGTTGTGGTTATTCATGGGCCTGCACGAAAAATCGTTGTGGAAATTAAAGAGAGAATATGCAATAAATACGCAAAAGGTAGAAAGAGAAATAGCGCTGCATGAGTTTTTACGAGTCAAATGTTTTGGTGTTATGCCAGAGTCATAGATAGTCAAGTTTTTATTCATCGCAAGTATGTGTTCTGTGGTTGCTTTACTATTTCATGCATCGAAAAGTCTTTTGAAAACTCTTAATCAATTTGATGCACATCACTAAAGCGAAAACCTCTCCATTCAACTGCTACCATGGAAGTGCAACAATGCGAATATGTAACGTAGGATCTAGAGGGTGATGGTGCAAGCTTTTCTTACCTGGGGGCGACATTACCCTAGTACTAATGCAGACTTGTAATTCAGACTAAACTCAAATGCATACTGCCAGTGCAGACTAAACTCAAATGCATACTGCCAGTGCAGACTAAACTCAAAACAGAACACTCTTTGATGTTCTCTCTTTTCACGCAATCCAAAAGACTAATTGCAATTATTCCCACAGAGTAAATAATAGGTAAATATTGACAAATAACACAAATATTGACAGATGAAACACACTTCCAGGGATGGGTGTTTACTACACACAACAAAACTTCACATGAACACAAGTTTGGCAAACGCAACATGAAGGATACAGGAACACGAATACTAAAATATATACAAGCACATATAACATCAGTAAGGTGCAAATTGCTTTGAAATGTGCCACTCCTTTCAAAGCACTTTGAGATTCACTTAACTGTAAATGCACGAACAGCAGAGACAAATTATATCTTTGGGATGGCCTTTCATATTGCATGGTTAATTGAAAAGGGATGTCTGAATACCTTTCCTAAAAGCAAATTCATTCACATTCCATCCTTGACTTTGTGTCAAAGCCTTCTTTGGACAGCTTTTTGATGATTGAATCTGACTTTCCTGTTCCATAAAGCTAAATTAAGATTGCATCTTAGCTACAAGTACGTTAGCAAAAAGATGTTATCGTTTGGTATTCGTGATTAATATCTGCAGCAACAGAAAGTCAAAGCAGTTGCTATACTGTGATGTTCGGCTTTATCCATAATTCCAACGTTGTTATTAACCACGGTTGTTTCTTGTTCTAGATAAGAAAACTGAATCAGAATTTACTTAACGATATCTTGGCAAGGTCTCTCAAAACTTTTTTAAGATTAATTACTTTTTAGTGATATGCGTTTCAATGGAAGTTAATTTCTCCAACACCTTCGCCAGAATAAATCAATGGTTTCGGTGACAGCAGGCCCGTTCCTACAAGCCCAGCGTGTGGCATGTTACACTCACCCTACCCCAGATGATGATTCTACCGGCAAATAAAAAACTATGCAAGTCCTGTCTGCAATTATCTGTAATTGCTTGCATTCTAGGAGCCCAAGATGAAAAACTAAAGCCTAATTTCCATATACCTTTCTAGTGCCAGCGAGTCATTGGTGACCCACTGGAGCATTGAAATCTTTAATGGAAACACTTCATTTCAACTGCCAGCGACCAACCGGCGACAGACAGCAGACATGGAAGAAAGAAACTTATTCAACTTTGGTTCCATCGCGGTACCGGTGACCAGGAGAAATTTATATGAAAACGTGATTGCGATGGGTCACCGGTGGGTCGCCGACTGTTTCAGACGTTTAATTGACTTCAGTATTACTAAGAATTACTTTCATTTCAGTTTCATCTTAAAATTCTGCACAGATGAGAACTCATGGCCACTGGGTTGCCGGTAAATAAAAAGTATATAGGAACATACTTCAGTAACAATATAGCCTGTGTGTCGCCGAATTTAGAGAGTTTCATGGAAACCAGGCTTTAGTTGCTATAGCGATACGGAAGACATAGAGCCATACCCACTTTTTCCTGCCAAATATAGGTGAGTGGCCTAGTGGCCCATCCAGTTCCATTAGCTTAGCTGGAGTTATTCATGTCTGTGTATGGTCAGAAACTAGGTGGGCGACCTTCCAAATGAACGACCAAAACAGCTCACTCTGCCATCCCCTTCGGAAGGGACGTTAAAATAGGGGTCCCATGCCTGGATGCAGCATGCATAGTAGGCCAAATTAGCTAAAAGAACTAGGTATAACAGCCTACTCAAAATAAAATAAACAACAACAACAATAAAAGCCTCCAAGAAAATATCCAAGAAGGGGTCCTACGAGAAAAAGCTCTTATACTCAAAATGAAGAAAAAATAACTCTCCTAAATGTTTGTAGAGGGTGTCTATGTTAGAAACGTAACTCTTTCAACTGCATGGTGCATGTTAGAAAGTGTGGCTCTACTCTCTGAAGATGATTTCAATTTTGTGTAAGGCAGTGCTATTGGACCCAAGTGAACGGTAACCAATTGATACATCCAATCACCAATTAACAGGAAAATGCAAAAACTGCAATATTAGTCGCTATTCAGTCTATAGACCAGCCTATTAGTTACTCAGTAATCATTCAGCCAGCCGGCTAGCAATTTTATCCACTAGATTTTATTCACAAAGCCTGAAAAGTCCTTTGCAAAACTTCATGCAAATGAAACTAAAATGAGCAGAAAACATTATTTTCTCTCCGTTACTTACAATAACTGGAACTTCAAAGGGAAATCAAAAATCACTCCCAATTATTGAGAGTCCCAATAAAGTAGAGGTCATGATTACTGGGGCTTATGGATAAAATACATTTGTAGTGCCAATTCAGAGGGGGACAATTTATCATGTTATATATTACCTCATGACTTCGCAGGTGCAAGCCCATTTTGACATGCCCATATAAAATATTCATATAGGTACCTGTCCACCAAAAGTCATTTCCCTTTACATATTTTTTAAAACAGTTACTTTGTTGTAGAGAAACATGTTTCAAAAATTAAGGCTTGATTTATAGGAATGATTTTGTAGAAATTTGGCTTCATCCCCAGTCAAGCGGATCAAAGTTGCTCCTGGGACCCGTTAAATTGGCCTCAATTAGCAGTCGATCCACTAATAAAGGATCGCAGGTAAGTGGAAGACAGTGTATTAAAATGTATAGGAATGTTCAAATAGAATTGAAAAGTCGTTCCACTAGACTAATAGGGACCGCAATAAATAAGATGCAAGGCAACGACTCAACTGGAACTCCTAAACTCTTTCATTGAATGTATTGTCTAATAAAGCATTCTTCATCGATGGAACGACTACGCTTGATTTATAATTTATTGTGGTTAATTGAATGATCGTTTTGCATAACTTATAGTAACAATATAAATAGTGGACCTTAAGTCCATCTTTTTTAACCAGACTGCATCGAGGGACACCGCCAACAGAAACTCTAACAAGATGAAGTTACTTGCTCTCATTTGTTTTGTCTTCATCTCCCTTACTGCGTTCAACTATGGTAAGTAGGCTTTGTGAATTCCTCAGACTCTATTATGAAATCTTACAGAGGGCAATTATTAGCAGATTTGAATGCAAAAAAGCACAAGTTAGGCTTTCGTTGCTAGAAAACTTATATCCTAAATCATTGCAATGTGTGTCATAGTAAGGACCGAGGCCAAAGTTGGTGCAAGGGGCTGCTACACCCCTAAACATTTAGCACATTGATTGAATCTGTCGGAGAATCCACGTCGTACTACTGATAAGTCTTGAGGGAAGTTTTCTTTGCCTGCATAGTGGGGATGCGCACCCTGTAGTGTTGGAAATGTAAATTCAAATGAGAAATCACGTGCATCCTTTACTTGTTATGTGATTCAATCAGTTGCGATGCAAGCCAGGAGAATCCTTACACCCCAACAAGCTACAACAACCCCCAATAATTTCCCTTAGCTTCACCTTCGAATGCCGTGCTAACAAAAGTGTTATACTCATGTAGTAGATTTGCAGGACTTTCAGGTAGGAAACCGCGCTGCTAAAAGGAAAAAAACTTGAACTAAATTCATAGCATCATTCGTGTTGCCAAGGTGCTCATTAACAAGAGCGATAGCAAGTGACCCAATAAAAGGTGTTTTGCATCAATAGATCTACGGTACTTATAGAGTTCATATCCTATTGATTACTTTTCCAATTCAAAACCATGTCAGACGGACGGAAAATTTTGTTATTGTTCAGCCAATCCCATTGAAAGTATTGATCATGCACACTTGAACTAGATTTTAAAATATGGTTTAATCGATCCAATTTCGAATGTAAAATACCGTTTATGATGGCATTCATACTCTACTTTAGGGGATGAACAATATTCTAGAAGGGAGAAAATACATTTATATGGGGCGGAGCCAACAAACTATTTCTCGTAAGCCTTACATGTCAGATTGGTGAAAAAATGTGTGAAACACTTTCTCAGGGTTTTCATCTACTTTTGAGATTTTTGAAAAGACTTGCATAGAAAAGATGCATTCTTTTTCAATACCAATTGTATTTGTTCTAAATTAAAACCAGTTGCCACAAGAATATTGAAAGGCAGCATACCAGCTACCTTGCCAGGCAGTGTGAGGTTGTAGCAATTCCATTTTGGTTACTTTATTTTCCATTTCATTCATTACGTGTACTTATATTTTATATATGTCTTTGCCATCAGTTTCCACACGCACACGCTAACAGCAAAGTACTTCATAGCATCTTTTCTCTTTTTTACATCTATTGTCATGCCTGAATACACCCTTCGTTATCAAACATCGCTTTTGTTATCTCAATAATATATGTCATTCCGGGGGAAAAGCTTATTTAGTCATGTTAATCTAAGAAGAGTTAGTTGTGATTTTCGATCAAAAAGTTCAGAGTTGTTCTTTTACTACCGCGAATTCTAACACAAGACTAAGGATTTGCATTGGTATGAGTTTTAATACTTTGACATAAATTCAAGTAAAAGAAAGAAAGCTTGGAATTTCCAAAAAGTAACCTAAAAATGAACACTCCTCAAGTTGAAACAAAATTCAAGACAAGTGGCATATTTCTCAATTTAAAGATACTTAGCCAAAAATGTTGAGCTAACTTGAAAAAGCATACTTAGCAAATGAATAACTCGCAACTGAAGTGCTTTATTTCCAATTGCTATGGAAGATACCAAAAATTGGGGGTATCAAGAATTGTCGTCCTCATCGTCACGCGCTCGCTCATTGGGTCAGGATATTGTTGGAACTTAATACTCGTGGAAATGTTGCATACTTCGATAATAAATTTTGAGCAATGAAATTAATTTCCAATGGCAACATATAAATGCCCCATCATAAGGTGCAAAAGCCCGTGCTTAACTTCTACCCTCAAAATAGGTACAAAATGTTAGTTTTAGCCACTTATAATCATTTTGCATCTAATGATATAGTTAAAGCCAGAGAAGATGAAGAGGACTATGCACTCAATGATGCAGAAGAAAAGTTTGACCCAGAAGCATATGAAGATGAGCCGCTTGACGATGCAGAAGAATCATTGGAAGAGGAAGGTGAGTGCTGATCCGCAAAATCTTTTACTTTTTGCAAACAAATTTAGGGAGGAAAGTAAAGTTGATAGACTTACAGATTTTATGTGCCTAAAATTGTGAGGGGAGGATCGAAAAAGATCCTTGGTTGGATAAATTTCTGTGAAATATAGATAAAATTGCTATGAAAATATTTATTTTCATCAATCAGGCGCTAATATCTGTGAAAATGCGGGATATATAAAGAATTGTTGAGAGACAAATAGATTTCCTCAAATGACTTTAACTAAACCGAAGGTATCAAAAGGATTTGAAAAAAGTATTAAATGAAATTGGTACTTATTCTGCATTGGCACCAACCCATGCTGATACTTTGTCGTGTGAACGCAACGACCACAGGTTCGCCCCAAGTTAAATTACGCTATCTCCGTAAGGTAGGTTCGCCCTAGGCTATTTCAAGAACTGTGTCGCCTGAACACAAAACTTGGGCGAAGGTGGCGCCAGAAATTTTCAACAGAGGGCTGAATCTTCCAATGAGGGGGCTAAAATACTGGTAACATGTGATGCTATACTATATTATACATTTCAAAAAGATCCAAACAAATAGTTTTCCCCTTTCGAGAGAGGACTTCCATTCCAGCGGAGGGTGTGTTTGTTCCAACGGGGGCCTTGGTCTCGAAGCCTCCCCCTGGCACCACCAGGAGTGAACCTGGGTTAATATTGAATACGGGATGCGTGCATTTGAAATTCCCCAATTCTGGGAACGCATAACAAAAGAACTGAAAATATGCCGACTGTCTCAATAACTTGCGGTATGAACAAAGAAAAACAGATCGAGGATAAACAAGAGCTTATTCAGGCACATTTCAAAACATCAGGAGAAGCAATAGAGCAGAAAATATCTGTGAATTATCTAAGAGTTATCTTGGATAATGAAGTGAAAAAGAAAGACCATATCACCTTTGTTTCTTCGAAGGTGTCTACTAACCAATGTATTGAAGATGCTAAATTTGGAGCTAGTCGAGACTCATTTTAGATATTGTTGCTCTGTCTGATGTGTCTGTTGGGCCCCTGCTAAGTCAACTTCAATTGTCTAGTGTGTTTGATATGATCTTGCAAGAATTCGCAAGTATGGTATATAAGGCACTAAATGCTGAGACACCTCTCTACCTTACAGAGCAGTTTACTAAAGTATCTGCTATAACAAGCAGAACTATATGTAACTCTAACTCGAGATTAAAGTCTCCAAGATTAAGCTCTAGGAATGTCCAAAACTGCTTTGCTTACAGAGGATCACTGATCTGGAACTAATTACTTAGTGAACAAAATCTTCTAGGACTTTTGGGTAATCCCAAAGACAATTTAGTGTGATTCTTGTGAACAAATGGAAAATTTATACTTTGATTTGTTTCTCGTAATCTTTTGCTTTGATATAGATTATACTATGTTGTAAAATTCATTTAGATGTCGAGTTATTTCTTTGTAAGTATTATTTTAATTAGCTTTCAACATGGCCCACTGTAAAATAGACATTCGATCTCATGGACTATCATATATGAATATTCAAAAATTAATGAATGAATGAGTGAATGAATGTATGAATGTATGAATGAATGAGTGAATGAATGTATGAATGTATGAATGAATGAATGTATGAATGTATGAATGAATGATTGAATGGAATGAAGAGGCTTATCTGATAGACATTTGATCGGACGAAAATTCTCTGCGGGTATATGATTGATGCTACCACCAGCAAGTAGCCAGTCTTGGAGAGCATTAAGGGCGGATCGAGAGGAAAATGTTTGTTGGCCTATTTACAACATGGAGCTAAAATTCGGCATAGAAAGCGCAAAAATCCATGATTAAAGAGTTGGTGCAAGTATTGGCGGGTTCAGGGATGCGGCCCTTTTTGTAAATATAGGGATTTTAGGGGCACAGTCCCCTTGAGAAAACAAGGACTCTTGAAAATCTTTCTTTAGCTTTACTACTTTGCAAAAAAAATTACAACTTCATTTTACTATTTTTTCCCAAGTAGATAATGACCTAGCCTTGCATAAGTTGAGAATCCAGTGCATTACCAAGGAGTAGATTTGAGTGACTTTGCATGAATCTAAAGGGTATGGATTTGAAAATTCTGCTTTCAGCACCCTTGCTTAAGACTTAGCACTGCACTACTGGTCCATGGGCATGCGCCTCCTCCCCACCCAGAAAGTGCTCTGATCCATCATGCATGGATTGGCTCAAAATACACCAATTTGGCAGTTGGACCAATGCTGCTTCCAATGTGACATGGCACACAAAATGCAGCATCCAGCACTTTGGAATATGGCAACACAGGAAGTATTGTCAACCATTATTTGCTGTAGCTCTTTGACTTCTCCAAAATCACTCTTGATCGAAGACCATAACTTGCATCTGGTCCCCAAGCAATCTTCAAACTATTAAATATGTCATCATCTGATAACATATCAATATAATAAAACGTTGATCCAATGTCATAGGAAAGCTCTATGCTTGGAATGTGGGTTTTGAGATGAAAAGCAATTCTTGACTGGTAACTCTTATCAGAAAGCAATGCCTCTATTTATCTGAAGTATCTCAGCCTGAATTCTTACATCTTGATTACTGGGCTTTGCAGTTCTCGCCTTCAACAAGATATCTTCTTTTGACATTAACTAGCTTATGAAAACTGTTTCCCTACATCAAGGCAATCTTCAATTTCAAAAAAGGGATGATATCAAACACACTTGCCATTGTCACCATGCAAATGAGTGATTCCCAGTTCTGGCCCGTAGCCATGGGGTGATATGGGGTTGCATCAGACCCTTATTAGATTACAAATAAATCCAATCAAAATTTTATCAGCATGCAAAAACAAGACCCATTTAGGGAAGTCTTAAATGGATTTGAATACTATGCATTCATAAATATAACTTCAAATTGTATTTAATTAAGATCCAAGTAACAATACTCACACTGTAAAATAAGATCTTGAAATGATTGAGTATAAGCTAAGTGCTATATCATATGACTAACAAGTTAGTTGAATCTCTTTGGCATAGTCTAAGCTATTTTATAATCATGCCTATCTATTATTCAGAACTTCTGCTTCCCCACTGTCACTTAAAAAGGAGAGACAACTAACATTGTATGTAAATCTATAAATAATCTTGCACCCAAATATCTATGCAATTTATTCACTAAACACTGATCTAGGGATATTATCTGTCTGAGAAGTTCTAAAACAGATTTATACGTCCCTTTCATGAATATAAAGAACGGTCAAAAATCGTTTTCTTACTGTGGTGCCCATTGGTGGAATGGTTTGAAACCTACATATATGTTTGCGCCTCTCTTTTCACTTTCAAAAGAGCCATGAAGCAATAACAACTATAAAAATGATCCTTTTTATTTTTAACTATTATTTCTTTTTTCTTTGTTATATCAATGACTGTAACTTTGTTCATATTTGCATTTAGATTTTTAACTTTCTCTTTCTTTCTTTAATAATTATAATTGTTAATATTGTATTTTAGATGGAGGGACTCTGAAAACCTGCACCTTTGCTGAGGGTCTCCCTCCGTGAAGAATTTTAAAATTAAATAAAATGAAGCTATCTTACACAGGCTCGCCCCAGTTTTGTGTTCACAAACAAGTACAAGTTTTCGCCGTGTGAACAAAGCCGGGTCAAACATGGGCTAACTTCTGCCGTGTGAGTGCGGGATTAGGCAACTACGCATAAGGTAGACGCTAACTGTATAATTAACAAACTAAATTGAACTAGCCATAATATGACACTAAAGGTAGTTGATTTCTACTTAGAGTTAAACGAAATTGCCTATTTTAAGTAGCACTGTTGAACACCCATGATAAATCCTGCTGTAGTGGAGAAGGATAATGTGTAGGCCGGAAAAAGATATATAAAGGAGAAGCGTAATATTCGTTTTTGGTTAAATTTGCCGAGAGTAAAGGCTATCGCACATAACAAGCAATATTTCTCATTAGTATTTCAGATGAAAGTCTTGATCCGACGGTTAGAATTATGCTGAAAGGTTACTTTTCTCAATTTAGTAAAAGTCAATATTTCGCATTGAAGAACTTGCTATGCAATTATGCCTTTAATGCCATGCTATGTTTTATATTTTCAGATGATAGACAACTCATTGCCAAGAATCCAAACATCAATTTCGTAAGACGCAGAACACAATTTGATGTAAAGTAGAACACGAGCAATGTTGCCTGCATACTCTTTGTTATCAGAAAAGCATCAAGCTTGTACATAAGCGCATCTATGTTATTAATCTATAGCACTTCTTTTAATACTATTCTTATACAACTCCAGCAGCAAATTTCGGAGATCTTTCTGTTGAGCCTCCTAATGTTATACAACTATCTCTCCTTGTCCATTCACCAAATTCTAGGCATGGACATAACTTGTTTTGTTTTGGGACAGTCTTAATGTCTTAAAGCTACAACAAGACAGGCTATATTTAGGAAATATATGGATCAAGCCACACCCAATTTTGCATTTATCAAAAAATGTTCTTATTACTATTGCGAATGTGAAAGCATTAAAGGAAGGATAACGCCAACATAGGGTTGTAGTGAAGGTAAAGTTAGTCTCGTACACTTTCGAACGAAGGGGAGTACCTGCTAGAGAGCACAGTTATTCTGAGCCATCAGTATGTAAGGTAGGGTGGCCAGTTCAATTCCTCGCCGCCTTTACTTCTTCAGTGGTGCCACCAGGTACCTATTCGCTGCTAGGTGAATAGTGAGCAAGCATTCAGTCGGGCACCGAGTCGGACTCGACCGGTAGACCTTCCGCACAGAGGCATGCACTCAAACTACTATACCACCTCGCACCAGGGTTGCAATATTCTTTTCCTATTGTGAGAGTCGCCAACGTTTCACCCTGGGGCCACATCAGCCACCAAGCAGGTGGAGGGAGGACGAGGACACAACCGAAGTCCAAATAACAATGAAATAAGACGGAGTTGCTACTTTTAACACTGATTTGGGTAGAATACGAGTAAGTTTCTCAACTTTTTCCGTAGAGTTTCCATGGGCCGTAGTTTTGAGACTCCTTTTCTGTTCCTAGGAGAGTGTCTTTCCTTTCTTCTCTCTTGTCATCAAATGCACAGTCGTGACCTTATCCAGCCTAAAACATGTTCGTTGAAGGGGGATCAGTCCCCAAAATTTTTCATAATGTAAGAAGGGGGCTGAGTCACCCTGAGTGTCCACCTACGACACTCCTTTTTTAGGTGTTCGTCCTGCAATAATGAGATCTATATGATGATAAATTTGACAGAAAGCAATTGCACAACAATACTTATCAGATACACTGCTGTCTTCCTCACCTATGTAAGTTCCTATTCGATTAATACAAAGGTACATTATTTCCACGTAAAGTTCACGACAGAAATTCCTTAAAGGCCTGTCTCCACTAAGGCGAATCCTAGCGAAAACCAGCGGTCACCGAATAGTGAGCATGCGATGGGAAATTGAACCATCTTCAATTGTACAGCGTTCGCCAGCCAAAAATCGTACATTCCATCTTGATTGAAAGCGGCGAGCATCGACTGTGAAGCTTTGAAAAAACAGTTAAGTGTAGGAATCCTTTGATTCGAAGTCCTCAATATGCTTTTTGAAATTTTACTTCTTGTCAAAATTTACTGCCAGTAGCTTTTCACAGTCACTTTCTTTAATTTCTTATTTGTCATTTCTTTGTTTTTATCCCCAAACACCATAGGACGACATTTTTCATCATTGAGTTTCAAGAGATTATCGAACACCACTTTATAATCACAGAGCATGCATCTTCTAATTGTGGGATAACAATTCCGAGGTCTGAATGGCATTCAGAGACAGTAGTATCATCAGCATAGTTACAAATTTTTGTGTGATTTGCAAACCAGAAAATTTCGCGTATAAATATCGGCGATTAGGAGAACAAATAAAGTTGTTGTCTCCAAAGTTCTCTTGTGATCGAGAGAACCAATCGCTGAGATTCGCTTTAATGGAGGCATGCCCTATCTTGATCTGAAGGCCATAGACGGGGCATATGTAAAAGCATCTCAGATCATGGGTGGACTTTGCTTTTTCAAAGGATTATTTTAGAGTAAGATACGGGCTTTCAGAGTCTGCTACAATGTCTGCCAAAAGTCTTGGAACACTTCCTGTGATTTATGCTATAGACGAACTACAAAATTCCCTCCCCCGTAAAACAATGTTGTTTGAAGGGCATATGACTAGCACGTTTGGGAGAAGTGATGCCTGTCCAAATAGCTAAGGGCCCTGGCTACTGATTCAACATTGTATGAGGGGGGAGGGGGTTTACACTCTCATTACTGACAAGGAAATAGGACGGGGGTAGAAACCCCTCAAAACTGTATGGGTGTTCCAACTACTTTTGGCAGAGATCGTAGGTGACTTTTTCGCAAAATTCCAAAAATCACGTGATCGATAAAGTCACAAAATTAGTAAAATTGACTTATTTTTGCTTATAACATATTTAATGACATTTGACGAGTGGGGCAGTGTGACTTTTTCAATTGGGTAATCTATCACACTTTGCGTGACTAGAAGAATCTTGGTGTGGCCAGATGAAACTAGGTATATTTACACTATTGCTGGATGCTTCGTTTAGATCCATTTTTGAAACTTTCTTTTGTTGGATAACGAGAAGTAGGTATTGGAGCTGAAGTATACTTTACAGCAGCTTCACCAACAATTTTCATAGAAATATACAATTGACTCTTTCTAGATGCTCTAAGACGTAAGCATAAAACTTAACTTCTATGTGGTACATATAATGCAATAGTTAAGCTTTATTGAGTATATGAAGGTAATGAACTGCAGAAAGGAAGAGGCTCTCTGGATAAAAATGAGTTGCCATTGAATTAGAAAATTCGGGGATACAGCTTTAAAGCTATCAACTTTCACAATGAAAGCAAAATCACAAACAACACGAGAGATTCATACAGTAATGAAATTGGCCCACGTACTGCAAAGAGACATATCAAAAAGTTAATTTTGATTTCCATTTACTACTTCTGCCAGAAAATAGCATGAAATTCTAAGCATAGATAATTTACTGAACAGACACACAACCATGGAATTCTATTTTAATACTGCCACAAAGACATCACATCGCCTTTGACAACAGCCATTCTCATTTTTGTGAATCTGGGAGTGAGACTATAGTTGAGGGTAAAGAGCCTGTACGCTGAACACTTCTAAGCGTGCACTACCATTTTGTTCGCCAGTTGATGAGGAATTTATAGATTAAAATGGAGCATTTTGATTGGCAAAATACATTCCACAGTACTTACTGCGTATTCGTGACAAACTTCTCTTTAACATGAAGTTGTACTTCGTCGCTAAATGTCTTGAAGCTTCAGCGTTCAATATGTTGAATTTCATGTAGGTCAGCTTGCTTAAAGGGAAAACACTTTACCAATTGAATGATCATTAAAACACAAGTCAGATTTAATTTTTTCCGAATATTGAAATGTATTCATTGTATACCTTGCATACCCTGACACTGCGTAACTGCATTTGGTTGGTTCAAATCTAAGTTCAAAATGCTAAAAGCTTTCAATTTGCGTATGATTTTCTTAAATTTATTGAAAAGTATGAATTGTCATGGTGACATCATGAAAATGTCAGTAGATACTTAATTACATAATATAGTTCTTCAAGCGACAAATTTTCTGTCTCCAGATTCACTAGATTTATCACATGATCTTAACAAGGCATTTTCGCTCTCTGAAACAGAACTAGTCGTATGTTACTTAATGCTCCTGCGTCATAATTGTTTTTTTCGGAATTGATATGCAGGGAACTTTCTCTAAAGCGAACGCCTTCGGGACTTTGAAAATGTTCCCGTTTTGACAAAGGATCCATTTTATAGAAATTGCCGTTTTGTGAGTGCGAAGGAGCTCAAATACAAAATATGCATTTCACTACTTTAGTAGGTAATAAAGGACATCAAAGCGGTGAAGTTCCCAAGCTCTGTTTTTTGTGTGTCAAAAACCAATACTACCACATCTTCTTTACAATTTCTGTAATAGCAAAGATAAAGAAATTCTCTCTTACCGCTGATGGTAACCTGTATTAACCAATTTATGATAGCAATACAAGACATGACATTTCTAGGAAATTCTCACCATCTCTTTCGGGATAAATTAAGAAAGCTGAAGCTCAGATGGAAAGCTTTTAAAGCAGAAAGAGCATGTATTTGGGTTTTTGTTACAAAAGTATCGCTGCAAATAGAACTCTACACACCATAGTTTTCCCAATAAAGATTTCAAGGATGTGACATGCATGATACTCTAGGGTTACAGTTTGCATAATGGTAATGGAAGCTGGTGTAAAAGCAGAAAGAAAGTTAATGCTACAAGTACTTTTGCCATCTATGATAAAGGAGATTATGGAGATAGGCATTTTGTCTTCCAACAAGATATTGCACTCCTACAGCAAGCCAAATTGCATAAAAGTATTTTCAGCATGAAGGAATAAGTCTCCACTCTTATCCAGCACGAAGTCCTAATATAAATAATATCGAAAACATTTGAACTTTGATACAATGCTACTAACTTTTAACTCAAGAGCTCCTCTGATAACTAGAATTGAAAGAATCCCTCGAATTGAAAAAGTTCGGCCACAAATTGATGCGAAGGTATTTCAATCAATGCGTGGTTTCCATAAAAAATATAAGTAATATAACAATATAGAAACTGCTTGTTATAAATTAGTTTATATTTTTAAACTTTCAGAGCTATGTGCATTAATTAGAAAGATTTTTCATGTTAATCTATTCTCGATTTGCTTTTTAATTAACTTCTGTATTCTCAATATATGATTTTCTAATGGCTTCGTATTGAAACCACTTTAATTGAAGGGGTGAGTTACATATGTTCAATCATTCAGGCATCATGAAGTAAACATTGTCTACTTCCTTCAGATAAACAGCAGTCATTTACGGCAACATATACCATTCACAGTCTTAAGCTCATATAGTGTGGGTACAATAATGTTTTCTTATAAAGTTCTTCATGACCGCAAGTTATGTACGATCTCATATGACTGACTAGAAAACAAGACAATCTAAAGCTCATCTTAACTAAATTATATTGCGGCAAACTAATTTCTGAGAAGTTCAATGAGATTACAACCGAATTGTACAATAGGTAATTTTAACTGAAAACGTAACAGTGAACTTCATGCGTCACCCACAGTGGGCTCTCGAAGTGAATTAGCAAACTGCAAAGTAAAAGCGAACGAACCTTCAGGCATGGTAACGATTTCCATATAATCGTAAGGGGTCTTAAGGGAGTCTTAATCTGTCTTAAGCAGTCGTAAAAGTTAAACATGTTCAACTTTGTCAATTGATCTTAAGATTATTTACGTCTGCGTAAGAGAGCTTAAGTATGGTGGCCCATAAGCATCATGAAATTTTCACCGAAATTTTTCTTTACAGTACATTGAAAATATACCATTATTTCATTATTTCATGGACGGGAAAAATTTTTATTCTATTTTGACTGAACAATTTTTTTGCGATTACATTATTTCATGGATGGCAAAAACATGTGTTGTATTTTTTTGTTTCCATCGTATTTTTTTGTTGGCTTACATAAAAATATTTTTGCAATACTTAGAAAAAGCTTTACCTGTGGCCCATGAGTATCAGTATCATTTTTGTAACGATACTAAACCAATAGACTTCCTACACCGGTCTATCCTAGTATTTGACTACGTACTGAGCATGGCAGCTAGATGGAAGACGGACAAAATATTGGTATCTGATCTAGAGAGGTATGTTCAACAAAATCTAAGGAGATGCGAGATCTTAGATTTTGTAAATCGAAATTTTCCATCCTATCCGTGGAGCTTACCAACGCTTGCAAAGAGACTGAGTTATTTTAAAATATCACACATACAATCTCTGCCAAAAGTCCTTGGAGCACCAATTAATTAATGCATAATTTCTGATAAAAATGATATTCTTATCCATGTCGAACGATGGAAATCCCCTTCCCCCCAAAACAATGTTGGATGAAGTGTTTATTTGTCAGAGAAGGGTCTGCAAGCATAGCGGCTTTTTCTGTACCTTTCAACACTGTATATAACAATATTGTTTTGAGGGGGAGAGGAGGATACTACTAAATGAGCGGCAGAAATAATGCAAGTGTTCCAAGACTTTTAGCAGAGATTTTAGATGCTAGTGTTGATGTGGAAATGGTGAAGAATATTGAAAGAAATGAGCTCTCTGGCCCTGGAAAACTGCTTGGATATCGGGGGTTGCCACAATAGTTGCGATCAGTACATGGAATTAAAGTTCTACACCTCCTCGTACACAATATCATATTTGATTTCGATCCAGATGGACTCCAAGGTCGCAGCCTTCAAAGCAAACGAGGAAAGACAATGGAAACGGTTACATCAAGAGGGCCGCTTTGGGATCTTTCTGTGGACGGCCACGACAAGTTGTGTGGCTATTAGAATTGGATGTTCCTATTAGGGTTGCATGGTTTCATTGATACTTTTTCCAGAAAGGTATTATCATTAACTGTGCTTTTTTCCAACTCAGATCCAAGAGTTATTGGTAGACTCTACTTTGATCTCTTGTACAAAATAAAAACGTTGCCTGTATTCATAAGGATGGATAAAGGGACTGAAACAGGGAAAATAGCAGCCATGCATAGCTACCTAATGTCCAAACAGGATTTCTTTGAGAATCCTGTTGACTCAGTTGTCTATGGCCCTTCAACTACTAGCAAAATCGAAAGATGGTGGAGGGATCTTTATGAACGATTGGAAAAAGGGATTATGACTCATGTGATGAAATTGACAGACAGCTACTTGGATATGTCTTTATCCCTGTTTTGCAAAGGGAATCAGATAAATTTGTAAGCATCTGGAACAGTCACAGGATAAGAGAACAAGCAAACACGTGCCTACCTACTGGGATTCCAGATCATTTATTCAATTTTTCTGAACAGTATGGAGGCAAAAATTGGGAATAGAGATCACAAATGACCAACTTCAAGAAGTTGCTGAATTTTCTGGAGTTCTTGACACAGGCAATTTCATCAAAAAAGCATTACATCAAGTGTGTCAACAGCATTTACCCCATCTTGAACAATTACCATGCAGTGACATTATGAATGCCTATTTATGTTTAAGAGAAAAACACAAACTAATCTCAATCAAGACGCACTAGGACATGAGAATAGCTTTAAATAATAAAGAACTACAAAACTTGAATACAACACTTTCTTTGTCAGCAAGATTTCAGTTGTATTTGTTGTTATCTCTGTCCTTTAAATTCATCATCTTGTAAAATTCATTGCACTTATGAAATGCGAAGAAGGTTTCAATTGCATGTGTAGAAAGATTCCCTGCACAAAATCTTAACTCCCCTTCTTCTTCAAGTAAAACTGTGGATGCAACTTCAGGATCAAATACGGCATATCTAACTCTTTGAATATCTAATACTACGATTTGATCATTTGTAGCTTCAAATGAATAGTGCGAAAAACACTCAGCCTTGGCAACAATAATTATGTCATCTTCTGATATGGCTTCAATTATAAGACTATTGTTGTTAAAGTACTTTGCAAAAGTCCCGGGAATATATTCCTCAATGGTAACTGGAGTATCTCCAATCCTGGAAAAAATACCTTTTTGTAATGAAGACATTCCCCAAAGTTTTCTGGGGATTTGTTCCTGAAGGACATAGCTATACTTCTTGCAACTGTATTCATTTGGACCTGCTTACTTGTATGTTCAGTAACTGTTATGTTGAATGTATGGGTTACTTGAGACATCATGTCCTATTTTGTTTCTTCTATTACCCACTTTGAGCAAACTGATTTGTCATTTGGGGTAGCAAGAAAGGCATTTCCAAAGCCTCCTTCAGCAAACTTTTTTTATCCTTCAAAGCTGTATCGCTTGGGCATGTCTCCCATCTTTTTGCAGTAATATCATAACTTTCTAACGTTAATGTGATTTGGGTCACATCAGGTGGTTTCACTAACTTTGCTGCATGCATCAGATCGTCAATGCAAACTGAGTTAGGAAATGCTGTGGATGAATTCTGTGGTAATTGATAGTCAATTTTGTCCTTCCTTGACTCTGAGGCAACACTTTCATGTTTGCAGATGTGGCCTTGCCACTGCGATTGGCTGCTATTGCTACAAAGCGCTTCTTTTTGATACTTTGTCTCTTCTTTTGCTATTCCACTTTCAAGAAGCGTATAAAATAGACCTTTTTGTTGGCAACTTGCTCAGTGACCTCTGTCCCCAAGGAGAACATCGCACGTTCCAGGTGCTTGATCATAAAACTTTTCACATGCCTCTTTAATGTTTGAGATTGAGATCTCACCATATCCAGAGAAGTTCACAAAATCTCTTGTGTCTAGAGGTCCATACTATTTTAATCTGTTTGGCACTGTGCTCATGTTTTGCACCAGTATACTTTGTGGAGGCGTCGCTGTCTTTGCTTTACCTGGCCCACACCTCATTGCAGCACATTCTCGCTCATATTTTCCCAAGTGCGCTTTGACATTGATGTTTTAACTTTAAGCAAGAAGGAAATTTTTTAGTTAAACGAGTCGAACAAATAGAGCGAGAACATGGGAAAACTACACTGCAACGAGGCTTCGTGCGTCTAGCCTCGTTATAAAAATGATACTGATACTCATGGCCCAAAGGTAAAGTTTTTTTTCGACGTAATGCAAAAATTTTCTTATATAGGTTAACAAAAAAATACGATGGAAACAAACAAATACAACAAAATTTCTTTTGTCTTCCATGAAATAATGTAATTGCAAAATTATTCAGGCAAAATAGAATAAAGCTTTTTTCCCGTCAATGAAATAATGGAATTGCAAAACATTTTCAGTATACTATAAAGAAACGCTTCGGCGAAAATTTCATGATACTGATGGACCACCATACTTAAGACTCCTTTAAGAAATAAGACTACTTTTTGACACATAATGACCAATACTGACACACAACCAGTGACAAATAATCCATACTAATCCACAGCAATCCATAGGCAACTAGACTACCCATGATTTCCCCTCATAATATCCCACGAGGTTGATAATAGATGGTAGGCACCCAAACCTATTCCTCCACAGCAGCAACTTCTCAATGTATTCACCATTGCTTCTCAACCTGACCACTTGATCCACGCTGATCATCTCTTGGCTGTAGAGATCATTATATGCAACAAGCAGTGGTATACCGCAGTTTAGGGCACCTTAGTTCAAAAACTAGGAGCCTTCGACCTCTGCAAAAGGTTCCCTAAAGAATTCTTTTCATCATCCGGAATGCCCGGAAAGTCCTTCAGCGCAACACCTCCAAATCTAGTGGACCTGATGGCATACCTGCTATAGTTTTAAAGTCATGTGCACATGAACTCGCCTCTATAGGCTTCCTCCTATTTTTCCTTAGTACAGTAGAATATTCTTAAAACTAATACCGCTTATGGCCAGCTTCTTAGCCACGCACTAGACATAAGAGGTACTTGAGGACAAATATAGTTCCTTTATTACATGTCAGCTTTGGCATGAAAATTACAGGTTGTTCAAAGAGAAGTTGTAGCTAAGAATAGACAATCAAATATCTGATAAGAAAATTGAGCATCGAACAAGAAAGAATCACAAGACATGAAATCCACTATTTTTTGCCTTTTCAGTAGTTCTTCTTGATGGTAGAAGAGTTGGCGAATTCTTAGCCTTAAGAACAGTAAACATAGCCAGGAACGAAACTTTGCGTAAAACAAGACAAAAAGTCCTGTCAGTGAAATATGATTTCTACATCTCGTACCAAAGCATCTTCAGCTTTTTAAAGCGCGAAGAATGAATGCAGTAAGCAACATTTGGACAGATTTGAGTGTCCAACTTATTTCTCCTTTTGCCACCATGTCTCCACCATCTTGCCTCTACGTGCTTGGCCAGTCATTTGAGAGAGAGAGAGAACAATAGAGCGCGCCTTATTGTCCTACTATCTCTAACTTTAGGAGAAAAAAGGGGTTGCTATTTTAAAAGATATTACAAACAAAATTTACAAAAAAGGAGTGACTCCAAGTTAATTGAAAAAGCCATTATGATAGAAATACTAAAAATGGAAGGCACTTAGAAATTTTAGCAATATCAAACTATTAGTATAATAAATCATATAGCAAAGATATTCTTCAAAGTGATAACTGAAAGAATATGAAATAAGATACGACAAGAAATTGCAGAACAGTTTGGTTTTGTTACAATCTCTAGAACAACCAATGCCTTTTTCACAGTAAATAGAATAATTGAAAATGCAATGCAAGCACAAAAAGATGTATATGTCTGCTTTGTCGATTGTGAAAAGGCCTTTGACAAAGCCAGGCTTAATGAATTAATACACATCTAGAAGCAGATTGGTGTTGATGGAACAGATCTAAAACTTATTATGAACATTTATGATATGGAAAGAGTAGCTTTAAAATTAGGTGGAGAGCTCACTGATTGGATAGACGTTAAAAGAGGAATAAGGCAGGGGTATGTAATATTACCAGACCTATTTAACATTTACGCTGAATTTATAATAAGGAATGTCGATGATGAGGGAATTGGTGGTAGAAATTGATGGTAGAAACTAGTGGTAGAAACATAACCAACATCAGAAATGCAGATGATGCAGTTCTGATAGCTGATTCAGAGGAGAAATTAAAGACTTTGGTACAACAAGTTAGTGAACATAGTGAAGCCATGGGAATAAAGATAAACAAAAAGAGAACAAAGACAATGGTAGTTACAAAAACAGATAGAAGTCCCATAATCCATTTGAGAATTGACAGTGATGAAATTGAGCAAGTAGAAGACTTCGTCTATTTAGGTAGCCTTATTAACTGGGATGGTAGACAGGAAAAGGAATTGAGAGGAAGGATATCTATAGAATATAAAAACATGAGAAAACTTAAGAAATTAATGGCAAACAGAAAATCTTCTATCACTTTAAGAAAGAGATTCATAAACTGCTATATATCGTCCATCTTTTCATACAGAGGTGAAACATGGAATATTAGCAATCAAACAAGGAAGAGACTGGAGGCCTTTGAGATGAAAATATGGAGATATGTGCTGAAGGCTTCATAGGCACAAGGAATCACCAACGAAGAAATTTTGAAAAGAATGGGAATACAGCGAGAATTAATGACAACAATATACAAAAGACAATTAAGTTTTGTTGGTGATATAGAAAGAAAAGAAAGATTGGAGAGCCTACGCATGATTAGTATGATGAATGGGAGAAGAGGAAGAGGACATCCAAGGAAGAGCTAAACAGATAATTTGATTAAGAGGGTGGAATTAAGATGGTCGAATTGAGAAGGATGATGAAGGAGAGAAGCCTCTAGAGTTCCATGATTGCCTACGTCCAGATGGTTAGGGCACCTCACTATGTAAGTAAGTAAGTAAGTAAGTAAGTAAGTAAGTAAGTAAGTAAGTAAGTAAGTAAGTAAGTAAGTAAGTAAGTAAGTAAGTAAGTAAGTAAGTAAGTAAGTAAGTAAGTAAGTAAGTAAGTAAGTAAGTAAGTAATGCTTTATTTAGTGGTTAAGCTAGCTCTGACGAGTTGGTCATGCAAAATACATTGTGCGTGCGCAAATACGATCCCGCATACACAATGCAATCCTGTTCATGTATGAGTATGTTCATGTATGGATCTCCTATGTTGCCACGCATCACGTGACCTAGTAGGCTCTCTAGTTTTCCTAACTCTATGATATTACCACGGATCGAATGAAATCCATATTCAGCTCTAACTCCGAGAATCCAGAGTCAACTAAAGTCATCAGTAAGGACAACATTAAACGGCTTTTTGTTATAAACCTTATTATTGTGCAGCGGGCTTCTTTTTGTACAATAATTTTTTGATAGAATTTTCAAATAAAAGTGATATTCCAGAACAGCATTAGTCATGCAGTGCATTAAAAGTAAGTCCTCTAGCTTCGCCACTGGCTTTATTAAGCCCTACTACACACTTAATGCATTAATGGGATCGATGGTTAAAGGAAAACGTCTATTCCGAAAAAATGGGTATTAATGGTAAAATATTTACCTGATGTGTAAAAGATAGCAGTGCCTTTACAACTGATACCCATTTAGACATAAACACCATTTGTATGACACTTTTCGAATGGAAACAAGTAGAAGTGGGCAATATAGACGATCTACTTGAAAAACGTAAGTTGGAATAGCACGACGCTCACTATTAAGGGGTTTGAGACGGTGAACAAATATTGAGAACTTCTTATATCAGGTCACCTTGATAATTTCAGAACAGAGGAGATGCAAAATATTTATGCATCATGATTCGTACTATGTAAATACAGCATAGCACTACTGCAATCGCAGGTGATACCGGAAAATTAAAGTCGGTCAGAGTGAATTTGAATACGTTCGTAGATGAAGTCTCAATAAGCCACAAACAATTTATTGATCTTTGTGTTGTCGAACTTTGCAGAAAGCCTCAGAAAGTTTGTAGAGCGCAAATTGATAAAAACCAGAAAACTTAGTTTTGAGCTACGGGTAGGTTCTCAGTTAATGGCTACCTCAGTACTAAAAAGCTGTCATTTTTTCTGAATAGTGCAACTTTGATTTTAGAAATTGTCGATTTGAGGTTGCCAATGGAAGGACTGCGATATCTATCTCCTTTTAGAGTGCATTAGGCTCTCACATGCATCAAGAACGTGAAGGCTACAAGAAAGTCTCACTGTAGTGCGAAAATGTAACCTAAAATATTTCTGCTATCTATGATAATAAAGATAGGCACTTTGTCTTCCAACAAGATAATGCAACCCCACGCAGAGCCAGATTGGATAAAAGTGTTTTCAACATGAGGAAACAAGGTTCTTCTCTTGGCCAGCACGGAGTCCTGATTGAAAAGATACATAAAAGGTTTGGAATTTGAATACTTAAGAGGACTTTTCGAATCGATGTCAAGAAGACTTTCAGCAGTCCAATCAAAGCCTGGTTGCTCTACAGAATATTAGTCAATGCAACGATAGAAATGCTATTTATTATTACTTTGTTTATAGTTTTAAATTTTCAAATTGTTGTGCATTATACCGGCAGACTTTTTATGTCTATCTATTGCCAATTTGCTGTTTAGCTAATTCCTTTATTCTCAATATGTGATACTCTAATGGCTAGATCTTGGCCTCATTGTATCTGAAGAGGTGAAACACTTATTTGAGGTAGGTCTATAGATCTAATCTTATTGAATATGCTCATTCATTTGGTCATCGTGAAATAAACATTGTCTAATTCAGATGCGACAAGATATACTATTTACAGTGCTTAAACTTGCAAAGTGTGGGTAAAAACTGAATTTTTATGAAGTAATTCGTGACTTTAGTTATGTAAGACCTCGCGTGATTGACTAGAAAACAAGGCAATCAACAGCTCATCTTAACTGAATTATATTGCGGTAAACTAATTCCGGAGAATCTCAATGAGATTGAAATCAAGATGTAGTATAGGTAATTGTAACTGAAAGTAACAATAAAGTTCATGCGTCACCGACAGCGGGCTCTCGAGGTGAATTAACAAACTGAAAAATAAAATTGAACAAACTTTCAAGCATGGTGACAAACCATGTAACTGTTCCAATACCAGCACCATTTTGATATAATATCTGATAAAAGCCGTTTACAGTAGGACTCTGATATGCATCCTCTAAGGTGATGTTTGCAAAAATTGTGATTCATCCATCTTTGTAACACTACACAGAGATAAGCTCTTTGAACGGTGTAGGTACCGAGAGACCATTTGACCTAATAGTAGAAATTTTCTTCTTCGGCAAGTGATAGCGAAGTACGGGAAAAGTCAATTGAAAAACTGGTAAAACTGTAATAGAAAAGCTTGAGAACAACTTCAATTGATGATTTTCAAGTCAGTTTCCCTAAGTTGGCTAGCAGTGCCTCCACTTATACGGACATTTACTAACCGTAAGGAAATTTAGCCATTTGAAAGAATAAAGGAAAGAAATGAATATTAGAGTGAAACAAGAAGGAAGGTTTGGGGTGGGCAAGGAATTTAGAAGAATTTCAACAAATAACTTTGAAATTGCAAAATTTCACGTTCTGTGGCCGAGGTAGCAATGACTAATCATAAGAGTCGTTGAGAGGGGGCAGGGGCAAATTACCCAGGGCCTGTAGGTCCATGGTGCCTTATTACAGCCAATGCTTCAAGGTTTAGGAGCCTCATGATGTAAACCAGTAGCAATTTTCCTAAAATAATGTCTAGACCCTGAACAGTTTTACTCGATTTGCTCACAGGGGGCTTCGCCCTTCTCTTTTGCTTGGGGGACCTCTGAATACTCTCGACCACCCAGATGTTTGTGGTAAGTAGGTTATTACCTTTATAAATGCAAGCTCGTGCCTTATAAGGATATCATCTCAGTTTTCATTAGATGTGAGTGCAAAGAACAATGGTCTCCCCCATTGAAATAAATTACCAGAAAGCGCGGTAGGTCACGTGATGGGAAATTACCGTGAGGAATCACTATGGTACCAACACATTGGCAGAAAACTATTGAAAATCGTAGTTGGCAGTGCTTTGCATTAGGTAGAAGTTTGAATTAAATTCATGTACACGGAATTTTGAGGTAGTGGCCAGAGTGGCCAGTAATGGCATGCTTTCAAGAGGGCCGGTGACCACAAGATTACTGATCCTCTGATATAATTTGTACAACTGGTACCAAAGCTGCATGGTAATTTTTAGCTTAGTACATGTGGCGTTATTTTTAGGGATGAGTTGGTAGAGAGAGGGTGCTATTTTCTTAATCTTAGCTTGCATGCTAGAGTATTGACCTCCCTGCACGCTACTGGTGTTACATAATCGGCAATGAGGTATTGCTAGTCGTGCAGACAATAAACACAAAGAATGTCTTTTACTCTTCTTAAATTTATCGTGGAAATGAATTATTTCTAATTGAAATTGAAAAGACATAAAAGCACTACTGAAATGAGATGGACTCAGTCGTCTGAAAGCAAATTTTATATTTCTCCAATGAAAGGATTTCAACCACAAATACTTATATCAAGCAAAGATGACGTGCATCTTTCACTAATGATATTAGCAATAAGCCAGAATCTACAATATACAGTCAGCTCTCTCTAAGTGGACACCTCTATAAAGCGGACACTTCGTAAAGACGTACACTTTTCGGAAGTCCATGTCAGCCTCAATAGGAAATACTGAATGTTCATGTTCTATAAGACGGATACCTCTTAATAGGGACAGTGGACAGTAATTCTTTGTCCTAAGTGCATTATGCACTTTTTGAAGAGAACAGTAGTAAGATAACCTTTGCTTCAAAACAAGATTTTATAGATTAATCAATCAAAATGAGTTGCAAAGCACCTTTACGTTAAATTTCATTTCTAATGTCTATGGCGCCTTTCTTTTTCGACACTTTCGTTCTTGTTTGACGGCGACTAGCATTTTACATCATTCTTTTTCTTTCTCGAACTTTTGCAAAAGCCAGTCCACAGCTTTTGTGCCACCTTCTACTAAATATTTGCAAGGGATTTCCAGTCCGTAACCACCTCCCCTATTTAATTTTTCACCAGTTACTCCAGAAGCAATGGAAATGTTCTTAAACTTCAGGAACATTGCAATCCATACACTGAATTTTTGGGAAACATGCCCAACTATCTCTTCTTTATTCATCAGTGACAGCGTTTTTATCCTCTGGATTTTCAGATTCTTGGATACATGGAAGAACTTGATCACTTGTAAACACTTTTAATACTAATTATTGAAACGATATTAGTAGTCTCCTGTAATTCTGAGCTCCTCCGCACGCAGATATGGTGGCTTTCTATATAGAGGACATCTCGTTAGAGCTGACACTTCTTTAAAGTTCCGACGGTGTCCGCTTTAGAGCGAGTTCACTGTATTAGATAAATTTGGCGATCTTCTTTATCATTCTATCCTATGAATTGCTCTTGATGGTTGTTTACATCAACGACAAATCTGTATTACAATGCCAGCATACTGCACCAGAGCTGCACTGTACAAGAGAAATTAGCTCTGGTACTGCTGCAGTTAATTCAGTGAAGTTAGCTCGAGCTATTGGCTGGGACTATTTTGCTTTGCCACACAGTAACTTGTGCTGTTTCTCTGCTTGCACTGCGCTGATTCAAATGTCGCGCTACTGCTGTACCAGAACTTGTGGACATGATAATATCGAGCAATTGCAGCACATTCACTTCGGTGCCAAGTTGCGACCATGTGCCAAGTCACATAAATGTTGGCGCGGCACAAACCTAGCAGTTTTCTAAGGGCACAAATATCCTATTCCATAGCCTTAATAAGGCAAGACCATGCCCTTTTAGAATTTTTCAAAATAACTCCAATTCATTCCTCGATATTCCATTGAATTCCAAATTTATGCCAGGCTATAACAATGTATTGCATTATACAGACATGTTGAAATGAGTTTGCGAATCTTGATCAAAATAGGCAAAAATTTAGGAACATTTTATAACAACTTAGTAGGTAAAGGGAGATAGGCCCCCAAATGTTCCACTGAATTAACAAAGGGAGCTGGGCTGTCCTGAAACCGATATGACTGCATACCTGATAGGCATGTGCATGTGATTACATGTCTGATATGCATGTGTAGCTTTCACAATTACGTTTACACTTAAGCATATATTGTGTATTTATTGGATGAATATTGATGGAAATTTAACTGAGAAACTCTGACTGTATAAAGTTGTCAATAGGTCTATTATATTTTCAGGCACTTCCTGGCTACAGAAAAGCATACAGTTATAACATTATCTTATTAAGTATTAAGTAACACCTCCAGTAGCAAATGTTCGGAGATTTTTCTGTTGAGCCTCCTAATGTTATATAACTATCGCTCATTGTCCATTCACCAAAATGTTAGGCATGGACATAATTTCCGCATTGTTTTGGGAGAGTTTTGACATCCTAACACTGCAACAATACAGACTGTATTTAGGAAATATATGGATCAAATCAAAAACAATTTTGCATTTATCAAAAAATTTTCTTATTACTACTTTAAATGTGAAAGCATTAAAAGAAGGATAACGGCAACATAGGGTTGTAGTAAAAGTAAAGGTACCCCCGTATACTTTCGAACGTATGGGAGTAACTGCTAGAGAGCACAGTTATCTTGAGCTATCAGTATGTAAGGTAGGGTGGCCAATTCATTTCCTCACCGCCTTTGTCTCCTCAGTGTTGCCACCAAGTACCTATTCGCTGCTGGGTGAACAGTGAGCAAGCATTCAATCAGGGCACCGAGTCGGACTCGACCCGTAGACCTTACGCACGGAAGCATGCACTCTAAGCACTATGCCACCTCGCACCAGGGTTGCAGTATTCCTTTCTATTGTAGGAGTCGCTAACGTTTCACCCTGCTGGCCACATTAGCCACGAAGCAGGTGGTGTGAGGACGAGAACACAACCGAAGTCCAAATAACAATGAAATAAGACAGAGTTGCTACTTTTAACATTTCATACTATCTTATTCAGTTTCTATGTAACATAACTTCCGTATAAGAAGTTGATTTGGGTAGAATACGAGCAAGTTTCCCAAATGTGTCCGTAGACAAAGAGTCTCCTTGTTCTTGAGACTCCTTTTCTGTTCCTAGGAGAGTACTTTTCCTTTCTTCACACTTGTCATCAAATGCACAGTCGTGAACTTATCCAGCCTAAAACATGTTCGATGAAGGGGGATCAGCCCTCAAAATTTTTCACAATTTAAGAAGGGGGCCGAGTCCCTCAGAGTTTCCACCTACAACACTCCTTTATTATTGGTATGGGAGGTTTTCGTCCTGCAACTTTGTTTTATATGCAAATATTCAATAGCATAAACAACAATACAATAGGACTATACGAACACAAAAGCACTTTACCACACTACAAGGACAATACCACGGAGTGCAAGTTGTCATGACAACTCCGTAGCCACTGACATTTAGGACACGTAACTACATGAAAATTAAATATACAACTACGATAAATATACAAGCACTAATTACTGAAAATTACTAAAAAAATCAATGTTTTAGGTTGCTTTATTTTGTTGGTGGGGCTGACTTTGAGTAGTCAAAATCGATATACATCTATAGCTAGGTAAGTTTAGCGACATTTGGATGAAATTATTGCCCAGTGAGCCTAGCCGTCCAAAATAAAAGAAACCTGGAGAAAATCTGAAAGATTGGGGGGGGCTGTGACTATGGAAAACAGACTATAATTTATTAGTCAAAACGACCAGTTTTGTGATTGAACTCCAGAGTAAGTTCGACTGCATGTTTATCACCATACAATAAAAGTTGCAACAGAAGTTTGTTAGAAAGGGTACTGACTTGAACAATTGAAATTCTAGCGAGAAGATCTCGTCGATAGTTACAACATGAAGGGCAAAGCAGAAAAAATGCTCTGAATCCTCAACGTCATCATTTGTAGGGCACAATGGATCTCTGGTATCCTTAACGTTGTGCTTAAATTTATAAAGATTTAATTTACTAAGACCGAATCTTATTTGGGAAAGATATGATACGCCTATTGGGTCATGAATACCAAAGATGCATCCCACAGGGGGACGAATTTTTAACAAAAGCTTATGCTTAAACACAGCAACTGGCGGTGCGTTTTAGACGCTGGGTCAAGCGTATTCCACTCAGACATGCAATGAGGAGAAAAACTAGATTGCAATTTTTCAGTTCATGCCCCTATTTGCCCGACAGTATCAATGGTTTCGAAGAGCATATTTAGACTGATGAGGGGTGTTGGAATTGGATCTTTAGTATACTGTGTAGTGAGATTATTCCTGATCTTGTAGAACGAAGTCATACGTATACTCCACTTACGGCAGCTTAGTGACTCCCAACCAAGCTCAGCATAGATTTTCTCACGCGATGTTCCCTCCATGCTCTTGTTATAGCAAGAGCAGCTGAATATTGAACCGATTCAATTTTTTCCATTAAACTTGACAAAATGATAGTTTGGCTATAATTGCATACTTTAGCTGGGATATGATAAATAACATCTCCATAGTCTAGGTGAGGACGCATATTGAGCTTGTACAAATCATCAAGGCTGTGTCTGGGTAAATATTTGGAGAGATATTTTAACAATCCGATCCCCTTTCTCGCTTTAGTGATGGAAGATTTAATATGAGCAGAAAAAGAAAGCTTTGAGTCCAAAATAAGGCCCAAATGCTTATGTTCATCAACTTGTTTTACGGGTATGTTATTAAAGAGTATAACAGGGTGATCCACAGCAAGTCATTTCTTTGAAAACAGCCTGATTTTGCGGATCAGGATTGAACGACATTCACCAGTCACGTGCCCACTGACTTACTAGTGTAAGGCCATGCCTGATGTTTTCAGAAGCAGCATTTGGATCTTGAACAACCGTAACCAATGATGTGTCATCAGCAAACAGCTTAACATTGCACTCCAGATGAGCAGTGAGATCGTTGATATAGATGAGAAATAGCAAAGGTCCTAGTATAGAGCCCTGGGGTACCCCCGCCAGAACATTTCCTCATGAAGAACATTGACCATTCAAAACAGACCGCGGCTTGCGGTCCTTGAGAAAACTTTGAAAATAAGATAACAGGTTGCCTGACACACCACAACGTTTCAACTTATAGATAAGGCCATCATGCCAAACTATATCGAATGCTTTAGACATATCCAGGTATACAGAACAAACATCAAGTGGAGGGTTACAATCAAATGCTTCATAAAGTGGGCTGGTTATAGAAAGTAATTGATTAATTGTTGAATCACCCGGACGAAAACCTGATTGATTGGGATTGAAAAATTGACATGAAACAAGATGGGAGTATATAGAGTTGTAAACAAATTTTTCAAGTATTTCTCCAAATATCGGTAGGAGAGAAATGTTGCAGTAATTAACTTTCACGTTTTTTTCGCTTTTCTTATAAACCTGTACAACATTAGCACACTTCCACACTTCCGGAAACACGCCATTGCTCAAGCAGTTTGTGAAAATTATTTTAAACGGAGTCATTAAGGAGGCATGATTTAGTTTAATCATTCTTGTGGATTAAACTGCAATGGTCCTGCAATAATGAGATATATATGATAATTAGTTGATAGAAAGAAATTATACAACAATACTTATCAGATACACTGCTGTCTTCCTCAACTATGTAAGTTCCTATTCGATTGATACCAAGGTACATTTTTTCCACGTAAAGTTCACGACAGAGATTCTTTAAAGGCCTGTCTCCACTAATGCGACTGCTAGCAAAAGCCAGCGACCGGCAAATAGTGCGCATGCGTTGGGAAATTGAACCATCTTCAATTGCACAGTGCTTGCCAGTAAAAAGTCGTACTCTTGAGCTTGATTTAAAATGGCGAGCATCGACTGAGAATTGGTTCTCTGTTTCTGCAAATCTTCAAAAAGGAATGGCCAACAAGACTCAGTAGCTCTTCGAATTTCACTGGCAACATTCGGAAGTACCGAGAGATGAGTTCTTGATGAAATAGTTTCATGTCCAATACCAGCTTATAATATTTGCCTTTCTCGAAAAGCTCGAAAAGGGGTTTGCGAGCACAAACTTTATGATTTCTTTGAGGCATTTTCTTCGCTATTCATTTTTCTCTTTGCCTTATTGGAAGAAGAAATGTAATCATTGCTCATCAGAAATGTCTTTCGTGTTTTGATTACGAAGATACATCGCAAATTATCCGCGGGAAACGTCATAAAATTATTAACAATTTCTTGAATATTGGCTAAAATATACAAATATAGCTAACAAGCTAATTAGTGCCAACAAAGCAAAAAAAGAAATGCTAGTATACAGATTCTATAAGAGAAAAAATATAAAGACGCTACACCATAGATAAAAGTTTTGCACAACTTTCAGATGTAAGTACTTCCTTTTCTGTTTCAAGTTAATTAGTGTACTCGAGTCCTTAATCTCATCCGTTAATGAGGACCATAAATGGTGACCTATGTACAAAATACTTTCAATTCCAAATTTTGCTGTCTTGACATTCGGCAATTGCAAATGAATTTTGCTTCTCAAATTATGTTGGACATCTCTCTCAGTAGAAATTTTTTCACAAATATAGGATTTAGATTGCTTTTTGTTTTGAGAGTTGAAACCATTAGCAACTGCAGATAGTGCTGATGAATGGTCACATATTTTTCTTTAGTTTCTCTATCTTTAATTCACTGCCTTTGCATACCAGCCGTAGTGCTTTTTCAAAATCACGATTTAGTTTTGCATTAGTTGCCCTATCGTTAAACATCCATACTAGTGGGCAATATTTAAATTGTGAACTGATGAAAGAATTCATTAAAATTTCTGATTTAACGGGATCAATATAATTTGACAAGCGGACAAGTACAGGAATCCTTTGATTTGAAATCCTCAATATGCTTTTTGAAATTTTATTTCTTGTCAAAATTTATTGCCAGTAACATTTCGCAGTCACTTTCCTTAATTTCAAAATTTCAAATTATGATTGTCGCATTTGTGTTTTTATCCCCAAACACCATAAAACGAAAATTTTCATCATTGAGTTTTAATTGATTATCGAAAACCACTTTATAATCACAGAGCATGCATCTTCTAATTGTAGGATAACAATTCCGAGGTCTGAATGGCATGCAAAGACAGTAGTAATTGTTGTGTAATTTGCAAACCAGAAAATTTCGCGTATAAATTTCGGGGATCAGGTGAGCAAATGAAGATGTTGTCTCCAAACTTCTCTTGCGATCGCACAAACCAATCGCTGAGATTCGCCTTAAGGGAGGCATGCCTTATCTTGGTCTGAAGGCCATAGACAAGGCATATGTAAAAGCATCTCATATTATGGATGGACTTTACTTTTTCAAGGGATTGTTTTGGAGTAAGATACGGGCTTTCAGAGTCTGCTAGGTGACTTCTTCGTAAAAGTCTAAAAATCACGTGATAGATAAAGTCACAAAATTAGTAAAAGTAACTTGTTTTTGCTTATAACTTTATTTAATGACATTTGACGAGTGGAGAAGTGTGACTTTTTCGATTGGGTAATCTATCATACTTTGCGTAACTGGAAGTATCTTGGTGTGGCCAGATGAAACTAGGTATATATACACTATTGCTGGATGCTTAGTTTAGATCCATTTTTGAAACTTTTTTTTGTTGGATAACGAGAAGTAAGCATTGGAGCTGAAATAAACGTTACAGCAGCTTCATCAAAAATTTTCATAGAAATATACAAGTGACTCTTACTAGATGCTCTAAAACGTAATCGTAAAACTTGCTCTCTTTGTGGTATATATAATACAATAGTTCAGCTTTATTGAGTATGAGAAAGCAATGAGCTGCAGAAAGGAAGCGGCTCTCTGGATAAAAAATGAGTTGCCATTGAATTAGAAAATTCGGGGATACAGCTTTAAAGCTATCAACTTTCACAATGAAAGCAAAATCACAAACAATACGAGAGATTCATACGGTAATGAACTGCTAAGAGACATATCAAAGTTACTTTTACTTTTCTATTACTACTACTGCCAGAAAATAGCATGAAATTCTAAGCATAGATAATTTACTGAACAGACACACAAGCATAAGTCTATTTTAATGCTGCCACAAAGACATCACATCGCCTTTGACAACAGCCATTATCATTTTTGTGAATCTGGGAGTGAGACTATACTTGAGGGTAAAGAGCCTGTACGCTGAACACGGCTAAGCGTGCACTGCCATTTTGTTCGCCAGTTGATGAGGAATTAATAGATTAAAATGGATTATTTTGATTGGCTGAATACATTCCACAGTATTTACTGCGTATTCGTGACAAACTTCTATTTAACATGAAGTTGTACTTTGTCTCTAATGGTCTCAAAGCTTCAGCGTTCAATATGTTGAATTTCATGAAGGTCAGCTTGCTTAAAGGCAAAAAACTTTACCATTTGAATGATCATCAAAACACAAGTCAGATTTACTTTTATCCGAAAATTGAAATGTATTCACTGTATACCTTACGTACCCTGACGCTGCGTAACTGCATTTGGTCGGTTCAAATCTAAGCTCAAAATGCTAAAAACATTCAATTAGCGCATCATATTCTTAAATTTAGTGAAAAAATTAAGTTGTGATGATGGTGTAATGAAAATGTCAGTAGATATTTCAATGCATAATATAGTTCGTCAAGTGACAAAGTCTCTGTCTCCAGATTCACTAGATTTGTCACCTGATCTTAACAAGGCCTTTTCACTCTCTGAAACAGAACTAGTCGCATGTTAATTAATGCTCCTGCGTAATAATTGATTTTTTCGGAATTCAATGTGCAGGGAACTCTCTCTAAAGAGGACACCTTCGGGACTTTGAAAACGTTCCCGCTGTATCGAGGTGTCCACTTTATAGAAATTGCCGTTTTGTGAATGCGAAGGAGCTTGAATGCAAAATATGTACTATCACTACTTCAATTGATAAGAAAGGAAATAAAAGTGGTGCAGTTCTGAAGTTCGGTTGTTTTGTGTGTAAAAACCAATATTTCCACATCCTCTATACAATTTCTGTAATAGCACAGATATAGAAGTTCTCTCTTACCGCTAGTGGTAACTTGTATTAACCAATTTATGATAGCAATACCAGATTTGACATTCTTAAGAAAGTCTCGCCCTCTCTTTCGGGATAAATAAAGACAACTGAAGCTCAGGTAGAATGCTTTTAATGCAGAAAGAGCATGTATTTGGGCTATTGCTAGAAAATTATCGCTGCAAATAGAATTCTAAACACCATAGTTTTCCTAATAAAGATTTCAAGAATGCGATATCCATCATACTCTAGGTTTACATTTGGCATAATGGTGATAGAAGCTGGTGTAAAGCAGCAAGAAAGTTAATGCCACATGTATGTCTCACTTTAGCGAGAAAGTGCACACTAAAGTATTTTTGCCATCTATGATAATAGAGATAATGAAGTAGACATTTTGTCTTCTAACAAGATAATGCACTCTCACAGCGAGCCAAATTGCATAAAATTACTTTCAGCATGATGGAATATGTCTCCTCTCTTGGCCAGTACATAGTCCTGATTTAAATAATATCGAAAACATTTGGAAGTTGATACAATGCTACTAAATTTCGACTCAAGAACTCCTCTAACAACTAGAATCGAAAGAATCCTACAAATTCAGAAAGTTCGGACACAAATTGATGCGAAGAAGGCTTCCAGCATTTCAAGCGATGCGTGGTGTCCCTACAAACTATTAATAATACAACAATTTAGAAACTGCTTATTATAAAATAGATTATAGTTTTAAACTTTCAAACTTTTTTACATTAATTAGAAAGACTTCTCATGTTAATCTATTCCCGATTTGCTGTTTAAATAATTTCTTTATTCTCAATAGATGATATTCTAGTGGCTTGGTCTTCAACCATTTCAATTGAAGAGGTGAGTTACATATGTTAAATCATTTCGGCATCATAAAATAAACATTTTCTATTTCCTTGAGACAAACAGCAGTCATTTACAGCAACATATACCATTCACAGTCTGAAGCTCATATAGTGTGGGTACAACAATGATTTCTTATAAAGTTCTTCATGACCGCAAGTTATGTACGATCTCATATGATTGACTAGAAAACAAGGCAATCCAAAGCTCATCTTAACTAAATTATATTGCGGCAAACTAGTTTCTGAGAAGTTCAATGAGATTGCAACCGAGTTTTAGTATAGGTAATTGTAACTGAGAAAGTAACAGTGAACTTCATGCGTCACCAACAGTGGGCTCACAAAATGAATTAGCAAACTGCACAGTAAAAGCAAACGAACTTTCAGCCATGGTAACGATTTCCATATAATCGTAAGGAGTCTTAACGGAGTCTTAAGCCGTCCTTAAACAGTCGTAAAAGGTAAACATGTTCAACTTTTCAACTGACCTTGAGATTCCTTACGAATGCTTAAGAGAGCTTAAGATTCCTTTAAGAATTAAGACTCCTTTATGACCCATAGTGACCCATAATGACCAACACCGACACACACCCAGTTACAAATAATCCGCACTGATCCACAGCAATCCATAGCCACCTAAAAAGAGCCAAGACTACCCATAACTTCCCCTCATAATATCCCACGAAGGTTGATAATAGATGGTATGCACCCAAACCTCCTCCTCCACAGCAACAATTTCTCAATGTATTCACCATTGCTTCTCAACCTAATCACTTGGTCCACGCTGATGATCTCTTGGCTGTCGGGATCATCATATGCAAGAAACAGTGTTATACCGCAGTTTAGGGCACCTTAGTTCAAAAACTAGGAGCTCTCGACCAGCGAAAGGTTCCCTAAAGAATTCCTTGCATTATCCGGACAGTCCGGAAAGTCCTTCTTTAGTTCAACACCTCCAAATCTAGTGGGCCTGATGGTATACCTGCTATAGTTTTAAAGTCCTGTGCACCTGAACTCGTCTCTCTAGGCTTCCTACTGTTATTCTATAGTACAGTAGAATATTTTTAAAGCTAATACCGCTTATAGCCAGCTTCTTAGCCACACACTATACATAAGAGGTATTTGAGAATAAATATAGTTCCTTTATTGCATCTGAAATTAAAGGTTGTTCAAAGGAAAGTTATAGATATACTTACAATATCAGGTTAGAATACTTGTGTTCAGTTTTCAGTTCATACTATGTACGCTTAACGTTAGTTCCCTGTTAATACCTGGAGGCCAGTGCAATTTTCATATTCCAATTATTATTTTCTTTAGGTGCAAGCAACTATCTAATTTTGTATTCAATACCAACTTTGTATTCAACATACTTAATACTATCTATAATTGCTATTCCTTGGACAACAGTTGCCATTTTTTGCAGGTACAAGTAAGTACAAATGGTGGCCTTTTGCTGGGAAATTGGAGCTCCTTTGTGACAATCAGGACATTACAAGGAGGTATTATATTTTCATTCGTTGCAACATCTAAATCAAAATTCTGTGAGAATACAACGTGGCATTAATATCTATAATCCTTTGTTACCAGTTACACGGTGAGGTGCAGGTAGAGGCGTCCCTTGAATTCCACCTTTAAGAAAATTCAAATGGTTGCGCCCATTGACGGCCGTTTTATGTAAGTACAGTTAGTAGCTGTAAGTACAGTTAGTAGCTGTAACACAGAATAGTGAATAGGCAGAAGGGACACTCTGCTCTTTTCAGAGGGCACGGATTTTTTCGCGCATGCGTCAGTATGGGGTTCATCGAAACGAGGCCTGTGGTGTAACAAATGCTAGTTCATTGGGTTCAGTATAGAGATGACACAAATTCGATGGACGGATGGGAAAACGCGGCCGAGTTAGTGCTTATTGCGCAGCTATTAATTGTACAAACAACAGGAAATTGTGTCCTGATATTCAATTTTACCGATTTCCGTTGGAGACGAGCCGGTGAGTAGGCATATGTTACTTTCGTGATTTCCCCCACAGCTTCTCTCATGCCAATAGTGCGTTATTTCTTGGCTATAATGACATTCTGCATACACATTTTCCCATTTGTTTGTTTAGGTGCAAGCAATGGGTACAGAATTGCAGAAGAGAAGATCTGTTAGACAAGTCTTCTGCATACTTATCCAACAATTGTTTCATGTGTGCGGAACACTTTGAGCCACGATATTTGCCCAAAGTCAAAAACATCAGGGGCCGGTTGTCAAAAGGTGCAATTCCAACGCTTTTTGAAATTCCTAATCCCCCTCCTACTATTGGTAGTAAAAGACCTGCACCAAAACCAAGGAATTCAGGTATGTTGATATAACATACTTACTTCACTTGGAAAGCTATATTTGGACAATCTATAGCAGTAGTTTTCATCGATGTTGAACCCCCACCCCCTTGTTCCTTTTGTATAGTTTCGTTTTTAATCATCATGCTATCTTAACAAAAGAGACTCTTTATGAAAAAAGATAAAATTTTCATTTACTAGAATCAGGATGATCATGCAATCACTCAAAAATTTCTAGTTTGTGAATTACTTTTGCAAGGTACTTATTATAGACCTGCAAAAAAGGAAAAGGCTTGAGTTCAATAAGGCCAGTACAGACCATACATATGGAAAAAGAGGTACTACCACAATTAGCATATTATATTTCTAATAAAGGATGGCTGCTTCTTATTTTATGGACATATTTTATTTGCATATGGAACTCTTTGTCTCATTTTTCACCTTCATTACTATTCCTTTCAACTTGATAGATAATGAACAAGGGTCTCCTCAAATTGTTGACACTTCTCATCAGTCTGCAGATATGAGTGAGTATAGTAATGCCAGTCCACTTCTTGGTGGTTCCTGTAGTTGTTCAGAAATGTCATCAGTCCACTGACATGTGTGAGTACTTTTACATGAGGAAAAGCAATTAAACTACCTATGCAGTATCATGTTGATTTCTGCAATACATATGATAATTTCTCACTTTAAAATGGATTGCTATTTAATAACTATTTCTTTCTTTTTCCAGCTTTGGAAAGCCTACCTGTTGATGCATCTAACACCACAACTTCCCAATTTCAAACTCCTCCCCAATTGTCTGTTGATACCCCACGGAAAAGGAAGCTGAGATTTCTACTGAAAAGGAAACGCACAAAAATATCCCATCTATCAAATGAAATAGCAAAAGCAAGGGCAAACTCTCCACTAATTTCTATTAAAACAAAGCATGAGAAGGCAAAAATGGCTCTAAAGTTATTAAAGGGAGTCATTTCTGAAGACCTCCATAGACTACTCAAAAGCCAAGTTATTCTATCATCCAAACAACCAAAAGGTCGGAGGTATAATTCTGCACTGAAATCTTGGGCTTCAAGTATCTACCACACAAGTGGAAGAGCATGCACATTCCTTCAAAAAGTGTTTAACCTGCCATCCAAAATAACTCTTTCCCGTATGGTTTCCAGGTTTGCTTCTGAAGCTGGCTTTTCCAAAAAGTCCTTGTATGTTATCCAGGAAAGGATTAAATCTCTTCCAGCAGGTGCTAATGTGTGTTCTCTTTTGATGGATGAAATGTCTCTTAAGAGCCACCTTTTCTACAGCTTGTCAGATGACAGTATAGTAGGTCTGGAGGATTATGGCAATGGAAAGAGTTCTTGTCTTCTTGCAACTACTGCATTGGTTGTCACGGTTAGAGGAATATTGTACAACTGGAAGCAGCCTGTTGCATGCTTTCTTGTCAATGAATCTTGTGGAACTACTCAGCTGCATACCATTCTTGATGAAGCTCTCCTCCATTTAGAGTCTTTAGTGTTAAATGTTGTCTCAGTTGTGTCTGATCAGGGAGCTAACTTCTTGAAACTATTTGCTAGCCTTGGTGTTTCACCATATCATCCATACTTTGAGATGAGAGGGAAACAATACTTTACCATTTTTGATCCACCACATCTACTCAAATCTATCAGAAACAACCTGATGAAATATGATTTTGAGTTTGAAGGCAAGATTGCATGCTGGCAGGACATCAAACTTTTCTATGACAAGGATCAAAAGCTGCCTATTAGGGTTTCACCAAAGATTACTGATAAGCACATAAATCCAAATGGGTTTTCAAAAATGAAAGTGAAATTTGCTGCTAAAGTCTTTAGTCATTCAGTAGCAGCTGGACTCTCTACTTATGTTGCACTGCATGCCATGCCAGGATCTGCTCTTGGCACAGCACAATTTGTATCTAAAATTGATACCATCTTTGATTGCTGCAACTCTCTTAGCTCTAGGGATCCAAAATTTTGCCGCAGGACATTCTCCCATTCTTCTCCACATATGCATGAAATAACTAAAGGAATAGATTTCTTTGAATCATTGAAGGCAATAAACAGACAAACAGGTGAGGATAGAGCAAGTTATTTAAAATGCCTGAATGGCTGGATAATCACCCTGAAAGCAATTTCATTGTTATGGCGCAAGCTATACAGTGAAGGTATTGCTTCATTTTTAATAACATGGCAGTTGAATCAGGATCCCCTTGAAAACTTCTTTGGTTCCATACGTTAACAAGGGGGCAATAATGATAACCCCACTCCAATACAACTTCAAAGAGCATATAAAAAGCTCTTCCATTCTAACTTGTTACAAGTTAACACTGGCAACTGTGAGGATGACATTGATGAATCCCTTGTAAAATTGGCAAACATTAAAGACATTTTTCCACCTGACTTAACTATGACAACAAATTCATTACAATTAGTAACACCTGACTACAGGAATGAGCAGTTTCAAAATAGGATGCTTGCAGAAAATGCAATAACATATGTCTCTGGTTACCTTTTGAGGAAAACCTTCCTTAAACACACATGCAATCTGTGCAAAAGTACTCTAGTGGATGATGATAGCTATGACGACAGACGAACACTCCTATCTTTTAAGGCCTATGATTCAGATTCTTCATATGGGGGACTGATTGCCCCTTCCAATGTTATGCTCCAATATCCTATACAACTTGAAGATACATTTATAAAGCACTTAAGGAACCTCCAAAAAGTTACCTGTGTCGGTCGTGATCTCTTACAACCTCTCGAAAGCATTCACCTTGATCAGCCTTGTGACTCTTTTAACACAAAATATCTTCTAATGCTATTTATTAGACTACGAGTATACTGCTGTCTGAAGTTTGCAAACAGAGAGTTGAGGACACCAGGAAGAAAGAATAAAGAGTACTTTAAAGTAGCTCATTTGTAATAAAGCACAATTCAGCTATCTCTATGTGTATTTCTGCGTATGTTCTGATTCTCTTCTCATATACATGATCTGGTCCAAATGTTAGTGCAGTTACTGAGGTTAGTCTTAGGAGGATCGTAACATATTAAAAGTAAAAAATATTCAAAAGAATACTTTTCGAACTGTTTACCTTCAACTAGCGAAAAAGATCGCTTCTCCTTCGATGTACGCATATTGTAGATTCCAGCATACACTGCACGCCATAGGCTATTTTCATCTCCGCCATTACACTATGTCTCCAAATGAAAACGAGCTTAAGTAAGAGCGCAGTGTGAATCCGTGGCCAGAAAACAACAAAGATGCCGACAAGAGTGTCCCTTCTGCCTATTCACTATTCTGTGGCTGTAATAACCAAGACCTATTTCAGGGCAATAACCACAACCACGAGTATATTGCAACACAACATCCCTTGGAAGATACAGTCAGTGATTTTTGGAGAATGATTCATCAAGAAGGTGTGCGAATTATTGTGATGCTGAACCAAATGAAAGAAGACAACATGGTAATGCTTCTTTGATCTGCTGTATAGCTTTCAAGCTGCAAAAAGTAACCTCAAAAAAGCAGATGTTTAAAATTGTAGTTTATATTTGCTTGGAGGAATATTACATTGGCTGTTTCCCAACAATTTTTAGAATGATTTGAATCAAGCTTCAACTATCTATGATGTATTTAGTTCATGGTTCTGAGAGTTTATAATCGATGCTGTATACACAAATTTGCCTCAATCTTATACTGGTATTATTCAATTATTGTTCTGCGCTTGCTTTGACTTTAGAATTTGCCCACGTTCTGGCCATCAGTGGGCAAATGTACTTGTCATGGCGAGGTACTTGTGAGTGCGAATTCGGAAATACTATCAGAAGAATCACTTGAAAGAAAGTTTACCATCGCAAATGGAAATGTAAGTCTTCTTCCTCAAAGTTGCATCTCATCGATCCTTTGCTAGACGAGATTTGCTTGTTGTACTATAGATTCCACTGTCAATTTTGATGATGAATGCGTGGGTAACGCTACGAGGGTGTATGAGGGTGTGACATCCTCCCACGTAGTGAAAATCGCGAATTTACTTGGCAGATGTGAGATTTTCAGCTGTCCACTTGGTAGACGGTGTAGATCATGGGTGTCAAACTCTGCCCGCGGGCCAAATTTGGCCCGCCGTGTAATTTCATTTGGCCCTTGAGGCAATATCAAATTAATATTAGAGCTGGCCCGCCGGTATCATAAAGCGGTGGAGCTGCTTTAATGCCACATTCACCGCTAATACTATAAATCCCATAATCTACTAATACTTTTGCCCTAGTAAACGTTGCTTGTTCCATATTCATGCACTTTCTTTTGCTACTTTAAAGCTTGAACGGTTGATTGATTTTGTTATTGTTATTTTATTTTCAAACTTATCATTAGCCTGTGAAAGAGTTTATATTAAAATACCTCAGAATTTTACCTCGATTTTGTCAAGTTATGTAAGTCTTGCTTTTTCAGTATTCATTGCAAAATTGATTTGGGTATCTGTTAAAAGGATACTTTATTCAACCTTGGCCCGCGGCTTCAGTTCAGTTTTAAATTTTGGCCCACTCTATATTTGAGCTTGACACCCCTGGTGTAGATGGATTAGATACTTTGGTAATAAGAAGTTGATTTCTTGGTAGTTGAAAAGTGTGTCTCCATCGATCACCTACATCTAAGAAACATTTGGTTTATAGCATTTGAAAAGAGTTTAAGCAACTTTGGTTTATAGCATTTGAGCTCACATCTCCTACTCGGCAGCTCTAGACCTGACAACCCCCATGAACTTTTTCTGGCTGAGTGCGTGCTATTTTGATAATACTTTTCATATCCATTTTTAAGAAAAAGAACTTTGATATGCCACTGTTTTACTGCGTCTTAGGATGAAAGAGAAAGCCATGAAGTGAGGATGCTTCATTTTGAGTACTGGCCTGATAAGAGTCTTCCTAAGGATACAAACAAACTACTGAAACTGGTAAAAAAAGTTGAGGATCTCAAACAACAGGAAAGTGAGCTGAAACCAGTTGTCGTTATGTACAGGTATCTTTGCGATAATTCTATAATAGTCATTATTGAATATATATCAATTATAAAAATTAAACAAATGTACTTCTTATGACGTCATCACTTCGGTACTCTATTCTGCTCCTTGACTGACAGCTCTGCATTACAACGCAGCTTGAAAATACTTTCACTCTATCATCCCTTTTTAATTTTATTCTATTGCATAGTGCAACTTTCAGCAAATTTAGCTTCTCAGAATTGCATTGTATCGTAGTGGGCTCTGTACTATCATATGTGCTGAATGCTTGTACATGTTAAACCTATTTCAAATAATTTATGCTAGGTAAAAATCCCTGTTTCCCCGTAAAATAATGCCTTCTATCTTTGTTGTAAACTGATCTGAATTCTTGAACTGAGGACGGACAATCTGCAATCTGGTTACCGTATTATTTTAGAGATGATTTTACTACTACAGTTGACAAGATCCTTGAAGTTATCTAAGCAACGTGCACGACTTAAATAGCTTATGCAAAAAGGCGCGAACTACAGGATATGTCAAATCAAGCAAGCTTCATTGTCAATCATATTTGCTTTTTCTTCACATTCCTTCAATGGTTGGCTGTTTGCATTACGCATCCTAAATCTTTTAAGTCGTTTACGTTGAAGCCCTTCTGGTAGCCTTATATGCATCATAGTATACTTCTATGTTTGGCCTTGCATTTTGCTTCAAAGTGATTTGATCTAAATCAATAATTGTCTTCTGGATGGTGGAAGTCGTACAGTAATTTCAATATCCCAAAGTCATTTCAAATCCTCTCAGAAGATTCATGTCTGTGGGACTGCTCAGAAACTTAGATCAATTCGGCCCCAATTCATGTAGGATATGGTAAGCTACGTCATTTGCTGCATGTTACAGTTGTAGTCGTATTTCGTATTGCATCATTGCTAAAGAATGTTAAGATTAGTAGAATTTGTTGCTTATTAATGTTGTGATATCTTTTAAGTTACAGGATGCAATGAATAGTCGTCTCATGATACCTTTCGAGACCAGTGGATGTACCTTTAGTCATTTTAGATGCTGTATGAATCACCAAGCATAGAATCTATGAAATACTTTTTTGTGAAGTACTCATTGCTTCAGTGATACTTGTAGATGCCTTAAATTTTTGGGTGTTGTTGTTATCAGATACTGTAGCTGAAGTCCTAAAGAAATTAATTAAGGTTGTATTCTAGAAAGTTTATGAATATGTGATGGGCAATAAGTTCTGGAAGAAAACTTGTTTTAAGTTTATTTTAGATCTGCAACTAATCTTTTTGCAGTGACCATTATTTGATTTAATTTCTTTAAATCACGAGAGATTTCAGAAGATATGTAATATTTTGTCCATATTTTTCAGGACACATTCGAGTTTTGCAACAATATCAGTCAAGGCTTCATCAATATTTACTTTACAGAAATGTAAAAGACACTGATTTGGAGATATGAAATTCTTTTATTTATCACAAAGTCGAACTTTTACTTCTAAAAGAAGAACATTGATCAAATTCCTAGTAATAAAAATTTAAGGCTATGATTTTAATCAATTTTCATTCAAAGATATCAAGTACATATTTTACACCGAGTTCCTGAAGAGCAGTTGCACATTATAGCCGTGTCCGCACTACACAAACTAACCTAGGTTCGCCTCAGGTGTCAACTAAGCCAGGTTAGATTTTCCTAGTGTGGACACAACTAACCTACGTCCTCCCCAGGTTAGTTGTTGTGAAAAATGTAGTGTGGACACAAACCTGGGGCGAACCTAGGTTCGTTTTACACTTAAGGCATGCACAATGGCGGCTTCAGTTATTTGATCGTTACTTTTGAGTGCTTTTCCGAGTGTAAATTGTGCTTGCATATATATATATATGTAATTACTGACTTATATCAGCCGCGGTATAATGACGTTCTTAACACTTGTCAAAAGCTCAATTCCTCTATATTCTTTAGTATCACAAGCTTTAGTGTTAGTACTGAACACGTTGTTCTCCACTATATTTGATTCAAGTTTGTAACGAGGATTCAGAATAACGTGCCTTCTGTAAATGCGTAGATTCTCTTAACCTAGGTTCGCTCCAAGTTTCTGTCCACATTGTTAATTAGGCAACTTCAGTGTGGACGCAACCTGGGTTCACCCCAGATTAAACTAACCTGGGGCGAACCTAGGTTAGTTTCTGTACTGTGGACACGGCATATTTCTGGAAAGTTTACGGCAATAATACATTTTATGTATGACATTATCGAGGAATAGATGTATTAATTCTCTATATCTGCTTAAATATCTAAATTATATCTTTTCTGTTTGTTACTTCGCTGAATATTTCAATTGTTTTGGTATATAATTTCCATTCACGTGCCCACATTAATTTGCAAATACGGCATCTCTCCTTCAGGGTTGCCAAATGGGCGGTTTTCACGCCCAAATAGGCGTGTTTTTTCGTCGCATTGCGGGCTTTTTCCGTTGGTGCGCTGTGCGGTTTTATGGACTGGTTTTAGGGTTTTGACTTTTCTGCAGGACTTTCAATCAAAAAATGATAAAATAAGTTTGCGAGAAGGACGTGCGCAATGCCTTTTAAGAAACCAATGTATAAGGAGCTCGTACGCAATGTTTTATACGAAGCTTATTTATAAGAAACTTTTAGGCATGTTTATAAGAAACTAACTTGCAGGAAACAACCGAATCATAGAAACCCATGAAATGTGAGAAACCCAAGGTGCAATAAGAAAGAATTCATGAGATGTCTATTACTATTGTTTTTAAAATAGGATACTGATATTGTTGCAGCTTCATGTTATGTATAGGTCATAGAAATAAATCTAACCCTAAGCGCTATATCTATGCTGGCCACGTATAAATTGCAATGTCGTTGGGTTTTAGACTGTTTGTAAAGTGGGATTTTTGCAGGACTCCAGTTGCCTATAGTTAGCCACAATCGAGCAA
>WIPJ01001859.1:142390-177144 GCA_018155075.1 Cassiopea andromeda
TATTCCATTATCAATTGTACATGATTCACTAATTTGTGTCACCAACGGACATTCATAAGTAGGCGCTGCTGTCTTTTCTGTAGTTCATAGGGTTTTCTTTTGCTCTTGGTAGAAGTTCACCAGCTGTTGCCATACCATTAGAGAGTTATGGGTGGTGTTGTGAATCTGATATTTTCCTGCATAAATTAATACTTTTATGGTGAGTGCTACGTATATAAGATTTAAGTCTATTGGCTAAAAGTCATACATAGCAGGGAGTTTTTTTCGGCGTCATAACTAAAAACGTTATGTTATGGCTAGATTTGGTATGGCCTTTTTAAAGGAATGTACTTCGTGTGAAATGAAGATCAGGGTCATCGCGATGTGGAGTGTAGGGGCATCACACCTTCCTCATGGAAAAAGCTTTGTCGGCAAATCTGCCTCTTATCGGTAAGTCGTAGCCTTGTTTGGGAAGTTTGGCAACTTTTAGGCACAAATGTTAGCCTTTTTGGCTAATGTCATGTGCTGCAATAGGTGTATTTTTGGCGATGTCAGAAGCTTCAGACTGTGTCATTAGGCTAAAACTAGCCCCAAGGGACTCAGTTTAATGTATACCATTAAACACTTGAAAATCCAACTCAACATTATAGCTTTGATCCACTATGAAATCATCCCCATTTACTTTCGAGATACAAACTCATTTCATAAAAGCAATTTTATAAGAAAACGAGCCTGAGATTTGATAGAAAAGTAAGAGCAAACTAAGAACAACACTGTGACTGAATCACTGTCGTAAGATTTTTTCTGGACTGCGATACATAAGTTTTCCACTGACATAGGGACATGGCATGTTGTTTCCTTGCTAGCCTGAGGAGAATTGACATCCTTGTCATTTCTCCTATTTGATTATCGCGAATTAGTTGGGCCTAGCTAAACCAGATGCTGTGCTAACATTGTCTATCTATTATTGTTTTTAAATGTTTCTCATTAACAACATTGATATACAGATAGGCTTTCTCGGACGTAGCATTTGGCTAATGGGCTTTCTACCAATCAAACATTCAATGCTGTCGTTAATATTGTTTCTCTATGTATGTCTGAACTGCCTATACCACAAATCCTCAAATAAGCCCCAAAGGCATATTTGCAAAAGTGAGTTTTTGGGCGGGGGGTTATTCGAGTGGGACTATTTCAATGTTTGACATTTTCCTCAAAGATTGGCATAAAAACGACATAATTTTCTCCAACTAAATTTAAAAAATACAAAAAAGATATTTTGCAAGCGAAATTTGTTAGTCAATGACTATTCCTTCATATCATTCCATTATCATCATGAAATTCTCATTTCTGTTTACTGTTTTGTTCAGGTAAAGGAAGAAGTGCTCTATTGCTATTGTCCTGTGGGGGCTTCTTGAAATTAGATATTATTCTGCAATGATGCTCTCCTCGAATAAAGCCCCATGGGGGCATTTTTGAAGGGGGTCTATTTGCAAAATAAATTTTTAGTTGGATGCTTATTCGAGGGGGGCCATATTCGGAGGAGCGGGCTTTTTCGAGGATTTACGGTTCCCTGCAAATCTAAAACCAATATAAGAACAATTCAGCCTCAAAACATTGGAAAATCACGAACGGCCAATCTTAACTTCAATTTTATTGGTTTTTCTAAAGAAACAGTGTAAGATATTTCTGACACTAGACAGTTGCTGAAGAATTCTGTATGAAGTTAACAGTCTGTTGAGAAGACCTCTTAATCTCACTAATAGTAAAAAGCAGGGTTGGTAACATGATCTTTTAATGGTGAAATGTTAAATATTTGGTTTTTCATTTAGTTTTTTTTCTGCTAATTGTCAACTCTTTATGATGACTAGCTGTAAGTAATGACTAACTATTTTTTTACAAAAAGCGTGCATCTCTTGTTGAAACTAGAGTCTTGTATTTCTGTTAAGTAGTTCATAAAAATCAGCGAGTTTGAGTCGTAATGATCGTTTAGCCTACATTCATAAAACAATATAGCGCTGTGATGATCATTACTCAACCGTGTGATAACACTGTTATTCACATAAAAACGGATTCTTAAACATGCAGATCATAGCCGTGCATGAATAGCCACTTGACATTTTCACATTTTTAATTCGATGAAACGATGATAAAACCGGTGTTTATTTAGTACTTTTTAGTTCTTTTATCACAATTTTGAAAAATTTGGCCATCTTTTGGCACTTTTTATGCATAAACAATTTGGCTTTATTTGGCTTTTTTTCCTTACATTGCTTGGCTTCAAACATGATTGATCATCTACCAACCGAATAGAAGGGTGAATTTCGTTTTGAAAGATGTTTCCAATTGACGCGGTACTCCCTTTAATCAAGACAGTTTTATTCATATAGCTTTTTGCAGAAAACCATCTTTGATTCCCGCAGTGATATCCTACCTCCAATAATGAATTTTCCCGATAGGACAATGATTTGCATCATCAGCGGCCAATGAAAATTAATGTATTACCTAACATTGCTATGTTAAACAACATTCTTAGCTATTTTTGGTGTCACCACGTTCTTACACACACAATTTACTTTTACCTCAATATAGCATTGGGAGTTCCTGGAAATAGTTTCGAAGACACTGAAAGCCTTCTTTTGCAATATTATCATAAGTTGCCATAATTTTTGAAGTAGTTAAGTCTATCAAAGGAAGCAATGATTCGTTTTTTATCACTGGAGCAAGGCCAATTTTCTTTTTTATCGCAGTTTTCAGATACTTTGTACAAGAATGAAAATTACTTAGAGATGCCTCACTTTATCAGCATTCCATCAGTTTCTTTTATTTTTAACTTTCATCTTATGCGTCCATTGCTTTTAGCACGTTGAATGTCATATATCTTAAATTCTCATAGTCTTCTGCCATTCTTATCAATTTCTCGTGACTTTCTGTAAACCTTTCACTTTTTTAAGTCGTCCTTCTATGTACTTCTCGGTCTTCCTCTGTTGTGTCTGGTTTTGTAACAAAGTGTGTCTAACTATGTGACCAAACTATTGGCATTTTCTTTTGACAATGATGGACAGTATTTGTTTTTTTTGTGTTTAGTATGCTCAAGACTTCTTCACATTTCTTGGCATTTTCCTATATGTCCACATTTCAAACAGTGGCGATTTTTAGAGAAAAATCAAGGGGAGCAGAGGGGCCGTACTTGCCGATGATTTTGGAAGAGGCACGTATGCTCGACAAATACTTGGGCATACTTGTCGATTACACTTCTTTTTCATGAGAAAAGGTAAACAAAAAAGTGGCGAGTCAAGCAAAAACATGATTTTCTTATTGAAAATTCGTTTATTTGACTATTGGTTTCGCTTCTATTGCTTAGATTTTGCTGACTCGATGGCACCTGGGGGCCACATTGCCCCATTGCCCCCAAATATCTGGTAATGTTTCACAAGCACTCATTCTTTCATCGAAAGTTTTTGATATTGTCCAGGTAACATTTGTTAAGGTAGCATAGCATCATAGGTAAGTGTTCGCCAGAGATAACATTTGATTGGTCTCAGTCTGGTTGATATACTTATTTTCTTTGATGTTATGATTTTTGAAATTTTGTATTATTGCCTGCGCGCTATGTCCGTCCTTTTTTAGTTAGCTAATGTATTAATGTGTGCAAATTTGGAGGTGAATGTGTGATGCCCCCCTCCATGAAAAAATATCAGCCCACAAAGACCAGTCCACGGCAGTTCGAGGTTAGCATAGTGATTTAATACCAACTCGTAATAGACTGAATGGATCACTAGAGACAATATAGTACATTCCAATATTTCAACAGGTACATTGTATTCAATGTATGACCACTTATGCGATGTACCTTACGAAGTATTAGCTGAAAAAAATGATCGTAAAATAACAACTATAGAATTCAGTTTTACTTAACGGGTTGTACCTATTGCTGCAACAGACATTAAACAGAACATTATTCTTCTATGCTTGCATTCAATCAAGTTGTAGTTGCAGCACCACCGCAGTGTAAGCCGGGACGCAGCTTCATTATATTTGTGTGACCAAAAAATTTTCAGTTCCCAGTAAGAGTAGTTGATCAAATGGTCCTGGGAAATGCATTGTACTGCCGTTTATGGGGGGGGGAGGTGATTCGGCCCCCTACTCCCCTTAAGCTTCACCCTTGAGTGTACGAGCCAAGTTCAGTATTCAAGTGCAAGGATGACGAGACATTCATATTTAGCCATGCAAAGATGATACATTGACACCCTCTGTAATGAGTACATGGTCTTCTCTGATGATTTCGCTTGCATCCTAAAAGCTCTAGAGAATAACTGATGCCTGATTATTTGAAACAAGTGGTGCAGTAAATGATTTTTAGCGAATGGACTCAAAATAGTAGAAGTTTTGAGACCAATCTTTTCAATCAAGTAAAAATTGTAACTCATTCCTTGAAATTCTGCTGATTCTTTAAAATGGTTCAAGTTGGAACATGATCTTTTAGATGGAACAGAATATTAAATTGAATTTGCAGGAATAAACATGGTAAAAAATTAACACCTCCAATTCCCTTTTTGCAATGTTTTCAGAACATTATTGTTCTGATTGATATCAGTAGTGCTAGATTGATTGGTTGATTCACACATGCAAAGTACATGTACGCATTTTAGATATTCATTGTGTTACTTATTGACGTAAATCTGTGAACGAGCTCTGTCAATATACATATTTGGTATTGTGCTCAGTGGCGAAGATAAAGGTCGTGCTTGTCGTGCCAAGCACGGCCATGAATTGCAATCATTATTTTTTTTCTGTGAAAATAAGTGCAAAAAGTGTTTGGACCATTTTTTCAATGGGATACAAACTCTAAATGGCATTATTATCCCTGCACTATTATCATGTCCAAAGCTTTTGACACCCTGTGCCGAGACTGTGTTGAGTCCAATGCGCATGTGCAAGGTCGTGCTGAACAGGAAATAGCACGAAGTGGAACAATAAACTATTGTAAATTTGTGTGACTATATTGGTTAATATGCAGTCATGTGCCAGAAATAACAATACATGGTCGTGCTGGATTCTGATAGCACTAAGTAACGCACATGCGTAGTGCACTACAGTTTCTTATTGCTTTTCCATTCAGTAGTTATCCGAGAAAGCAAGGAGAAATTTTCCTTACTGCATAAGACCAAAGAAAAGCTCAAAGAAATGGCTCAGATTCACGCTCAGATTTTTGTAGATGTCGTAGTTCAGCTTTTGCAGAGGCCTTTTGGGTCTAGAAGCATCGCAGACCAAAAGCTAACCGTACAACAGCCAAGACCAATGCCAAATTTGAAAATAAAGACAGGGGATAGATCATTTCAACTGGAATGGTACTCTAAGAAAGATTGGCTTTGTGGAAGTATTATTAGAAATGGTCTTTTCTGCTGGCCATGTCTGCTCTTCAAACCTGGGGTATCACAGTCGTGGACGGACAGAGGTTACACGAACCTTAGGAATGTTTTGTCAGATGGGAAAAAGCACGAGAAATCAACAGCACACTTAGAGGCCTACAAGGTGTGGAAAACATTTGACGTCTCTGAGAGGGTTGATGTTATGTTTTCCAGGGCGAGGAGAGAGGAAATAGAACGGCACAATGATGAGGTGAGGCAAAACAGACGTATGCTAAGAATTTTATCTGAGGCTGTTGTGTATTTATCCAGGCAAGAATTGCCTTTTAGAGGTCATGATGAATCTAGCTAAACCTTGGAAACTATAGGGAACTTTTGGAAAGTTTTCAAAGTTTGATACTGTTTTTGAACGTCGTTTGCATGGTAAGGTTGGCGAATCAGAAAGGGGCAATACTGGAGATTTTACTGGTGTTTCAGGTGATACGCGGAATGATCTGATTGAATACATAGACACTGTCATTCAAGATCAGATTGATGAGGAAGTACAACAGTGCACTTTTCTGAGTGTGCAAGTTGATGAGACTACAGACGTGTCAACTAAGGAGCAGCTTAGTGTTATTATTAGGCTTGATAAAAAGGATGATGTTGTTGAGAGATTTTTGAAATTTTATAATGTGAGTTCAGATAGAACTGCTCCTTAGTTGTCAAAGATGTTTTTAGTCATTATGGGGATTCTATTCTTAATAAATTGATCATGCAGACCTATGATGGGGCTTCTGCAATGCCTGGATACATTTCTGGTGTCCAAACCCTTGTTAGGGGAGATTACCCCTTTGCTTACTTCTTTCACTGTGCAGCTCACTGCTTAAATTTAGTTCTATGTCAGTCTGCCTCTTCTATCCCTTTGGTTAGAGTTTTCTTTGCAAATGTGGCTGCTTTTAGCACATTTGCTAGCAACAGTCCTAGAAGGAAGGATTTGTTGCATTCAAATGGAATTGATATACCTAAGCCTGGAGAAACTAGGTGGTACTATTGTTCACATACCATCAGTGTTCTTTGTGATAAGTACAAAACCCTTTTAGACTTACTGGAGAGGACTATTGAAAACCCACAAGGCTGGGATGATGCATCCATATCACAAGCTAGTGGCTTATACCATTTTATGAACAGCTTTTTCTTTTGTTTTCTAGTTCATGTTTCTAATAAGATTTTGGAACAGTCATCAATTCTGTACATGGTTATTCAAAATTGAAACACAGATCTCAGTTATGGTTGTCAGAAAATATCTGCTTTTGGTAACTTTCTGTCTGATTTGCGCACTGACAGTGCATATCATCAGTTCTTCCAATCAACAGTCTCTTTAGTTGGGGAACCATCTTCCAATGCAGATAAAGACATAACTACAAAAGTCTTTGTTTTCAAGTTGTTGATAACATTATGTCTATGCTGTCTGAGAGGTTTGCAGACTGCAAGAACTTTGCTTTCTTGGATCTTGTGAATCCTTGCATTTTCAAGCGATGGAGAAAAGGAGTGCCACCAGATATGCTCCAATCCTTGAAGTGTAAATATGGTGTAGAATATCACTGCACAAAGATGTCATAAAAGAGGTTGAAGATAAAAATATTCTTCATGACAGAATAGTTCAGAAATCTGTGGAGAAGCCAAGAAGACTTAATTTTCTTTTCAAATAGATGCATAAAAAGTCTTGGTAGCTTGCATGGATTTTCTTGCAAATGGCATGCAAATACTATAATTCATACATTAACAGTACACTGTTACAGTACAAATGTTCATTCATGTGAGCTTTAATGGATTTCTCTTTTTCTTTGGTAGGCATGCAAATACTATAATTCATACATTAACAGTATACTGTTACAGAACAAATGTTCATTCATGTGAGCTTTTATGGATTTCTCTTTTCCCTTGGTAGGCATGCAATTACTATAATTCATACATTAACAGTATACTGTTACAGAACAAATGTTCATTCATGTGAGCTTTTATGGATTTCTCTTTTTCCTTGGTAGGCATGCAATTACTATAATTCACACACAGTATACTGTTTCTGTAGAAATTTTCAATCTTGTGAGCTGTTACATAATTCTCTTTGCCTTGGTAGGCTTTTAAATAGATAATCTTTTCTGCACTGAGATTGCATCTTGATAAATCAAGAAGAATTGTTATTGCTCCCCATTGCTTTAGGCTTTTGTATAAGTATCATGTTTTTCAAGGTTGCTTTGTTACTGGTATTTTATATTGAATGTTAGATGGTTTGTTTGATAAAATTTCTTCCAAATAATGGATCTTATTGTATACTACTTTATTGGTTACCCAGACAGTCTGCTTTGGTCTGTATTTTGTACTTCTTTGATTGAGACATCTTATCTTAATTTTCATAAGCTGACTTCTGATTAGCAATCTGCCTTAACTTATATACAAGATAAATATATAATTTATGCATACATTCATACAATAATTGGAGTTCAAAAACAAAGAACTTCTCTTTAGATTTGCTCCCCAATGTCTGACTGATCTAATTTAATGTGCCTTTAACTAATGTGATCTCAATTAATCTGCCTGTATATTAATGTATACACATTTAGAATTGTTCCTTTTTCTAATCTTTAATGTTTTTGCCAATCATACTCCATGGAAATGGTCCTCTCTATATAACAGATTTTCTTCCAGTTTCTGCTTTAGGCTATGGAATACTCAGGTCTATTTTGTTACATGAAAGATACTTGTTTGCTTCTTTTCTGAAAAATGAGCTCATTCATGTGTTTTGGTTCTACTTGTGACTCCATGCATTTATGTTATGAGCCTCCTTTTCTTCATGTCATAAATTAGATCCCATTTTACAACTTGTAAAAATTCTGTGCGATTTTTCAATACTATTTTGCCTTTGGAGAAATTTCCTCATAATACAATGTTTTATGGCACTATTGGCATGACTTTATGAAATATATCTCTTCAAATATATCGCTTGTGAGATGAAAGTGGGATCTCATTGCTGTCACTTCTGCTTCCAACCTTTTACCTACATTCACTGCTTGGACCTCCAAGTCTAACTTACAGTAAATTTTTACTTCTAAGCACTCTCTCTCCTTTGCATATTGTAATTTATGCTCATCTGATTTTATTTCAGGCAATGGGCCACTACTAAGGAGGGAAATTTCTCTACTAAAAACTGTCTTTTCTGCATTGGTGTCGTGGAGGTTTACTTAGCAAAATGCCCTTATGCTTCATAAGAACGTTTGGTCTTCACAGTTATGCTACCTACGAAAGTAACTGTTGACGAATTGCTTCTAACTTTGTACCAAAAGTAATGCAGTGAGAACCTGTACATAATTTATACCTTTTGCGATAAACTTTCCACATTTTATGGCCACAATATTGCTGTTTTGTACTATTTCCACACTGAAGTATATGCTGCAGATATGTCAGGTACCCTTGCCAGCATTTATACCAAGAGGCTAAAGAAAACATTGGTTCTGATTCTTAAGGGGAACAGGGAAGAAACCTGAGAACTTGGTAAAGCAATTTTACTTATTGCAACAAAGCCAGAGAAAGTGGGCTCGTTGTTATGTGAAATGTTTTTCAAATGGTCTCATCGCAAACGTTCTACAAAAATTCCAGGACAATGATCCTCTTTGTGCCTATTCTTCTATACATCAAGAACGTACATTCTCATCAAACTTGAAGATGATATAAGATGACATTAAAATTTCTCTCAACAAAGTACACACTTTTTATAAGAATAAAGTCTATATGAATAGCAAGGTTCAGAGTCACCGAAATTTGAGAATAATTTAAGAATAACGCAGTTTGATTACTCGCAGTTTCCAAGTTGCCATGAAACTGGCGAGGTTCCTTCTGCTCAAGATTGGAAACTCAAGCAATGGGCAAACCCTTGGCGTGGGGCTTGAGCTTAACTCGATGATCATTTTCATTGAGGACCAATTTGCCCGGCAACTCTAAATTGGTATATAGCTCACGCCAAGGAAGTAACCAGCATGTTGTAGAATAGTCTACAAAAGTCTTCTTGTTTCCAAAATGAAGCTTGCCACGACAACTTTTCTCAGCCGTCACACGTCAAAATTACTGTCAATCAGCAAGAAACTTGGAAAATGCATCCAATTCACTTTTATGATCTTTTTATGTTCGTTTGATTAAACTGATTTCAGAGAAATAGATTTCTCTAGTCGGGTGGCATTATCACCCTCCTGTCTCTAATAAACATTAATTCTTTCAAATCGCAAAAGCTTGGTTATTGGAGCAACCTTTGTTGGCCATTTACATATGTTATGGAAAGGAGGGCAAGCATATCTTTCAACAATTTTCAATATAGTAGACATTCTCTTGTACCCAGTGTCTACTATAGAGCACTCGATGGTTGGGCCCGGAGAAAAAATTTCCAAAATAAAGGTTCTCAGTTGGCTGGAAAATGCTATTTTGATAAAGGCCCTTGCAAATATAGTACAAATAATTGACTATACGTTTTTTCAACTATTGTGCAAGAGTAATGTAAATTTTGACACTGTAATGACCCAATTTTACCTGGCTTTTCTCAAGTCCTAAAATTTGGGGGTCTTACACCCCTCACTCCCCGGTCACTACGTCCCTGATGAGCACGACCATCAACTTTCGTCTAGCTTCGCCACTGATTGTGCTTAGTCATAACTAAACATTACACTTGTGTTTAAAGGGGTCTGCACCAGGGGTGATTTCTAAAAATTTTAGCAAGGGGGCTCTAAGTGCAAAGTCAGAAAGTAGGTGTGGCTCATTTGCAGCCACTCCCATATGTTTGAAGATAGAGACATGATAATTCAGTCTAATTGTGATACAATATAGCCAACATCTACAAAGATCTCAATAGCCATATAGCAGTGAAGAAATTCATCATAGCAATACCATATAAAACATTGGAAGCAAGGTCAATACACTTTGAAAAGCAAGATTGGTACAAAAGCTTGGGTAGGCTGAGCCTCCATAAAAATTACCTTTGGCCTGCACCCTCCTGATCCCCTGATAGGACTAAAATCCTGCTTAGGGGTCATTCATTGAGTCTTACTTACGAAGGGGGAAGGGACCAAGCAAAGCGTACGCTTGGTTACAAGGGGGAGCCGCGCTTCGCTCACAGAAGCCTTGTCTTTCTCTTTTACCTCGACCCTCTGAACTCTCTATCTGGCATCTTTAAAAATCGAATCAACGATTGAAATATCAGGGACTATGATCCTCACGCTGTCATAGCCTCAAAACATATCAAATTCGCATTAAAAACATAGAAGAAAGAAGCATTTTAATTTCCCTAAAATTGTCCTTAGACAATCTATTTCCATACAAAGTTCCTTGTGGAGGTAAAATGTCCTTAAAACAAAGAAGCACGGATTTCGATACCGTCACAGAAACAAACAGTTACCATTTTGTACCAAGGCCAGCCTGATTAAGAGGTAGGCTTGATACTGATGGTCTACGAAATCATATTTAGCTTTTAGGAAACATGAAATTTATAAAAATTTGAAATACAAATTGAGTCCTACTTTGAAGATGAAAATGACTTCAAATAATAAAACCACCGTTTTTTAGGAAAAAGTTTGATTTTAAATGCAAAATAATTGTTGAAACTCATGGGCCACCATATTCATGCTCAGTTCTAGAGAGCCAATTCTACTTCGAAAATGCCAATAATACTTAGTTTTGTCTTGGTAACATTTCTGTTCTTCGTATTTCTTGTTTGCTTGCTTTGCTGTTCTGCTGATAAAGGTGAGTTGGGTCATCGGAGAGAAAAATCTGGATCTAAATAATTCATTTAAGCATAAGTAATGAGGAACTCCTGTGCATTATTAAAATGGAGAGCGATGTTTGCTTCTCAAAGACCTTTCTAAATATTATTCTAACTGTAAATGACTATCCTCTAGATTCCTTTGCTGCAGAACGTGGAAAACGTCGCCATTATTGCACGGAGATTCGGGTGACTGCACAGACGCATAAATTAGTCTTTGATGTGTACGCGATGTTGCAAATCATATACTCATCTATTCCTATATTTCATAAAACAATTGCTATGATCACTTTCCAGTCTCTCAAATACTTTACTATCTTTTTCCTTTTGCGATTATTGATGGGTGTAAAATTTTTTCGCCAGAAGTGAGTGGAGGTTTCATATGGGTAACAGCACGTACGCAATGGGGGCTGGGGTTCGTTGCTTGGGTACATGTGCGTACGATGGGGAGAGAAGGATCAAATTATCACCATTTTGATGCATACGTACTAAATGAATGACCCCTTGGATTCTCATAAAACTGACTACTGTTATTGCTATCATTGAAAACCATGCCCGATCTACTCCATACTCTGGAAAAAGGAACACGAGTTGCCTTTTTCTGGTTGTAGCAAAATGAGGTGATTGCCAACCCTTTACACTTTCATGCCATATTGCTTAGAAAATATCAAACAAATACTAGTGGAATGAAAATTAACATTGATGGTGAAATAAGCAACTATGAGGAGACTTCATAGCTTGCTAGCATTACTCTGGATAATAAGACTAATTTTGACCCTCACATTTTAAAAATTTGCAAAAACGTTGCAGCACAGTTAAATGCTGCAATAAAACTAGAATCATTCATTGGTTTAAGGAGGAAAAGTTCTTGTTCAAAGGATTATCTTTTCAAATATCGAGAAATGTCCTCTGATCTGGTATTTTTTATCTTCTCTCTTCAGAACGTGCTCTGTGATTGCTCTACAACGATTATACCAACTCGTATAACGATTTGCTTTTGAAGTCAGATGGATACAAGATACTAATCTCTCGCCAAGGAGCCCCCTTATGCATTGAAATTTTCAAAACCGTCAAAACATTAAGCCCAGAATGTATGCAGAAAACGTTTCATTATGGACCTCATGCTATTCTTTGCGAAATCCAAATAACTTAACATGGTCACAAATGAGGGATGTGTGCGGAATGTCACACCCCTGATATTTTCAAACCCCTTTCCGACCCGGTTCCATTCTGGCGTCGTATGTCTATGTATTACACGCAAAACCAGTCGCAGTTCTGCTGGCACTTTGCTGTACAAGAGTAAGAGGTAGGTATGTGTAGGGAATGAGGACCAGGTACAGAATCGATCCAGTCCTGCTCCAACCAGCCCTGCTTTATTTTAGCCAAGATCATCAGTGATTTTAGCCAAGGCCATCAGTATCAAATTTGTCATCTATGTTGTGTAGATGCAGACGCGCAACTAGTGGAGCCGTGGAAGTCTAGACCCCTGCCCTTTTCAACGAATGAACAAAAGTGCCCGTTTTGCAGTGACCTCTCTATATTACAAAGGGCGTTTTCCTATAATGAAAAGACATAATTTTGAAACTTTTCCGATGGCTTCCCCCAGGCCCATTTTCCCTTCCCTATCTCTAAAGATCACTTATTCTTATTCTAAATCTTACCCTAAGATTTAGTAATAAGAATCATTGGTATTCAGAGCCATAGGCATAGGAGGACCACCATAAAATTGAAAAGCCACAATTTGCATCAGATGGGGGTGACTTTTGGTGAAGTTGTGACTTGTAATGTGAAAATTACAAATTTCAACTTTTTTTCTAATTTTCACGCTTCGTTGAGCTGTTGCTGTTGTTGTTGTTTCATAATAGCTTGGTTTGTATTATCAAAATATCTGTGGAACAACAAGAGATATTTGGAAACAGACTTCAAAAATGAAAAGATCCATTGCCAATCTACAATCTGAACCTAAAATAATAGTCATTAAGTGTGTTATTGAGAAGATATCAAGTGTCAAACATGAAATCAACTTTTTTGATCATGATCTGAAGAAACATGTTAATTCTACTTGCAGATAAAGAGCTATATATGAGCTTTTTTAGGTTCCGATTGTTGAGCATAATGTAGGCATTGGCTGTGCAAAGTTTGGTTGCATTCAGAGAAATAGTTCCAGAGATATTTTGACAACAGCAAAGCAACATTAGTAAAAAACGCAAAGAGAGAAAAATTTACATTAAAGTTCAACAATATGGAAACCTAAAACCTGAGGCCTAAAATGCCCCTGACAAGTAACTTTCTGACTTCTCATTCTCTTTTTCTTTGTCAAGAAATCCTTTTCTAATACTTTTGAGCTTTTTTCTTCTCTATTTTGCTTTTTTGCTAGACTTTTCTTCCATTGATTGTACCCATTGCTTATCCGCTTCTAGCACAAATTTATTGGTAAAAATTCCATTAACTAATCCAAGCGCATTCAAGACTGCAACAATACCACAGTATCCATCATTAAATTCTATGACAGCAGAACAAACAGCTATCTCCAGCACTTTTCTATTCATAAAAATTGTTTTGGGAGCCTTTTTCCAGATTATTGCATTTAAGCTTTCATTTTCATTTTGAGTCTGGCCATGAAGGCATTTCTTCGGCAGTTCATCCTTACATAAATCAAAAAATATTGGTTCAAGCTCTCTTTTAATGACTATTGGTAAGTTCACATTTTTCTTATACTTCTTGATACTATTTAGTTTATCAAGCCACCATTTGCACCAACTATTTTCTGCTCTTGGGCAGTACTTATGTCTCTCATTGTCATTTGTGATATCAGAATTATGGTATAATATTGCTATGATTGACCTTTTCATGTTATCAATGTTATCTGTATTCTGCCTGATTGACATACCATAATGGTTTTGAAGGGCATTTATTGCTTTGTCAGTCAGCCTTCCTCTACCAGCAATTTTTTTTCCATCAGACAATACAGTACTTTTCAGTGTCTGTCTCAAATTTCTACACCGTGTTCCCATTCTCTTCTGCACATGGCCAATGCATTCCCTTTTTTCTATCACAACAGTGTCCCCATAAGGCTTGGCATTAACAACTTCAGAAAAGGATGAGCTATCTCCATCACCAATGTACCACTTGTAACACAAATTGTATCTTTGTATTGAACAACTAAACATTTCAATTGCTCCTTTACCCTCCATAGAGCCTGATGGCCCTCTATGATTGATACTACAGTCATGGTTTGCCAGCCAACTAAACATTTCAATTGCTCCTTTACCCTCCATAGAGCCTGATGGCCCTCTATGATTGATACTACAGTCATGGTTTGCCAGCCAACTATTGTATTCAGGGTTATTTGTCCTATTTGACCATGTTTGACACTCTTTGCATGCTTTTGATAGCACAATATGGTCCAAACATTTCCCATTTTCTTTTGAAATGGCAGTAACTAAACCATTCAATGAGGAATGACCACGCTTTTGCCAAGTCCCATCCACAGACACTTGACAATCTGTAACTGCATCTGAACTTCCACCAAGCTTATTTATTTATTGTCTCTAATGCTGCCTCTTTACAACTTTGGATACTGGCATCTTGATAAGCATTCAAAAGCTTTTCATTTGCTTTATCATATTGTCTTTGATAATGGCTTTGAAAGGTTCATAAAACCAGAAAAAGTGTTCATTGCCTTATGGCCTTTTCCTATTTCACGGAATGCTAACACTGATCTAAGGTTTATATCAAACATTGACCTTCTACCTTTAGAGTCAGGATAAACATTACATGTGACAGGTGATGAATAGAATGTGTCCAAAATTCCACAATTTCTACACTGGAGTGATAACTTATGACCCAACCTGCTCTAAAGGACTCGTTATCAACAAGATCTAAACTCTCTTGACAAAATTCACACTTACATCTGCCTACCACAGTCTGGAGAATCGAAAATGACATGAGTATATAATAATTATCACATTCCTTCTTATCACTTTCAAAGGTAAGTCGCAATTTTTTAGCACTGGAGCAACTAAGATCATTTTCCATGTCTGCATCATTCGTTATCCCATCAGCTGATGATGGACTAGTTTCAATAACACGCTTCATCGCAGAGTCCTCACTTTGATCTGCAGGATCAGTAAATTGATTACCATGAAATTTCCTTGTCTTCGATCGATACCTACCCAAAGATTTACGTTTTCCCATACTGAATAAAACACAACAAGTTGCAGATGCACAAATGTTTCTAGATGTTAAATGCAAACGTAGATTGCCCAGTGTGCCTTCACAGAACAACTCTAAATGTGTTGTTGATGCTCATAGTGTCACAGGGGACTAATGTGTATCATTATTCCCAAAGCTGAACCCCAAATATCCCAAAGGGGAGATTGGGGTACAAGACAAAACACGTTGCTAAGGAAACAAATTATTGGTATAGTACACAAAAGAGGAATTTTCTCAGACCTGCCAACCTCCCAAGCTTAAAAACCTGGATATTTGAAATTTTTCTTTATTAAAACCTGGAGATTTTGCTAAAAACCTGGAGATTTTGCGTCGCGAACTTTTTAATCAAAAATAGCAAGATTTACCCATACACTCATTCCTGTTACTGTAAAACTGTATCCTGAATACTATAACTTAAACAGTTTTCACACACATTTTTTGTTATAGTTCAAAGTTGCTTTTTTCGCCTTCTTCAAAACTTCTTCTTCTGGTTGCCATTTATAACAGGGAACCACTGATTCTTGGAATCTGGACTTCATTGCCAAGATACTCGACAGAGTGCCATCCAACTTCAATGAAGAACGTTTGGCAGCCATTTTATTCGTTTGGCAGCCATTTTATCATAGAAATGATATGAATCTCTCGTTTGCATGCAAACATTAGGAGCGAAGCGAGACAGGGGGCCGAGGGAGTTATTCTAAGCCAACCAGCGATGTCAGCAGCGCTGTCGATTCAAGAACGATAACACAGAAGAGGGAAATTTTACATAAAATCATGCATAAAATTTGCAGCGGAAAAGCTAAATAATATCTAAACATCTTGAAAATCGCTGCATTGGTAAATTGAAAATAAGTTTTTGAAAAACCGTGTGAAATGAACACAAATTCGTGTGAACGTGAGATTGAGGCCAAAACCGTGAGACACACGGCAAAACCGTGAGAGTTGGCAGGTCTGTTTTCTCAATAACTAAGAAGAATATAAGAGATCTAAGTTCATCGTCTTATTCCTCCTACATTTAAGGCTAGAAAACATCATGAAAAAAATTTGAGATTTTTGGCAGATTTTCAGAATTTTATAGTGGACTACCCCCTTAAGATTTAGTAATAAGAATCGTTGGCATTCAGAGCCATGGGCGTAGAAGGACCTCAAATTTAGGGGGCTGTACACTTTCTGTAAACTCTCTGCCCGAATTTTGCAATTATTCTTTCAGAAACTTTCCTGAGTGAAACGGATTTCTGCCCAGCCTGGGGGGCTGCAAGCTCCTGCCTACCGCCTCCTACGCTTATGTTCAAAGCAACGATATCAGTTTACCTCCACAGTATGTTCTCCATTTACGAATATGAAACAATATTCGTAGGATTAACTTAATCCTGTGAATGTTATTTTTCAGATTCGTAAATGGAGAAATTACTGTGGAGGTATCTTCTTTTAAAAAGCATTGATGTGCCTGCCCTTTTTTATGGATTAGACCCCTGCCCTCGAAAATTCTTAGCTGCGTGCCTGAAATGGTGACCTTTTTTGGAGAATCCATAGTTTGTCCTTAATATATTACATGTAACCTATGCCAGATATCTGTAGTAAGAAATGTCTTTTCTTGGATGTACTGAGATTTCTTTGCTTCTACAATCTGAATACATAAGCATAACAACAAAAGGAAAAAGTCTTCGTAGCATTTCCTTTTGAATCTTCAAGTTTCGATGAAACTAGGTAATGGGACTAGTTTCCCCATTGTATCATGAACATCAATGTCGAAAGCACCACAATTTTGTTCTCAAAAAACATTTTTTTCGACGTTTTAGAGGGGTTACCTCAAACAATTGTTTGGAGCAAGCCCTCAGACCCACATTTTCTCCCTGTTTACGTAGGAAAAATACTATTTTGGGACACACTTTCTATCTATTGGCACGAATGTGTAACATGCAAACGCTCAAGGTTTTTAACTTGATTTCTATATCTGTGCCCCTAATCTAGTCTAGCTGTCCACAGGCTTGTGGTCTGTATAGCCCACAATTTTACATATCACCGTTCCAATGTTTAAGTTTTTTTTGAACATAGAGAGGTTATTTGGTTGTTTTATGTCGTGGGGCAAATCTGCCAAAGTTTATTTCCCAGGTAGGTTAGATTCTCTACTCCAAAAGACGTGGTCCGTATCTTTAGGAGTTCAGATGTATTTTCATTTAGGTATGGCTGTGTTGTAGATCACAATCTAACTCCATTTGTGCTGATTCTAACATATATTCATGAACACAAAATCTTCCAAGAAAACTCATTGATACATCGTACGCTTCATCATATTACAATTCCTAACATCTTTTCTCCATCTCTACTTCCACTCATCTCAATTCAACTCAACCAACTCAATTAACTCAATTAATTCGATTACAAACTAGTTGATTATTTATTTCGAGTTTCTTGGCACGTACATTCAACATAAATAAGTAAATTACGAGTAAGAGAAAAGTTAAACGTGCTTCTAAATACTTCCGACCTATTGCGGCTCTACAACTAGTCAGTCCGTTAAAGCACCGCATAACAACTACAATATATACGTGAATCAATTTAAGCATAAAGCAGCATACCGAACGAATATCTAAATGAATGAACGTATAAGAAAAAATGTAAAATCAGCATGTGCGCGGCTTGGAATTCCCCACAGGCTGCTAGGTAAAATTTGAGTTTTTCTTGCAGTTTCTTTCCATCTTATGATCACTGAAAAAATTTTACTGCTTTTTGAGACTTTTAGAGGAAAACTAGCTACCTATGACAGCAATAACAATGGCGCGAATTTTAAGTACTTAAATCTCGTTTCCATGTTATTTAGTGGTGAGTGAGAGGCCTGGTCAAAACTCTGTCCCATGACCGCACACCCCCTTCAATAGCGCCCCTGGGGGTTTTCGAGCCACTAGAAATTTCTTGGATATCCGCAACATTTTTCAGTTGGGGACCGTTCTCCTGTCCCCCCTGTAGGCAATTGTCTGGCTTATGTCGTTAAAGCTGATTTCCATTCACCAATTTGTGCGCATGCGCGCAACCATTTGCGATTAATAATGGATCTAGGCAAGCGTACTTACAACAAAAAAGCACGTATGAATAGAAGTTTCAGGAAGTGACAAATGCGCAATAGCGTCGTAGCTGTTGACTAGTCTAGCTGGGAATAATGTGGTTTGAAGTTCGCTTTGCACATAAACAATATCATATACATAATGATCAAGGAAAATAGTTAGGTGGGAAATTATCAAAGAAACTGGTTTCTGATATCTATTGTAAGAAAAATTAGGACATTTCAGAAGCAAAAGCCATCAGCCACTCTGACAATAACAGCTGTTATTTTAACTTTTATGGTCACTTTAAGCTAGGCGGAATAGTTCGGACGAAGCGGAATATTCCGCCAAAGCGCATGCGTAGATAAGTTTTGAAGTGGCGTGTTAGCGGAATATTTCCGTGGCTTAAAAGTAGAATCCCTTCCAACTTTTCCGTGGAGGAAATACTTATATTTGCTTTCCATCAACCAACTACTTGACCATAGGCAATACTTCTGTGTTCAACCTGGCTGTTAAACCCGTATGTCTAGACACAGAAACTCTATTAAATGTAATGCAGGTAGCTGCTGTCCACGGAAATGAGCAACTACGATCAGATTTGACGAAAATTGTTGGCGGAGAAGGATCGATAGGAGATTCCACTACTACATACAAGTAACACAGCATTCTACATCATCCAATCACTCGAGTTCGACGAGGAATCACTCCTAATGATACTGAGAAACTACCCAAGTATTTAGGATAATAAAAAACGCAGACTACAAGCAGAGAAATGTAAAATCGAACGCTTGGAAACAGTAGGGTCTAACTTTCAACAAGGATGGTGAGTATCAACTTTGGCCTTTATGTAACAGCAGTATGAAATATTGCATCGAGGGCTTCTTTGTGCAGCCTACATCTACATAATACAGAAGTTAGACCACAATTTGCTAACTGCTACTTTTTAGTAACTGTTGTTCCTAAAGTGCCAAAATGGAGGGATTGAACTTCATTAAAATTCAGCTATATTTGGTCGATTTTGCGCTAACTGTAGTTTCCTTTCAATTTGCACTATGCGTAGCGATATCGTTTCGACATCGTCAGTAACTCTTCACTCCGCGCGGAAAGTTCCGCCTAGTGCAAAACGACCGTTAGTCCATGCAGCGTTCATCGATTTGAAGATCGCATCCCCTTGAGGGGCACGATGCAATCACGCCAAAGGGGCGCGTATGACTTCGGGGAGCAGGTATGCTTATAAAGCTCTTATGGATAATGATCATATTTATAACAAATGGGGAGATCGAAATTTTTTCTTTTCCTAGGTGAGGGTGCTGCAGGTAAGTAGTAGGAAAAGTTTGAAGCTTACACAGTATTCCAGCACCCACACTTCCAAGTATCGTCGCCACAGCAGTCCAACGCGAAGGCGCATGTCGAAACTTACTCACACAAGTAGAATTGAACGCGGAAGTTACGTGAAACAACGTAGTCATGCAGGACGTTTTGAGGATGGTGTGTGGTTAGAAAGAGCATTGGGATCAGAATGAAAGAGTTATTTTATTTTCTTGCATTTGCCCTATTGTTGCAAGTAGAATGTCAAGGTATTTTTTCTTGTTTAATCGTTTTTACTTTTAACACCAGTAGAAGCATTAGTAATGCATTCTACTTCCGTAACTATGTGTTATGAACATTATGAGCTTAGAGCTTGTCAGCTATGTAAGGCCTTTTCAAGTGACGTATTCTACATCTGTCAATTCTTGAGAGAGCATTTATTACAAGTAGAGTAGCTCTTTAAAGCCATATTGCAGGATTGTTACATATAAATCTACGCACTCGTTTTTCACCATTGTGCGTCGATTATAGAATCAGCAATCAGTGTTATCAAAAGATCAGTCAACAAGTTAAAGCAGTTTGATTGCATCTACTAAATTCTTTCAAATTTTTGACTGATGTGTTTATGTACTTTTGTATTATCCAACTACACTGTCAATATCCAACTCAATTGTTGTCACAAGGCCGCCTAGAGACTTCTGAGGCCTTGTAGAAGAAGAGAGTAATGACCCCCTTGCATGCAAAGCGAGCAGAACAATTGAATTTTGTGAATAAACCGTGAACAAAGCGCCGCTGGTGTTAGTTTGGGACCCCCAAGTCGTTGAAGTAATGAGAGTTATGAGGACCCTACCAGATTGAGAACTTTGAATAATGCGCGGAGATTTGTTTTTGTGGCTGACAGTAGCGAGTGGCCGAGAGTAACGTTTAAAATTGTTATAGAGCAGACCTTTTGCGCGGCTTGAATAGTCATTTTAGATGAAGTGCGCGGCTGCAAAGGCGGCTGACAGCTAATACGCACGGGGGAGAACTCACCTGAAGCCCTTTGCCCCCACAGTTTTTCCCTCTAGATTCGAGGGATATAACACTCTATGTCCGTATACTATATGCGCTATACTAGTTTCCTGCTCATCCATCATTAATATTTCCGTTGGTTTTACCCTACTCTATTACTAGCTTTGTGAGGCTTGATGTAAGGGGAAGTTTCCTTTTATATTCTATGTGGGTGTTCACTTCCAATATTATAGCTGACAACATTAGTTCATGCTGTATCATTAAATGTGTAGGCCAGCAAATTCATGGTAGTTCCTTCAAGCATGGCAATTGACAACCGTTATTTGTGATTTACATATTTCTGCTTTGTTAGTCTAAATACAATAGATTGCTCACATTTTGCAAGGTGTCCCATTGTTTCCCTAAAAAGTTGAGATTTGTGGCTGTGCACTTTTTCTTTCAATAACATTTTCATTTTGTAATTCTACTTTTTGACATGAATCCTCAGATAGAAATTTTTGATGTGCAAATAGAAGAGCGTAGGAGCTGTCCATTGGGAATCAAACACTTGCAAGCTTGAACAGATATTTTTTCACTTAATGAGCATTTTTTTAAAAGCATGTCTCAAATTACTTTTAATAGGTAAATACAGAGAATTTTGAATATTCAACACAAGATTGTATTTGAATGAGAATATGATTGATATTGTGTGCTAGTCTTGGATACTTATTCTACATTTTCCCCTCACATAGTCAACATGCATCAAGCAATATTGGCCAATAGTTATTGAATTTTTAAATTCATCATTGCAATTTGGCAGTGTTATATTTTAAATGCTGAACATGTGTTGAAGGAAGAATTTGGTTTGAATTCCATCCTGGTATCACATTGGCTTCAGAGTTTCAGAAATAGGAAAGTGCACTGTAGAATATTAATGGGAAAAGAACTTTTTTCCACAGTTTTAATTGTGGATTCAGAACAAGAACAGAATGCTTCCACAAAACAAAAATGGCATATCACTAGAACTACATAGATAGGTAGAGATAATAAACGCATATAAATATTGTGATGGGAAGAATGTTTCTACCTGAAGAAACAAATATTTTCATTTTTTTCATTCTTTCACTACTATAAGCCTAGTCTACCTACAGAAAGGGTCACAAGCCTTTTTAGGCTTTAGGGCTAAAATCTCTAATCACAATCCTTGGCATGGCCAGATGCTTGAAATATAAAGTGTTATGTTGGACAATGCTGTTCAATTTAGGGGCTGCTACATGAAACTTGGAAGACTGCAAAAACTGCACAATCTTGTGAAGCACCACCTTCCCAGAACATTACATTATTATATATGAATACTTTGTACTAACTCTGGCATTAGATTTGCTGGTAGACAAGGCCAGATGTTGGATGCCCCTAATATACAGTATAGGCATATGTACAATAGAACTAGATCATGCCAAAATAATTACCAAGTTACGAAGATAGAAGCAAAGTATAGAGAGGAAACAGTACCATGTGTTTAAGTACACTTTCACATGCACAAAATCACCAGTGAAAATAGATAATTTGGTGCATACATTCATAGGAGTTTTCCAATTGTATTTCTCTGCACATGCTATGAATATTCCTGTACTTTATAGCTATGCATTTTAGGTGTGAGTGGGTGCAGCAAATTATTTGTCTCAGAGAAATTGCTACTTTAAATCCACATCAAATCATAATTGTATGAGACAGCTTCATATTTGTTTTTCCTCAAATATATCGAGATCATGATGAGGGACATGGCAGTTGATGCAATTCCTGTGCTTCAATGATATATACAGGGTCAGCATATTTACTGCATGATCAGTATCAGCATTTAAGCAAAACAAGGTTGAATATATATCCTGCCTCTTTTCATTTCACTGTTTTTACATCTTAAACTTATCCTCACTTTATGTATTACCTGCAGAAGTCCCAAGGTCCTGTTACAGGAAGGAGATCAAAAGATGCAAGCTTTCTATGTTCATAAATTAGGAGTGCAATAGTAGTGAAAATCACTTGTGTTGTTCATATTTTAGTAAAGTTGCTAACAGACAGGAAGATTTTTTAAAGTACTTTGAATATGCTTCAAACATTTTCTGAGAAAAATAGTAATTTTTGAGGGCATTAATAACAGTAAGGAGTTGGAACATTTTCCAAGCACAAAATGGCAGTGGGATAGTATTTCCCATTTTTCATGGAAAGAAAATTATAGGGGGCCATGGCTCCTAGGTTGAGGAAGAAGGGTGAGTCTTTGAGGGCAAAATTCCACAATGGTGTTTTGACTGCACCCTTTGGAGTCACTGAAAATAACTTTTCTGGACATAGAGATTCACCTTTATGGATGAATTTTCTGTTTGCAATAATATTAACAAAACTGAAAGTGTTACTGCAGTGAAATGGTTAGTGGAAATTCAAATTTGTATAGCTTCCTAGGAACTTGTTGGGGGCCAATGAATTGAATAAGAAAATAATGGGAAGCCATACACCCCATGAAGTGTCTACCTTTTAACCATTAATCATCAGGTAACATTAAGGGGTCATTCAGAAAGTACTTGTTGGTAGGGGGTGGGTGGGTACAGTGGCATCTTGGCTGGGGGCCAGCTAGAGTTTTGGAGGGGGCACGAAAATACTTGAGAGATGCACAATTACTTCTCAACAGACAATATTTGCAGCCCTAAAAGAAAGAATACTGGCTTTTTTCCAAGTGCAACCTTGCTGTACATTAAGAATCATGGATGTAGGAGCCGTGAGGCACAGAAAGCACCTAGATTGTGGGCAGCTAAATAGGCTCAGTCCCCATGCAAAACACAGCCCACCACACTATTGTGTGGGTCTGCACCCATTTGTGTGACAAACTGTAAATGAGTTTAGCTGTGTAACACCAAAAGATTTATGCAATATTTCTGTTTTTTTTTCACTTTCTGATGAGCCTTGTACAGTTCCTAATCATTCTTTAATGTACCTAGTGATTTTGAGCCATTTTCTTTTGGTATGCTGTATCTATGCACATATATTGAGGCTAGTGTTGGAGGGTGGGGGATTATGGCAGACTGCTATGTAGCAAGGAGGGGCATCAAGTTGAATGTGACAAACCATTGCATAGCTGTTTGGTGTGTCAAAAAGCAATTTTTTCCGGTACGTTTTTTGTGAATGACCCCACATCTGAGCAAGGTATAATTTTAGACAAGTCCAGTGGTGGGACAAAAGATTAAAAGACCCCATTGTTTTCAAAGAAATATTCTTATTAGATCAATATGTAGTGTGATTGAAACACAAGATTTACAGAGGATCCTTTAAAACTAATTCTTGTTCTTGAAAAGCTAGAAATTTCAAAGGAGATCCCAGCAGGAGGGCCCAGGCACAACGCCAAGAAGGATTTGTTTGGAATGCAAAAAGACGATCAAAATAAATTAGCAGAGCTCCACATGTGTTGGGTGCAATCAGACATTGCATTTCGAATGTCTTCGTGAAGACCTTAAGACAGAAAGTAATTGCCTAAAATGCTACTCTTGTTTACAGTTTCGTAATCAAGTTAATGAACAAAATGCTGAAAGTAACGGAGGTCTTATGGCTGACGCATGCTTTCAAGAGTTTTACTCTTACGTTAAAGCAAGGCGTTTGATAATATTCCATCAAAATGTCTATGGCCTGTTGAGGGTCCTCGACCAAGTAAAAATATTACTTCATGAAGTCAAAGAAATAGACATCTTCGGAGTAAGCGAGAGCCACTTAGATGCTAAAATAGGTGATGAAGAACTGAGAATACCTGGATACAATTTACACAGATTTGACAGGAAAAGCGGCCCTGGGGGAGGGGTAGCAGTTTACGTCAGAGATCATTTGGATTTCAGACAAAGACCAGATCTAGAAATAAAAGGAGTTGAATGTTGCTGGATAGAGCTACCTATAAAAAAGTCGAAATCTCTACTTTTGGGAGTCCTCTATCGTCCACCGGATTCCTCAAAATACCTAAGTGACAATTTTGAGTTGAAATTTGATGAAGTGTTGAGTACAGCTACAGCCGTGTGGAAAGAAACTATCATAATGGGGGATATAAACTGTGATTTTAGTAAAAGCAATGATCATAGGAATGTGAAAAACACTCTCGAAAAGTAACGGACTTAAACAGCAAATAAAAGAACCAACAAGAATAACACCAGAGACAAGCACCCTTATAGATATAATAGCTACCACAAATCCTGAGCATATCAAGTCATCCATTGTTCTCGATTCCCCCCTTAGTGACCATCAGGTTGTTGCTATGATAAGAAAGGTGAATTGCCAGCTTATGAAACCGAGAAAAATCATGAGCTGACATTTCAGCAAGTATTGTCGTGAGGCGTTGCAGAGGGACCTCCAGTTTATCTCATGGGAGAATACTTTGAAACAAACCAATGTAAATGAAGCTTGGAGTGCATTTCAAGATCCTTTTCTGAACGTTTTGAATAAACATGCCAGGATCGTGGAGAGAAACGTCCGGGGAAGAGATCTTCCGTGGCTAAACAATGCAATAAAAAAGGCAATACACCAGCGGGACTATAATTTTCGAAAAGCTAAACAGCCTGGAGAAAACTTCTGGTCGACATACAAAAGAAAGAGAAATACAGTCACTTGTATGATTAGACAGGAGAAGGCAAGATACTATAAAAATCTGATTCAAGAAAGCGAATCCACTCCTCAGAAATTGTGGAAGGCAATCAAGAAATGTCTCCCTAACAAAAAGCCTTGTGAACAAAGACCAAAATCTTTAAGAATAAATTCAACTATTACCAGTGACAAAAGAGAGATTGCTAATGGTTTTAATACATTCTTTACAAGCGTCGCGGCAACTCTTCGAGCCACCCTGCCGAAAGTATATGAAGCCACATCAACTAAAATTTCTTGTACTGGAAATGACATAAGCCCAAAGGATATAAAGTTTGTCTTCAGACCGGCTACAAAAGGCGAAGTTTTAAAAGTAATATCTTCCCTAAAACGATCAAAATCTCCTGGTCTAGACAATATCCCCCCCGGAATTGTAAAGGATGCGGCACATGAAATTATACAGCCCCTCCTCCACATCCTTAATTTGTCTTTATCAACGTCAACGATTCCCTCAGAGTGGAAAGTTGCTCGATGTATACCTATTTATAAAGGTTGAAATGCAAAGGACTTGGACAATTATAGGCCGATATCTATATTACCTGTTTTTTCTAAAATCCTAGAAAAGGTTGTCTACTTTCAACTATACCACTGCTTGGAGAATAACAAACTCCTATCCAGTGGCGTTTGTAAGGGGGGCCAAGAGGGGCCATGGCCCCCAAGAAATTTTTTTGGCCCCTTCATTGGCCCCCCACTTTTTAAAAGGTGTTTTGTTAACTTTTACCACCTACTAAGAAAAGGCTTTTGTCAGGTTTCCGAGTTTGTTGGTCTGACTTTCTCACAGGATTTGAATGTTTCCCTTCTTCCTGCTACGGAAATTATTATAATTCTCTATTACTGAATCACTCGCAAACTTTGCTTACGAAATAGGCTGTGAAATTAACTACTGTTCATCGAAATTTGTGTTCATTCAAGAACTAGTGCCTTTTAATAATGGATAAATTTGTAAGTTTCACAAAGCGAAAAGATGTCACGCTTGAGAATGAGAAAAAAGTCAAAAAGGCTAAGGGAGAAAATTTAGAATTAATGGAAAGCCCAAACGACATATCTCAGAGGACAGGAGATAAATTAGCTAGGCCATTACTAAAGGCATATCCAAAGCACATGGACGGGAAATCTCATGGCAGATCATTTGCAGCAAGTTGGTATGAGCGCTATAGTTGGATGGAATATTCCCAAGACTTTGATGCTGTGTTTTGCTTTCCCTGTCGACATTTCTGCCCCCCTGGTTACGGTAAAGCTGAAGAGGCATTTACGAAGACTGGATTTCGTCGTTGGAAGAAAGCACATGGAAAAGATGGTGCAATAACGAAGCACGTCAACTCTCAATGCCATAAAATATCAATTAAGTCGTGGAATGATTATAATAGAAACAAGGCTGCTAAAATATCCGTAGAACAGGTTTTAAATGACAGCTATCGTAAGAAAGTTAATGAAAATCGCCATTATGTGAAGACTGTCGGGGAAATAATTCTACTCACAGCAACCCAAAATATTGCACAGAGAGGGCACAGAGAAGGCGACGATGTGAGCAATCCAGGAAATGTAAAGAAGATTCTTCAATTCGCAGCGAAACATGACCCCGTTATAGCAAACCGAATAAAAAATGGACCAAAGAATGAAAAGTACACTTCATCTTCTATACAAAAAGAGATGATAGAAACCCTATCCCATATGGTTCTCGATGAAATAGTGGAGAATGTTCAAAGAGCAAGATTCTTCACAATACAAGCTGACGAAACTAAAGGTGTCAGAAAGGCTGAGCAATTATCAGTAGTCATAACAATTTTTGCAGAAGAGTCAAAAGCCATCCAGGAATGTTTCCTAACATTCATTCCAATAGAGGCATTATATGCTGAATCAATAAGTAAAGCTATCTTGGGCAAACTTGAGCAAATGGGTTTGGATTATTAAGGGTGTCTAGTAGGTATGGGATTTGATGGAGCTAGTGTTATGAGTGGCAAGCTAGGTGGCGTCCAAAAGCTCATAAGAGATAAGTCACCAATGGCTTATTAACTGCATTGCTACGCACATAGACTAAATCTTGTGCTCATCGATACAACTAAAGTTGTACGACAAGCTGATGATTTCTTCTCATTACTTGAACAATTATACATTTTCATTAGCAATTGTATTGTAAACGAAAATTTTGCGAAGCTGCAAAAGGAAATGCACCCTGGAGAGAAAATACGAGAGCTCCAAAGCCTTAGCGAGACAAGATGGTGGGCAAGAGCAACGCTTGCAAGAATGTATTAATTCGTTTTGAATGCATCATAAGACTTATGCGACAGGTCTCAAGCACAGATAAAGGCGCACGTGCAACTACTGCCAGGGGTCTCTTGGCTCAGATGAATTATAACTTCTTACAGTTGCTACATTTCTTCACTGACATCTTATTTACAGTGAATAAAATCTCAGAGCAACTTCAAGATCCTCGTTTGGATTTGGCAAAGGCTTGTCAACTCATTTCTACCCTTCAACAGGAGTTGGAATGTAGAAGAAACGTAGATATGATAAATTGCAACGAGGAAGTTGAATCGTTATGCAGAAAATGTGGCTTAAACTACGAAGAGAAAGAGCGTCGATCTCAAAGACCACCAGATGCCTTGAGTGATTACTTTGTCACAGATGCCATTGGAAAGTCAGCCAGAGCGAATTCAGAGAAACCACTCCATGGCGATGCTTTTATTCAAATACTGGATTGCATGTTGTCTGAGCTTGATAGAAGATTTTCCAGCGATGCAAAGGTGATTATGCAAGGAGTTTCAGCACTTTCACCAACGTCTGAGAGCTTTTTGGATCATTCAGCATTGAAGGAAATTACATTAAGATATGGCATCTGTCATGGTGGATTGATTCATGAAATTCCTTTGGCAAAGAGGCTAGTTACCAACGACTGCACAACCGTTTTAGAATTCCTCACACAGCTTTGCCCCTACAAACAGGCATTTGATTGTCTTTATAATTTATTGCTGATTTCAGTTACATTGCCTGTTACCACTGCATCATGTGAAAGAAGTTTCTCGAAAATGAAACTTGTTAAAACGTATTTGAGAAACTCAATGTGCCATGAGCGCTTGAGTCATTTGGCTGTTCTATCAATAAAATCAACTCGCTCTGAATCAATAGACCTAGAGCAGTTTGTTGACGAGTTTGACTCACGACATGACAATCGCCGTATTAAACTACACTAAAATAGATTTGACCCTAAGGGCCATTGAGACACTCTTTGAAGAATTTTTATACTCCTACATAATTTTTTCTGTTAGTAACTAAGAATTTTCGTTTTTTTCCACTTGTAGCATTTTTTATAGGACTGACATCCTCCAATGGGCTGTATTTTCTAAATTGCTACATTTTAGGTTCATGTAGAGAAAACTATAATAATTCAGATATATGTTCACTGCCCCCCCAGATTTACTGGCTAGAATCGCCCCTGCTCCTATCTCCTTACCAGTTCGGTTTCAGGAAGAATCACTCAACGACGTCGGCAGTTGTTCATCCCACGGACACTGTTAGAAAGAGCATGGATAAGGGCAAGCTCACCGGGGCCTTGTTTATAGATCTTCGACAAGCATTCGACACCGTAGACCACCAATCCCTGCTTTCAAAGCTACCTTATTATGGCATTGAGATTACCGAATTAAGATGGATTCATGACTATCTCTCGCACAGATCCCAAATTGTCAACTATGAAGGGAAAAGTCTAAAGAAGAACAGATTTTGTTTGGAGTGCCGCAAGGGTCCATTTTAGGACCCATGTTATTTCTAATACATGTTAATGATCTCCATCAGCAGATTCAAAAATCAGATATCATCATGTATGCAGATGATACAGTACTTTTATTCTCAGACAAAAATGAAATTGAAATAGAGAAAGCCATAAATCATGACGCTGAATTGCTGAAAAAATTGGCTGTGTAAAAACAGACTCATCTTAAATCCTAACAAGGGCAAAACCGAGTTCATGCTGTTTGGAACAGCAGCAAAAAGAAGTAAGACGGCGCACTTAGTAAAAATTGACATTGGTTCGAAAAACATCAATAACACCGACAGCTATAAGTACCTTGGAATCCACTTAGATATGTCACTCAATTTGAACAATCACATTGTAAAGATCTGTAAGAAAGCTTCAAGCCGACTAGGTCTCCTGAGAAGAATCAGGTCTACGCTTACCACCTATGCCACTATGGAAGTATACAAAGCCATGGTTCAACCAGTTTTGACTTACTGCAGCATTGCATTTACATCATTGTCAGAAACAAATGAAACAAGGCTCAGGAAGATTGAAAAGACAGCACATAAAATCATTTTTGGGTCACAGCAACAAAGTAACTATCATGGATGGCGTTCATTTCCTTCCATGAGATCAATTCAAAGTTCATTTTAGCTGATTGAATTATCCTGTTAAAATATGGTATTATTATTATTATTATTATTGTTATTATTATTATTATTATTATTATGCTAACCGCTTGTAGAAAACTTTTATGCTAAAATTTACATTCCTTATACTGTATTTTTTTTCCTATAGTGTAATTTTGTTTTGTTTTTCTTTTTCATACCAAGTCTGTCAAATGCAAGTTACCTAATTATAGCGAGATTTGTATTTGTATTCTTAAATATTATATCATCATCAGAAGTTTAAAGAAATTATTATTATTAGCATCTAAGAAGGGTCTTCTAATCAAAATATTGAGTTATGGGCCAATTTCCCTTGTCAATTTTTAGTAACTAATTTTAAAATTACTGTACCAACACATCTATAACTATCATGGGAGATTGAGTAGTTGTTAAGAGTACAGCTTGAACTACTGACTATGCAGTTTTTGTTAGAACTGAAGGTATTATGTCTTCCATATATGATAGTAGATTTTAATGTGGTATATTTATTGATTTGCATAAAGCTTTCGACACTGTGAACCATTGTTGTCTTCAAAGTAAATTGGAGTATAATAGAATCAGAGGAAGTTTTCTATCTTGGTTTGAATCATGTTTCAATGATCGCATGCAGTTTGTTTCTGTAAAGGGGCATTCATCTCCTCCGTATTGCATTTTATTCTCATATATACATACAAACATACATACATACACTCAGGGTATTTAAGTATGGAAACGCTGGTCCTCAGCAACTGAGAAACGTGGTCACAAATAGCTTAGCATCTTTTTGGTAAGTTTTGCTGCCATTCGTGTGCAGAATTGTTGTCACAAGCTGTATAGATATTGCTCTGATGGAAAAATAGTTTGAAGCTACGAATTTTATCGTATCCATAGTAGAAAATGTCATTTATCTATAAAATGTTTAGACAGCTTATTGTCCGTTATTCAATAATGTTCCTTGTTCCTACAGAGCAATTCCATGATGACCCACGTGGCAATCTCAACATTTGTTTGAGTTGTTCAACAAATTTTGTATGGCTATTGTTATTTTATATATAAGAATGATAACTTACTAATAGCTCTGGAGCAGTATCAAAACTTGGCACAATTATTTTTATCAAAAGCTCTTTCTGGCGCTTTGTGCACAGAAGAACATTTCTGTGACTTGCGTGACCTCAGTTTTTACATAAATGATATCTTTTGTGCATCCTTTGATTTTCCTGGGAATTTACTGAACAAATCCTCATGAATTCAACCAAGTACGTTCCCAAGTCGCTTAAAATTGAGTCAAAACTGATTCAAGTTCTAGTGCAAGCATTAAAAAGCAAATGTAACTCACGTGACATAAAAGTGTGACGCACGTGACATGTGAAGGAAAAGACTGTAATCGTGCTTAACCAACAACTAAACTAGGCTGAAAGTATGAGAAGTTAACCTAGGAATGACGCCCAAATAGAAATAAACATGATTTGTTGGTAGATGGAAGTGAAACATTGAATGGTATCAGAGAGCTCAATAGAACATTGGGAGGATGTAGCTCAACAAACTTTTTTAGCCCTTTTGTCAGTTTGGGCTCTAATTTGGAAGGGAAAGAAGGTGCTTGACTTATATCTCTGTTGTTATCACAATTTTCAAATTCAGTAAGAAGTTTCTTTACAACTACGCCCCCTTTTTGGCTATTGGGTAAGAGTTTCTTAGCAAGATTGGCTGCTCAATGTATGGAACTCAGTTTCTTATATGCTCTATAGATTTTATTGATACATCAAGAGTCGCAGCTTTTTCTCTTCTTCTCTTTTTAAGTCTGCCTTATTCCCTTCATAGCACCACTGCCTCTGTTTTCGACTGGGAATCTTTCCTTTTATGCCAAAATGGGCATGCCTTGCTTTGCAGTTGACATATCTACCTTTTTTAAGCTTCTCTCTGTATTTTTGTTGCCTTTCTGCTGCACTAACAGCTTTCTTACAATTAGGAGCCATTTTCACAAAAAAAGTTGCTGTAAGTATTACTGTAGTAACTTTTACTAAATAAAAAAGAGGTTGAAATGAATTTTGTTACTTAAGGCCAAAGATTGCTGTGACTCACGTGACAAACTTTAAGGTCTTCTTGAAAAGAATATAAATCAAATCCATTTAAATTTTTGTGTGCAAGCAGCTATAGAAGCCACTTACTAATTATCAATTAATTTTGAAAAAATTTTGAATTTGGTAGAAACCAGAAAATTATATCCCCTTATTTTGTGACTCAAGTGACTTAAGGGTTAGGTACTTTTCAGCCCTTCGAATTAGCACTTAAACATATGACTTAAAAATATAAATGTGCACAACCTTAATAGACAGGAAGAACACTTTGTACATAGCATTTGAAATGAAATGCTACTTTCGTTAGAGAAGGTATTAATGTTTGCATGAAAGTACTAAAAATTTCATTATTCTACCATCGAATTGCCCTTGTTGTTACTATTCCCCCAAGTTTACCCAAAATCAGGAAAAACAATTTATTCACCAAATCACAAGCATGTAGTACCAAGCTACAAGTAGAATTAATTTTTGGAAGAAATTGATCAGTTTCAATTTTTTTGGATATTTGTCATCTCTATGGTATGGCTCTCCACCGGAAAGTTTTTATTGCTATTCTTTGGCAGCCTGATAATTCACAATCGTTGGTCATGTTTATATTCCCTTAATTTCTTTAATGTGCTGAGGAACAGTTGAACAGTTTAGTATGTTTCGAAAATAGAAGCGTATGAGTACATATGACTTCATTTTGGTCTTGTCAGCTATCACTTCCACGGAGAAACAAGTGCAAACTTTTCGAACAGTATTATACGCCATTTTTGAAAGCGAACTTTTAGGCCCTTCGTTTCCATACTTTTGTACCCTGAGTGTACATAGATATTTTGTAAGCAGATTAGTTTTCTAGCAGCTATGCAAGCTGATGTAGGCCTCTTGTTAAAGCAACACACACTACTATTTTAAGCAACCATAACCTCTCTTAATCATTGTAAACACTCTATATAGATACGAAGGCACGGTATGGTTGACAACTTTGCTTTGTCATCGTAAATGAGAAAATACAAAAAGCAGTAGGATTGAAGCTCTTATTGAGATGCTTTTGTTGTTGTATGCAAGCGATATCTTAATGAGTATCAACTGTTCTAAAGATATAGGCACTAGCAGTGGTCACATTACTACCATTAGGCGATAGCGAATATGACTGGCCTAATCGATCTGCTGTGCAACACAAATCGCGACAAGATGTAGACATGCTTGCATAAACAAATATAGAATTTAACTTCATCCCCTAAAGCCTCTAAAGAAGATCGCTATAGATTGAGTTTCTATAGGGAAACTATTACTGTTAATCAATATACAAGAATATGAATATGGCACTTCACTATATTTACTAATTAGTAATCTGTGACAATGAAAAGTCAAGGATGCAGAACAGAATGCCTCTAATTTTCAGCAAGTCTACCAGCTGAGAAGGCCTTTAAGTAACATTGACAAAAGTCTGCACATATGTGGCCAAGTGCAATTGTCTGGACTACCGAATACTTGAGGGCTGAGAATAATTGGATGGAGTTGGAAGATTTCTAGAAAATTAATAATTAGGAGCTTGGAAAAGAAATGGGGGTCAGAAAAATAGAAGCCATATATATTTCGATGAATTGCTTTCGCGCGTTCTTTCATACACTAAGAAGACGTCTAAGACAGAGCTTAATAAGTAATGCTGATCAGAATGAATAAGCCTCAGAAGAAACTCTATGCAGAGCATAAGCGTTGGAATAAGAGTCGGCGGCTTCGAAAAAAATTGGGAAACTAAAAACCTGGGGGCGGGGTGCATTATTCTGTACTCGATAATATATTGCAAGCAAAACCAAGAGCACTCTTGCCCTTCTGGGAGGATCTCTGTCCGTTAAAAAGAATTGGTATGAAACCATTTTAACTAGTATCGTGGACTATGCATCTATGAACCACCAAATATAGACAAGTTTACTATGGTCCATAGAGGAGCTAGTGAGTATTTTTGTGCTGCTTGTCGAGGAATCGCAGGCTGATCTGCTTTGTTAATAGATGGCAAGACTGTTGAGGCCATGGCAAGCTCATCATTTTGATCACAATTCAACCTCTATATCTAAGGCGACGCGTTTTCAGTTTCCATTACCAGTTCTTCTTGTACCTTCGTTATTGTGAACATTTATACATTGTAGACTTTTCAAGAGTACCATTGGGAATGTCAAATGGATTCATAAAGAATGACCAAATCACTGCAACATCTAAATTCGCTGAAGATAATTATGGATACACAGCTAGGTTGAAATTAACTGGCATAAGATGGTGCAGTGTGCTAAATAGTGGCGCACCGGTCAATTACTCAGAATATGTGCAAGTTGATTTTAAGTCGGTTGTAACATTGACTGGCATTGCAACACAAGGTGATGATAACAGTGCTGCAAATTACGTGAAAAACTATTACCTGGAAGTAAGCATTGATGGAAGCCAGTACAGTGACGTGAAAGGAAGTGATGGAAATCGCCAGGTATGTTTATGTCCATGGAGGGTAATTGTTTTGCTGCAATGGCTGAGAATTAAATTTTTGCATTTGCGTAACATCATTGGGTACTTGTTTGAGAATGCATCAAGGATATTCTGTAATAGATGTAACGAATGAAGCTATGTAGTGTAGACATCGCATTTAGATCAATTTTTGAGTTACCTGTTGCATATGCAAATAGATCATGGGCATTCTTTGAATGTTTTGTCAACTGGTATGCATGTAATATGAGTAATTCCGACATGAACAAGCTAATTGTATGTTGGTAGTGAATAATTTTCTAATGAAACACTCCAAATAGACATAGAAATTAATTTGATTTTGGAAGCTATGATTTGTGCTACTAGTTACAATGTAGTTTTTCTAGCTCCCTCATGATTGAAAATTATGACTTAATTCATCATTTACAGTAAAACCCTGCACATAAGAACCATCCTTAAACATGAACCTGCAGCCTGAAATTGTATATTATGA
>WIPJ01001861.1:0-22895 GCA_018155075.1 Cassiopea andromeda
CATTAACTTTCGGAATCTTTTGCAACCCCCTTGTTTATTAGGGCCCACTTGCTTAGTTGCCACTTAAGAGCAAAACTTCACATTCTAAGTAAGTTGCGTGCGTTATAGATGACTGCATCAGCACCAGGAAATATGGGCTCTAACTGCTAACACTATCTTAGCTTGGAGTTGCTACTTAAACCTTGAAAAGATTTCAGAAACTTCTGAATAGGGAATGTGAGATTCTGGTTCGTGGCTGTAGCCCCTCTAGCCCTTTCCTGTTGCCACCTCAGGGATTTGCAGAAGCAACAAATAAAAATTACTGTGTACGGTACCTCTATACACACCATCATTGATTTATTAGGGGCAATATCCATTGCCCCCAATGCCACAAAAGAACTAAGGATTTCTGAATCGTATTCCTGGAAGTGTGCATGCTTATCATTTCTGCTTCAAGGTTGCTACCAGTATTTTAGGAAAACATTCCTTGATTTTTCCTGATATTTTCAGTAAAGTCATTTCTCCTTGATTCTCTCTTAAAGTCTTATAACCCTCACTTAGCATTTTATCATTCATTTGGCAATATAAGGGGTTTGGGAAAGTATTGACCCTAATTTTGACCATTCAAATTCTTGATTTCAGAGCATAGTGAACTGTATTTAATAAGAACTGCACAAAACAGAATGATACACATGGGTAAAATCTGTCGTTTACTACACTCAACTGGATGTGTGATTGAGTCTAAGGAAAGTCATTGCCCTGAAATAATATAATACGAATCTTGAAACTTCCCTGAGTTTCCCTCATTTTTGAAAAGCTTTTCTGTTCCCATATTTTCTCTGATGGAACATAAAATTCCGTAATTTGGTGGCAATCCTGTATTTGTGAAAGGGAGGTACAAAAATTTGGCCCTGCACCATTCAATGGTACATAAAATATGAAAGCATTTTAAAACAGATATCATGTTATTTTGAGTACTTTTACTTCTAATATATGTGGAAGGAAATTGTAAGGAAATACTTGGCAAGGAAATTTTTCCAATAAAAGGAAAAAAGAAGGAAATTTGAATTTGCAAAAAGAAAGCACTGACTATTGAAGATTCTGAATAAGAAGCTGTTAGAAAAGACAAAAGCTCTAATGAATTTTGATTCAAAAGCAAATAGAGATAGAATGAAAGAAGAGAAAGTCGCCAGGACGGTTGTTCGCATAAAATTTTAGCACAAATGAGCAAAACAATAGCTGAAAATTTTGAATAAGCCCCTTTCTAGAGGGCGTAGGCTTAATTGTTAGACAGTAGCTTGGGGGTGGGGGCTTATTCGAAGGAGGTTTAATCAAAGGAGGGGGTTTCATCGAGTATTTAGGGCAGTGGTGTGAAATCGAAATTTGCCCAGGCACCAAACAAGGCACGGCATGGCGCCATACGGGCCGGGAGGGTGTCATGGCGGGTTAGTAAGGAATCTTAAACTCATCAGATATTTCCTTTCTGGCATGCTAGACAAACGCAAAAAGCTGAAGGAAACAAGCTTTTACAAATGTCAGCTAGTTCAGGTGAAGAAAATATCGCTCGATTTCAGTTCATTCAAAATCCCGTTGGGGGCCAGATTGGTTTGACATCCCTGCTCTACATGTGATTGATATAGCCTCGTTTCAGGTAGAATCAGTGAAAGGAGGCTGCAATTAAAGGCAAAGGAAGAATCAGTTGACATTTTTTGTTGCTTAGAATTACGAAATAAATACCAGCTGTCAAACCGAGGAGAGTACTGCAAAGTAAAGTCGTAAACTGTTTACTGGTAAGTATATTTCAGCTTGATATATGTCCTAACAATGTTATCAAATCCCACGACATAGAGTTGTATCGGGGGATACGATTGTTTGTTTTGAAAGTGTCGTACGGTAAGGTAAGAACAATTTCCTGCTCCTTGAATTTGTGTATGGTGACATTTGGCGCTTTTTACAGCTAAGCAGTTTCTGGTAGTTAGAATGCTGCAGGCGTGCTGGAAGCTAGTCTGCAAAAGAATTGCATTTGTGGAAATGTTTGCATTTGTGGAAATGCATAGAAATGGCGTGCGATGTGTGTAAGTCATTCTCTTTCTTACATTCTGCTTCAGGCCCGTAGCCAGGGGAGGGAGCTGGAGGGCTAGTCCCTCCAGAAGTTTCGTAGTATAGCTTTGTACCACCCTGAACAATTTCATAGTGAGTATTGCTTGCTTCTTTTACCCCTTTTCTGCATTTTTACTCTCTAAGAGATTAGAACTTAATGGATCGGCGTACAAAGTCTTCACACTTCAATTAAAACAAGTAAATGAAACGCTTTTCTTTTTCTGTTAAGTTGAGAGATCAATGATGAACATATCATCCATCTTATTCGAAAATAGGGCATCTTTTAATGTTCCAAAAGTGTATGAATTTTACAAGTTTTTAGATCCCAATTTTTTCTCTACACGCTAGCGTTTTCCCATTCTACCTTCTTACAGAACTGCTACACTTTGTCTATTACTGGACCCCTTCAACTCTATTCCGTATCTATTTTACTTCATATTCTCTTTATTTGACAAAAGTCTTTCTGTGTTTTAGCCTGTGTGTACTCTTTGTCAATTTTGATAACTGCATTCACGGAGGTTTCTCCTGCTCCTCCTGTACTAATTCATGCTCACTGCTCTTGCCTGAGCTTTGCTATGCTTGGTGTAGCTCTACTCAGAATTTGCTTAGACAATTTAATTTGTAGGGCACATTCAAAAATTTATGGCAAAAATTTGGCTAGTGCTGTGCAAAAAAAGTTTAGGAAAGCACTTTAACCTACAAGATGCTAAATCCCCTGCATCATGATCAATGTTCTTGCAACTTTGTACAGACTGAGGGTATTACACCTACCCACCAAACTCATCCACTTGGCATTGGGATGCCACACCCCTTCATTTTCTGCCTTTGAAAGTTGGACTGGCTACATGCCTTGTCTGCTTCAATTGAATGTGTGCAATTCTATAGTTTGATGTCAAGTGTGTGTACTTTTCACATTTTGCTGTCTAGATTGGAAGCAGATAGAGGCAATGGGGGGGGGGCAGGTTTCTTTTGTGGGTCACTAAAAATGAAAGATTTCAGTGAATGTCACATTTGAGTTGTAAGGTGTTTTTAATTGCATTGCAGAACAAATTTTGTAATTAGAAGCAATCACATCATAAGAAAAGGAACAGAATAATGTCCAGGGTAGTTTTCTCACTTCAAAGGAAATTTCCTTGAATTAAGGAATTTTTTACCTTGCTTTTTCAGAATGTGGACCAATTGTAATTCAGAGCCAAATTTCTGACCATAACCTTTTTTGGCCAAAGCAGGCAGTGTATAGAGTTCATTAGTGATGACATCATAAAGATCTGTTTTTAGAATGTTCACATTTTGACAAGATAGAATAAAAAAACACCTCAAAGTAGCCATGTATTGAGATTTTTGAATGAATATTGCCAAATCAGGCTGAAACACAACCCTTCTAAGACAGAAAGCTGGCCATACAAATGTCTGTATTTTTGTTGTGTCTCTAAACGTTTAGAACCAGATGTGAATAGTAGCTATTTCAATGTGCTTTTTCTGAATTTAAAGCCAAAATTATCATATTCTAAAAATAGAATTTTCATGACATCATACTAATGAATGCTATTGTCTGCCATTATTAGATTTGTGGGTGTAAACAACAATCTTACAAACATTGACTTGAAGCTTAGTCTAGATTTACTAGAGGATGCCTATATGCATAAGGAGGGCTATTTTTTTGAGTCCCAGAAGCACATATGGACAATACTGTTTGCAGTTGGCAATTTTTATAGAATATTAACCATGTTTGACATATTTCAAAGCACAATTCTGCTCTTTCCTACTCTCAGGTTGCTTTTTTGAGGTAAGAAGACAAAGTTTAGGAAATCTAAGAAGTTCCGTTTAGCAATCTAGGGACATTTTCATGCAAATGTAAAGAATTTTACATGGAAAAAGTTATACTTCATGCACGTAGGCCTGCAGATGTCTGGTTTGGAATTTGTTTTTGTGATGTGGATATAGCTGAAACTATACTCTTTGGCATGCTATTGTAATGAAGTGCAAATATTGGTGCATGTTTCTTTTGATCGTTGCCTATCAGGTGTATGTCAATGTTAAATGTTCATCTGAAGAGCTACTAAAATACCTCTGATGTGAGTTTTACATGGAATGTGCTCTGTTCCATTTGAACTGCATGCTGAAAGTGTGCAAGAGTATATGTGTTATGTGCTGAAAACCAGGCCCATAGCCAGCCTGCTTTTGTGAGATGGGCACAGTCAGGGGTATGCCAACTTAGTGGGGCATGGTGCATCCTATGTGTGCGTAAATGCATAGAGGCCAGTTTGCCATGTTTGAGTTCTGCACCTGGAAGTATCATAATATTATTGCATGCACACATATAGAAGCAGTGAGAATAGCGCTGCAAATAGAAATTGTGCAAGTGGAAACAGCAATAGTGGCACTACAATTATAGTTGTCACCATATTGTGAACACAGAATTTTCCTTATTCTGTGGTTTGGCATGTTTGTGGGTGGAACCAGTTAAAATGGTTCTGTAAATTGAGCATTCATCAAATTTTGGCACATTTGCAGGTGGGAACAGTGAAAATGGTGTGGGGAATACATTCCCCACACACTTGAAAGAATTCAGTCTGGCATAGAAGGTGGTCATAATGCATAGAAATTATCACCCTGTTTGTTAGAGAACACTAGGTCACAGAACATAATAAAGTTGTTTGGTGAGCAAAGATACTGCACTTCTTAGCAATTTTCAAAGTGTCGGACAGGGCATCATGCTTTGCTGGATGAAAATTGCCTACAGTTTCTTTGAGCAACCATTCATGTTAGGCATGAAAAATTGTAAAGTCATTAACTTTGAACAATAGCCTAGTAATATAACGTATAATTCTACTTACAGTTACAGCTAACTGAAAGTAAATTCAATCTTTTTTTGAAGATCCTGCACTAATCTTATGGCCAAAATTACTTATAGTAAGGAGTCATATGTTGTTTGTAGGAATTCCCTCCAAAGTTATTCACACTCAGCAAAGATTTGGTATTAAGCCCCCCACAGATAGGTCCTATAGGATTGCTTCCTAGATCAAAGGAAAGAGTAAATTCACGAATATTATTGTACTTTTTTTATCAAATATCGAACATTCTCTTTGTGCAGTTTTGTACTACAGAGTTTATAGGTACAAATTAACTCAATGCCTCAACTCGTCTTTTGAGACTGAAAGGAGTGACAATGAGAGTGAAACTAATAGTGTAACTAGTGACGAACTTGATCATATGTAGTTATTATTTAGATTGTTGTCAAGGATAATATTACTCTTGCTTTTTAAGCTAGCAAACTGAGAGTTTTAGATAATTTTCTCACTGAACATTTCCTTTCACCTCGTATAAGCCCCCCGCGGATAAGCCCCCCGCAAATAAGCACACCAAAAAAGCCCTACGAACGCAGATAAGCCCTTGGCTTATAGGCGAAGAAATACGGTAGTTCTCTCGTTTATTTTGATTTCCGTGAATGAAACGTTGTCAAATTTATTGAACTTGAAACATTTGTTCTAAGAATAACTTACCTGGACATTTTTTAGTGTCTCTTGCCATCTGTACTTTTCATTATCACCCGTGTTCTTTTAATTATTATTCTACAATATGAAGATTGACGAAGAAAAAGAGATTGAAGAAATGGAATTGGTGTGAGCAATTCGATTGCGATTAGTGGAATTTCGAAAACCGAATATTCTGCATCCAATATTTGAATAAATTCGAATAATTTCAAATAGTAGAAAAGATCAAATGCTTTCAAGTACTTCCACCAAATACTTATTAAAAGTACTCCTCAATTTCGTTGCTAAAACACTCAGAGAGGAATATGGCGGTTTTAATGTTACAGAAGCTTGCTTTCCTAAAGGGTGCAATTGGTCTTCTGCTTCTAGAAGTTTGAGCACCCCTTAAGTTCTCTTCCAGTGTATAGAAATAATGCAAAGTAGAAAATATGAAAAACTGGATAACCCTAGCAGTTCAAATCAATGGCAACCGGGTAAATTATGTTTAGTGGTAATGCTAGTATAAGAAATTTGTGAGATGAAGACAAGGAAATGAGGAGGAGAAGGTACAAATAACCACCAATCAACCTGCCACCATGTTGTTCACCATTTGCAAGCTTTTTCTTTTCAAAACTGATTGAAATTTGCCTGGTTGGTATGAAATTCTTAGCAAATTGGAGCAAATTCTCTTGGGGTTAAAAATGAAAAGTGGGTAAAACAGTTCTGCATATTGGGGGAGGGGGGCTACTTGGAATAAACTGCCAAATAACTAAGTCAGGTAATATTTGTTCATCGCTTACGGTGAAGCTCAAGGCTGTGTTTGTATAGCTTCAGTGTACTGGCTGACTTGTTGATCCTTTTTTAATTACTAGCTTCTTAAATTTTGTGAATTGTAGGATAAGTTATTAGTATGGCCCAGTAAAAGCAGATTAATGGATAAATTTTTAGCATGGTCATTTAATAAAAACAAGCTACCTTTCGTTTCTCCTACCAGAATGTTTCTCGTAGGACCATTAATATCCAATTATCAATCTCATCCTCCGCTCTATTACTTTATTACTGTTAATCACACATGTTATTATTCCTCTATGTATTGTTAATATATCTATTTTGCCAAGGATTATACCAAAGTCTTCTGTATTCCTTGCGATTCATTCAAGATTTTCTATCTCCTAATTTTTCTAGTCATTACATCTAAGCTACTCCCCTCCATAATGAGAGGCTATAAGCTTATGCCTATCATACTCCCAATGGTGTCGTTTTTGTAAGTTTTTGTTATTCTATTATTTAAAGGTGTACAAAAAGAGGCTAACTTGTATAAAGAACTAAATGAAGTGAAATTGATTATTGCATCCAGGGCTCCACCTAAAGGTATTGGTTGAGAGGTGTGGAAATGTGCTATTCCCGCTGTCTACTGTTCTCCAACTTAGGCTTTTGTGTTCTTCTTCGATTCTTGCATTATAAGTTTGTTGATCATATCGTTGTATGGGTATCATACGCCTTCCCCTCGATACGCTACGAGTGGAAGTGATTATTGCATCCAGGGCAAGTGGTGTAGAAGTTAATCGATAGCTAGGGTGGCTCTATTGATAGCTAGGGGACTCTTTTCTTGGATGTATTTTTATAAGAAACTTTGAACTTAATTCACGCAGTTACATAAGAAAACGACAATGTCTTCCGGTAAACAACTCATTTTTAATACCCTATACTTAATGAACAAGCAATTTATCGACAGCTTTTAAAATCTAAAATAGCCTTTTGCAACAAAATGACTCTCCTATACTCATATTTTCAAAAAATTTACAGAATTCTTGGTATGAGATAGGTGGGCATCCGAGAAGTGATGGGGTCCTTGAATACGGACAATACCAGATAGAAGGGGGAGGGGGTCTAAATATTCAGTTTTTTGCCGGAAGTCCTTTGTGAATGGCTCCTGAAGCATCATGTTAGAAATCAGTAGATGCATTATGTCAGAATTTGGTATCCTATTTTGCTTGTACTAAACGTTAAGCTGTGAAAGCAGACGAGAGTTGTTGCTGATATCATTGTGAAAAGTGTTCTAAGTGCAGCTTACTTTAGATCAAATATTCGAATATTTTCCGGAAAAGTGTTAGAGTTCCGAATATTACAAAAGCACTAGAATATTCGAATATTCGAATACTAGGCTATTCACTCTGCCCATACTAAATAGAACTAAATATTTCTTGTATTAGGCAGCGTTTACCACCAGCAACGTATAATGCAGCGTATTTGGCAGGAATGCTACCGGTTCCAAGTAGAATCGTGGTATTCCTGGTGCGTAGAGGCCTCTCATTTCCACGGGCTGCATGCATATGGAAGCATAAACGGACATTTGCTCATTACTTCCGGTTTTACGTATCAATAGGCCTATTACACAGTAGTGTTTTTTGAACAATTTCTTTCTTACAAAAGCGTTCAAGTCTTTTGATGCAAAATGTAACAGTTATAATTTGTACTTCAATCATTTTGATGTTCTGTCTATGAAAGAGGAATGAAATTTGGGATAGCAAACTTACGTAGCGGGCCTTTTGAAAACACTCACTTAACCTACTACCAGTACAAGCATCTTACTGAGTCTCACCAAAGTTTCAGGCCTCGCCATCAATAAAATCTTTTATCTGTCCTGGATCAGATATCAAAGTTGTAGCAGCTGAAGCTAAAAATAGAACTTTGGCGCTAAATATGATACCAAGCTTCCCAGAAAGAAATATAACATTTTACATAGCGGGAGGTTTGAAGTTTTGATATCTGAGCTTTGCTGTACCACAGCTGTACGAAGTGCGTGATCAGTGATCTCCATCGACAGAGAATGTCGGGTCTGTAAAACTCATTCATTTGTATAGATTCACTTATTCCTTTTGTTTTTTTGTATTTTTGCTTTTTTGCTGATTTTATATAGCACGCAAGGTGTCAGAAGAGGGGAGCTACAGCATTTGTGAACTCTAGCCCCCCCCTCGTTCATGTAAAAGTAAAGCCTGTGGGCTAACTTACTAGCGTACTTACATGTATATCTACAATCCCGGCCAAAGTAGTTGGAACACTTCGAAGATTTCCACGCTTTTTCTCTCCTGATCTACCCCTCCCCTCGGTACAATGTTGAATTATGAAGAATGTTTGCCACTTTTGGAGTATCTTGGACTATGGAACTTTAGATCCGTCCTTCCTACCCACAAATCAACATTGTTTTTGGGAGGGAGGGGGAGAGGGAGGCGAAAATTCGAAGGTTTGCCAGAGTCACTAAATTAGCTATGAAACTTGTCTAGAAGATAACTTTTTGCTAGCGTTCCAACTAATTTTGGCCAGGATTGTAGCAACGAGCCTACGATTAGAGAACATAGCCCCCACTGGAAAATTTTGTTGACATTCCTATGCAGTACATTACGTTCAATAGACCCCATGCAATGAGTTGAACCTTAATTGTTATTTGATCATCAAATTTTTGTTATTTTTTTCAGTGTTATTTTGCATTCAAGATTGTTAATTGAAGGAGATCCTTGATTGAATAAATTGATTGGTTATTGATTGGCAAGGAAGAGAAGATGCCAACTGCAAACCACCGTCAACCATTTTGCAGATTTTTAACTTTCATTAGATTCATCTTTTTTGCTGATCTTGTTGTTTCAAGTGCACTATGGCTAGCTGGTGGAGATTCACAATACCTTGAAGATAATGTGACTGAGTTTCAAATGAACCATTCAGTGTTTGATCTTGCACTCATACACTTCTTGCTAGCTGTTTCATTCATAGCCCTGTACACAGAAATCGAGAGTTTGACCATGCAGGCTATAGCAGGAGATGATGAAAGTGGAAAAATCAAAAGCAAAAAGAAATTCTACATGCTTTTGACATTTATCTTTTCTGTAGCTAGTCTTGCATACAGTATTGCAAAGTGTGTATTCATTGTGCAAGAACACAATGACCATCCAAAGACTATTCATTCAACTTACTATGCATTGGCAATAAGTTCAATGGTATTTTCAGGAGTTGAGTTTCTTATGTTCTTTGTAACCATCACAGTATTGAAAAAGACTTCATTAAGGTACACCAGAATGAATGAAGCTGATGTAGAAGGGAAAAGCGATGGAAAGAAAAAAGCAGACTTGGGGAGACTTTTTTCTCTGGCAAAACCAGTGAGTCATTTTGTATTATATTTCTTTTTTTGGATATCAACTATCACCAGGCGTGCCAGAGGCACATCAGGGCAAGGGGGTAGCTTTCTCCTGTGGGGCACCAGAGCATGCTCTGTCAGTGACCACGCCCTTTATTGGCTGCAATTAATAATAACAGTTTTCTCGAAATGTTAGGTTTGAGTAACAAAAGTGTTTTTAGAAAAGTCACTGAACTGACATCATAATGAAAAGTGATCATACTGTAAAAAAATTGTTCAAAGTCATATAGTAACTGTTAAATTGCGAAACGCTTGAAGTGAAATAAGCACTGTAAGGTAGCCTTTGCCAAATTCAAATTTGTTCTGATGCTTTGATATCAGGAGTGTGTTCCAAGATATTGCTTGATCAAATTTTGATAAAAAGTTAATTAGAAGAAAGGTCTATCTTGACTCCCCGACCCTCTTTCACAAGGGCAGGAAGTGCCCCGCTGTCTCCCATATTCTGGCACCCCTGACTATCACTCTTTGTTTGTGGGGTAAGTTTTCCTTTATCAAAGTTCAGTTTTGCAATTTGCAGATGAAGAACTACACGCTTTTTTTTTATTTAAGAAACCATTTTATAAGTGTTGTAGATCGCAACATAACTCTATTTGCGCTGATTCTAACATATATTCATGAACTCAGAATCTTCGAAGAAAACTCATTGATACATCGTACGCTTCATCATATTACAATTCCTAACGTCTTTTCTCCATCTCTACTTCAACTCATCTCATTCAACTCAACTAGCTCAACTAACTCAAATGATTCGATTACAAACTACGGGGCTATTTATATCTAATTTCTTGGCAAGTAATTCAACATAAACAAGTAAATTACGAATGACAGTAAAGTTATACTTGCTTCTGAATAATTCCGACCTATTGCATACCGAACTACTAAATATCTAAATGAATGAACGTTTAAGAAAAACATGTAAAAATCAACATGTGCACGGCTTGGAATTCCCCACAATAAGGAACCTACATGTAGACGGCCGAAATATTTAACAAACTTATACTTCTAACGGAAAGAAAGCTAAGGAACTTTTCAATTTTAAACTTTTTATAACTACAAATAATAAAGAAGCAGAAAACCAGTTCCATTCATTTAATGGCAAAACACGCATAGATACATTTAGAAACTTCTTTTCTTCCTTATTTATGTTTTTTTCTTAAGTTTTAACGAAAAGTAAAGGTAAAATTCCGAATTTTGATGTTTCCTTGTGTTTGTACCACTTTTATGACATTATATGTGCAGTGACAATTAAGGAACTATTAAAGAACTTTTAGTACTATAATTTGATAAAAAGAGGTCCAGAAATAAGGAACTTTTAAAACTAGATCTTGAACTAGGTTGCTTACAATATAAAAAGAGTGTATTATTTACAAAGTGGCAGTCGAGATCTTGCAAATGTAGTGCAAACCAGGACATGATATTTTCAATAGTTTTGCATTTCATTGCTCTTGCTACACTATCTTCAGTTTTAGCATTTACTTAGTTTAAGGTCAGCTATGGAGTTTTCTAGCATTCCTCATTTAATTAGTATTATAGATTGTTGTAAGATACTTAGCTTAGTCATATTTGTTACAGGAAATTTGGCTTCTCTTTTTTGGCACTCTTGGCCTCATTGTCTCCAGTGGGTCCAATATGGTTGCGCCATTATTTTTTGGAAAAGTCATTGATGCAGCTTTGAAACCAACTATGGGTATGTTGTTATATTGATGATCTTCCGTATGCCATTTGGTTCTAAGGAACCTCCCAGAGGCTTAATAATATTAATAAAGTTTTGTTGAATCATTGCTAGATGTTCACTCTTTTGTTGATATCAGCTTTCATATTTGTCATTCGTCTATGATAAGATCTTTGCTATATATATTGGCAGCTTAACGTAAATAGCATGGAAATTTCTTTTGCATTTCAGAGGAAATACATGGAATAACTGCAATACTTATGAGCTTATGATATTCTTTTATACTTTTACTGTATAGTATTTTATACTTTTATAGTATATTTTGCTTGCCTTTGATGAGATTTGATGTCTCAATGATTATAGTTTACTCAGTTTATGCTCACCTATGCAATAGGTTTTGAGCATTGTGTAGCTTTTTGAGTTGTCTGGTAGGATACGAGAAAGGTATAGAAGACATTCCTACTGATGAAGTGTAACACCTCACTGAAAGTATAGACCATGGGTGGCCAACCCGCGGCTCGCGAGCCGCATGTGGTTTTTTGCCCGATTTTATGGAGCTCTTACATTCATACTAAAGTGTGTGTTTCTTATATATGTTTACTAAACTTGAGTTCAATAAGATATTTTCGTGTGAGACGAAAATATGAAGGTAATGCTCATTTGTCCCCATAATTTTGATATGGCTGCGGAATTACATTAAAGAATGTGGCTCTTAGCCTCTCACTGGTTGGCCACCCCTGGTATAGACCGTAGGAATCTCTATAACAACAGAACCTGGATTCTCCGTATAACTTTTAGCAGGCGTGTTACCAATTGCTCGCTGGAGGCGAAGTTTAACATCCAGCATCCAGGTGCACGATTTATGCCCACCGTTGTTTTTTGCTTTTTGGCGCTAATGCAGGTGTGTACCTCTCCGTGAGATAGTGGGGCTACCCCCAATAAATTATACATCATTCGATAGCTCTTCGTGTGTACATTCATATGCTACCTGGTTTTACCCAAGGGGTAACAGATTGGAATAGAAATCACTTACGGAATTAAGCATGTTTTCCCATATATGGGCAATTTCAAAATGACGGACAAAGAAACTAACTTTAATCCTAACCCTTGCCCTAACCCTAACTCTTTGGAAGCCCCACACCCTAACCCTTTCCGAACCTCACACCCTAACCCTTTTAACACCCTATCCCCTCAAACCCTCCAAAACCCTAACCCTAATCCTTTTAGAGAGAGGTACGTCTCTGCATTAGGGCCTACTTTTTTACATGCTATGCTCTTCAAAAAATCAAACAAATACGAGCTTCTTCGTTAGATGCAAACTTGAAGTAAAAGATTGTTCTTCGATTAGGCTACACCACTGGAGAAAACTGTAAACACGACTCTCGATATGTTTCTCCATGTCAACGCAAATTCAACCACATGAATATCGTAGATGTGAAGTGATGGAAGCATTTTTAAAATGAGAAATTGCTTTACAATTAAATAAACAATTTATAGTTTTAAACAGTTTATGGAAAAATTGCCAAGATGCGTGACCTAGTTCATTTACGAACGAAGCGTGTGATACCGCTCACACTTCGAAGAATCGGGGCGCGATCGCACGCCTCAGGAGAGACCTGCACCGAAGGGCACAGAGAATATTTCAAGTCATCAATAGATTGCTTTTGAGTTCTGATTTTTGTTTCTTCCTAGGGCCGTTGAATAAAACAATCATAATTCTGTTTGGTATTTATGCAGCAGGTGGATTTGCTGCATTTTTCCGTAGTTGGCTTTACACATTAGCTGGACAGAGACTCGTTGCTAGGCTTAGAAAGAAGGTCAGTATTCATGTTGCTTTGAAAATATGCTGCAGAATTCAGTGCTTTAGCTTGAAAAGTGCACTACATGCTAGTTTGCAAAATTGAAGAACGCATTACTGGAAAAATAATAACAGCAAGTTTGGAATAAAATTACAAAGCATTAGAGGGAGTAGCATTTAGGGAATTTCTTATAGGAGGAGTTCTCTCTACTGGAAGACTAATGGAGGAGAAAACACCCCCTAATCAAGGAGAGAGCACCCCTTATCAAGTAGAGAGCACCCTGTAGTGTTTCTGCCTCTTAGGACTTGTGAGAAAGTTGACTTGCTCTTTACATAATTAACTTTTAATCTTCTTTCACCTCACCATACCCCAAACATTTTGTCTTTGAATTTTGACAATTTTAACAATTAATCATGGTAAGAACTGTGGAACATGCCTCCTAATTCCCTTTGTAAGGCCAGCACTGGCAGCTGGGACACCTTTAGCAATAAGACTACAGGGGAATACAGAGGAAAGAAAATACTTGGAATAAATGCTTAGGGGAGTTTCTTAATAGATCTAGAGATCTTGGCCCAAGTCAAGGACTGTAGGAACCAAAAAAGGAATGCCTGAAATAGGTGGCACTTTATTGTCATTATCTTTTAAAATTTTTACCTTTATCCCCAACATCCCAGATTTAATTATTGTTTTAATATCCCTATCAATATGAGCCATGGGAGGGCAGTTTTGTGCTATGATATATGTATACCAGTTTAGTTTTATTTCGGGCTCTGCTTTTGCACTAAATGTTTTATCTTGTTTTGCTAGCTGTTTACACACATCCTGTACCAAGAAATTGCCTTCTTTGATACCAACAGGTAACGTAACTACACACTACAACTCATTCAGGACTTGTAGTAGTTAATGTGAATAGATTCTTGATCTTGGTACAATCCTATAATTTTTTAGTATAAAATAGGAGTATTGTGTACAGGTGAAAAATATCTCAATGTTGAATGTTTTATGCAAAATGCTGCTCTCACCAAGCTCTAATATACTCTGCTTTGGATGTAAAGATAATTTATTTTATTGTTGCAACTCATTCATAACTTTTAGGTAATGTAAATGGATTCTTTGACTTGGCACAATTATACTGGTCCTTTTGGTAGATAAATATGATTGCTTTCTGTAAGCGAAGTATTGTATCAATTTCAATATTATAGGACTGGTGAATTAATGAACCGACTGTCTTCTGATTCACAAGTGATACAAAATGCTGTCACTGTAAGTCTGTGAATGATCACCATTTCATGTGTTTTGGACAAACTGCTGTACCTTTTCTACTCATTGTGGAGTGGATGTTTTTACGATACCTGTAGCATTTTATTATGCACGCAAATGCAATCAGTGAATATAGAACTGTATATTTTTATGAAGTAAAGTAGCATATTCACTAACGTGATTGCAACTTAATATGTAGCAATATACTTTCAGCAACATTGTACGTGTTGCTCGCCTAAGTCAAGCTTGTGATCTATATCCTTCAGCGTTTTCGTTCCCTGCTTGTATCTCTACATTTTGTGCATACTGCTGTAGGAATGTTCTTTAGAGAGGCTCTCTCGAGGAGGGAGAAAGATTGGCAAGAACAGTGTTATAAGACGTGCTCTAGTATGCAACTAGCTCGTATTGTTATTGGCCTTCTTATTATGTTTTTCATGCCCCCCATACTCAAGTTGGTTTCTAGCTCGTATCACATTCAAGTGTAAACTTAGAGATAACAAGCTACTTTTTGACTCATTTATAGGTGAATATCTCAATGCTTGTTCGCTACTTTCTTCAAATCATTGGCTCTTTGGCCATCATGTTTGCTGTCAGTCCGAAACTGACTGGTGTGTTGCTTGCAGTTGTGCCAATTGTTGCAATTGGTGCTCAACGATATGGTGAGTCACAACCTAGTGCTTCGTTCGCCCATTTTTTCTTATCAATCGACTATGGTGCTTGCTTCTATTTACCTGTTTGCATTCTAACACATAGATTGTAACTCCTAGGTGCATTTGTGCGGGATATGACAAAGAAATTTCAAGATAAATTAGCAGATGCTTCTACCGCTGCAGAGGAGTCAATTGGAAATGTAAGGACCGTAAAATCATTTTCACAGGAAAAGAAGGCTGCTAACCTATATGGTGATAATATTGAAAATAGTTACCAAGTTGGATCTACGTTGGCTTTTGCATCAGGTTTGCAAATGTTTTCTATTCAGTTTCGCACTTTCACATAGAGAAGCTTGACTTAGTTTGCTACTACTGATTTGTTCATCTTCATTTTTGTATCTTTTTTTGCTCTTTGTGTGAAGGAACTGTACCCTTACTTCTCTTGGTATGCATTTAAATTACACTGCTAGTTGACACTATCCTCTTGTTCATTGGGGAGAAAGGATGAACAAATGATAACTATATAACCAACAAGCATTAAAGAGGTTCATGAAAGAACAGAAACATTATCACATCCAGGTCGCTCAATCTTTATTTTGTTCTGGAAGAAACTCATCATATTTGAATATATTGTTGAACAAGAAGCTGTACACTAACTACGTTTGAAACTGTATACTAGCTCTTCATAATGGGTGGTGATTTGTCCATGCTATGTAGCTCACTTTTCACTGTATTATCAGCTTTCCATTCTGGTCTGTCACCCTGCCTGAGTCTTCTTGTAGAAGGTAGGCAGTACAAGGGTGACATAGAAAAACGGGCCGTACTCTTTGGCTTATTGAAAAGCTCCTCCTAATTCTAATTATAGTTGAGTTTCCTTTTCCAAATTGTTAAGAGTGATATTTAACCTTTTCTTGCATTTTTAAAGGTGCCTGGAATGCCACAATGGCTATTTTTGCTCAGGTTTGTTGCTATGTTATTATGGATTATGTAAAGAAGTGGCAAGAAATAAAGAGAGTTATCATCTCAGTAGATTTAGCGATTGTCGTTCTAACGGATTCTTCACCTAGTCAACAGAATGATCGGTGAAACAATTGTTTGATTTTGTAACAATTTAGGTAGTCCTTTAGCTAGTACATTGATATGTACAGTAGAAGCCCGCAAAAAAGAACCTAGGTTTTTCCTGAGCAGCCTGGATAGGTTCTTAATTGATGGATTAGTATTCTCAACTCCAGCCTGTAAGGCTCTTAACAAGGCTCTTTATACAGCACATACTTTGCATGCATTTGCATTGTTTTCAGCACAAGAATTCTTAATGATTCTTGAGAACACTTTAAGCCTTAATTCTTGTGCAATTACCTTGTCATATGTTGGGTAACTTGAAAAGCACAGACAGCTTATGAAAATTTCTACTCATGAACCTTTAAATAAACAGCATGGAATCCATTATATAAGAGCCATCCCTATTTCAGCCTCTTTGGGGTTGTTATTTGAGGGGTTCGAGCAACGAAATTTCAGCCTCAAGGTTCTTATAAAAACAGGTTCTTTTTCGCGTTTCTTTTGTATTTATCATTTAAATGATTAGAGTGGTTTGTTTAGTCATGGATTGGCTCGCTAATTAGCTTTTTGTGTTATTGAAAACCATGAATGCCAACAGGACAGTGGTAGCTAGGTATAATTACAAATACATAGCCCACTGCTCTGCTCTGGCAATTTGAGCACATTTGCTAAATGTACCAAAGCATTTCAACTTCATTCATATCTTACTGAGCTTAGATAAGCCATAATTGCGTGAACCTTAGATAAAGTCTGTAGCATGTAGAAATATTTAATTAAATTAATATATTTATTTTTTGATCTGCATTGGTTCATTTCGTTCAACGAGTTGCAAACATTCAAAATATCATAGCTTGGGTTCTCAACCATTGCAGTCTCCATTTCAAGAAATTACAGTCCAATCCTTAATTTGTTTGATTCTTCTGTTAGGGTGCGATAGTTCTGGTTTTGTGGTACGGTGGCAAACTTGTTCATATTGGTAATATGACTGTCGGAACTCTTACTTGTAAGCACATACTTCGTTACATAGTCCTATTGTAGTCCTACTTTTAACACAAGGATTGTAGAGATGACATTTTTCATTGCAATGTGTCCTGATTTCATGCATTTTGTGAAAGGGCTACGTGAACTGCCATTTCTATTATACCATTTCGGCTCTAGGTATTTAATTGTTATGACTCGATCAAACTCATAGGCTTGTATGTTTTCTTGTCAAGCATACATTTCCCTGAGATTGTTTGAAATGAAGTAGTCAGGCTTGCATTTGTTACAACTTATGACCATTTGATTTGATGGCAATTGAAATGAAATCTTTCTCTGTTGCTTCCTGCAGCATTCATGTTGTACACATTGAACGTTGCGATGGCATTTGCATTCTTATCCTCACTTTATGGCGATTTTATGAAAGTAAGTAATTTTACAACACCCTTTGCAACCATGGAGCGTCATCTTCTGTCTTTACTCTTCCCCCCTTCCTTTTACTCTCTTCATTTTCCTTCACCCCCAATCGTCCTTTACTACCGTTCAATGTCCTTCTTCTTCCCCCCTGTCTGTTTCCTCCCGTTCTAGGCATATTTTAGCCATTGCTTCTTTATGCCTCATGTTATATAGTATGGGTATGCGGCCATAGTGCAAGCTGAAAGCAGCTACAATATTTCTTCTTTTAAACACCGCAGGGTTAATATAATTTATAATGTTTTAGTTTGGTGTTGTTAGATGCAGATGCTTACTAGAGCAAGCAATTTCTTGCGTAACGAGAATTTCACTATGGTTAACAAATGTGAAGATAACTTCGCATAGTTACCATATTAAAGTCTTCTTCATGGTTCTATAATTGCACTATATGTGCATAGGTATGTCATTGTGTTAACCTTATTTTTAATGTTTCCAGGAATAATTCGTTTCTTCTTCGTAGGCAGTTGGTGCTTCAACAAGGATCTTCGAACTATTCGATCGAGAGGCAGAGATTAAGTCTGGTAGTGCGTCTATGCCTTCACTTCAAGGAGGTATGTCGCATGCAGTTTGAAAGCTTTGGACTGCAAAACTTTAAGATATATACAAGGGTGTAGGATACATTCAAAAGATGGGGGCACATGCATTTAGGAGTTACCTCACAAGCAGGAAATGGCAACTACGTAAGCTAGAGAGGGGCACTTTACATAAAATCCGTGAAAATAGTAGGGTGCATGCCCCATATGCCCCCAGTTCCTACGAACTTGGATGTATGACATAAGAATTTCAACGTAGTTAGCGTTTTGGCCGTTCATATATGTTCAGCCTCATTACCATGTAGGTTTGGACCCTATCATTGCGATTGCAAGAAGATTATTTGGTCAAAATATTCAATGGCCAATCGAAAATCCTCCCAGAAGGTTCTCCCAAATATTGAATTAACCCCAACAGATTACGCTAGGGAAAAACAGAAGTAAAACCAAGGTTAGTTGTATAATCTCTGTTGAAAATCCCTGCTCATGCTTTCTCCATGCCAGTCATGCATCAATGGCATGACCTCTTATGTTTTATGCATTTGCGAATGTGGAACACATTTCCATGCTTTACCATTTATCCTTTACGTCACAGCTGAGCTCGTATTTAATGATGTCACATTCCGCTACCCCACTCGACCAGAAACTGACGTATTAAAGGTATTTCAAGCTTTCTTAATTTACGTTTTTGATGTTACAATAATTCCTATGTTTATCATTTGCAAATCATTGCCTCTGTTTGTCAGCTACTTTTTAATATAAGTTGTCGATACTTCTACATATGAACCAGTTAAGATATAACCATGATTACTAGCAATCAGAAAAGCAACGAAATCAGGGAGTTGAATGAAAATATGGGACAAAGTATGGGGGAAATTCGTGCCATGTATTTGTTTTTGGACACCTTTTTCTCTTGGAAGCACGGGCAGCTTCTTTTAGAATTTGCATTGAAAAATAGCGAGAATGGAATGGAATTTTGTCAGGGAAGTCAGGGAAAGATCGGGGAAGCTCATATTCAAAGTACTCTTGTCTCCCCTAAGTATTCTAACGAGCAAGCAGTGATGAATGAGCATATAGATAGGAAAGTTAGCCTTCATAACATTTAGACCATAGCATCTTATCTTGGATTATCAAGGGTATTTAGAGTTCGCACCGTTTGTTTCACATAATTTAGTTCTTGTTGATAAATAGCAAAAATGTTTAAGATATCAGGGGATCAAAGCTACTAAAGGTGTATGCAAATAAAGGTTATTTTTATGAAGGCATCTGAGCATCAATTCTTCAAATACTGCTATTTTAGCATAGGAAGTTACTATTTCACCCCAAAATCTCCACTTCGTTCCCTTGGTGTGTAAGAATATGGTGCATATCTAGAATATAGTGAAACTTGAGAAATCTTCAGAACTCTTTGCTGTAAATCCTATCCATCGTGCCATCACATATTTCATGTCCATTGTTAATCTTTGTTTACAGGGAATCAGCTTTTCATTAAAACCAGGAGAGACAGTAGCTCTTGTTGGCCCCTCTGGTGGTGGCAAAAGCACCATAATCAGCATGATAGAAAGGTTCTACGATCCAGTGGAAGGCAGCATTTGTATTGGTATGATGTGTATTGTTACCCTACTTGAATCTCTTTTGTTGCCATGGTATATATTCAATATTTTGTCACACTCGTTTCCCCCACGAGATGCTGAAATTTCCACGCGGCAACAAGGAAAGAATGCCCATCTCAAAGAATGCTCCAATCTCCATTTGGCAGTTAGAGAAGGTTGCATCCAAGAAATGCTTTAATTCCTACGTGGCAATCAGAGAGGAATAGCCCCTCCCCCGCAAGAATGTTCTGATTTCTTTTGGCAGTTGGAGAAGATTAACCCCCAAGGAATGCTCTAATTTCGAAGTGGCAATCAAAAAAGAACGCATTCTCCTCCAAGGTATACTCTAATTTCCACGTGGTTATCAGAGAAGGTTGGTGACCTTCAGTTTTTTTTATAAGAAGCATGTCTATAAGAAACATGAGATTGACATTTGGCAAACATTTAGAAAATTTTACGAAACACAGGCAGGCATCAAGAACGTGCACATCAAATAGTAGTTCAGTTGTCATTGGCTATTCAGGGAGGCCGGAGCATATTTTTGAGTGAGAGAGCTAGGGACGAGTCTTAAGCTCCTATTGGGTGTGAAAGTGGGGATAGGGGGCAAAGCCCCATGAACATTTTATAAGTACGCCCTTACTTTGCAAGAAAACCCACTTTCTAAATATCGAAATACATCCTATCTTAAATATGGTATCTATTGTATGGTATCATATACTAGCAAAAACGTAGAGGCTGCAGCCCCCAACCCCCCATCCGACTCCGGCGTGCCTACTATCGTTCAATATTCAGTTGTAGCTAGTAGCTTTCCTGATACACCGTATAAAGACTGCACAATCTGTTCTTAAACTCTTAAATTGCTGTTTTGTGATAGAATTGCAGTCAAGGTGGATAGAGATTCAAATTGTTTGTGCTTTCGGTGCTCAAGTCTTTTTGTAGTTAACTTGCTCGATGTTTCGATTTCTTGTATATGCATATATGATATGATATGATATGATATGATATGATATGATATGATATGATATGATATGATATGATATGATATGATATGACATGATATGAGATGATATGAGATGATATGAGATGATATGAGATGATATGATATGATATGATATGACATGATATGACATGATTTGATATGATGCATGATATTATGCATGATATGATGCATGATATGACCTGATATGACATGATATATGACATGATATGATATGATATGAGATGACATGCATGATATGATATGATATGATATGATATGATATGATATGATATGATATGATATGATATGATATGATATGATATGATATGATAGAAATCTTTAAGGAGGATGCCCCAGTCAACAAAATGTGCATTTCATTGGGGTCTCCAAATGGTACTTTTCCCCATATAGTTTCTGGTCAAGAAAAATATAAAACCCAATGTCATTAATATTTTTGACTCCGAGACTCCCAAGGATGGGGCCTTCATTGAAAAGCCCCATCCTTAACCCTACTCCTAACCCCAATCCCAGACTACATCGCTGTCAATAAACCCTACACTAACCCTCATTCTAACTCTAACCGAAACTCTATCCCGCACCTACTTTTGCGTGCTGATGGGTTGAAATTTGCCTTGACCATAGTTGATCTTCACATGTGTGCTTTTTCCATGCTATTTGCTCACGAATTACGTGCAAGGATATTTATATCTATTAGATCGTATCATTCTGTATCATTTGTATGTTAGGGATTGGGATACTTGCTCAAAAAGTTTTACGGATCCATCACGATTAGTTGTATTTTGGTATTGTATCTATCTCTAAGCAAATTGGCCACCTTCATGTGGGGATCTGTGGTGTTTAATCTTTGACTTTAAATGTCAGCATAAGATATCCTGTACAATCCAGAGCATCAACGTCATGTATGATACTCGGATATCTTAATATTGCATTACAACTTAGTTTGCTCCGTTTCTATGCAGGAAATCTTAGATTACCGGATGTCGATCTTGATTGGCTAAGAACACAGATCTCAATTGTTAATCAAGAGCCTGTTTTGTTCGCAACTACAATTGCGGAGAACATCGCGTATGGAAAAGATGCTACTGAACAGGAGGTTTGCTGACTTAACTTGCTACCTCTTTTATTGTTTATTGCTTTTGTTAGATTCTGCTGCTTTTGACTAGATTTGGATGTAGCGCTGCAGCCAGCATGTTGAAAGTTGGGGAGAGGCACGGAACATCATCATCATCATCATAATCATCATCATCATTATCATTATCATTATCATCATCATATTCTTGTTCCCATTTCACACCCGAAGGGGGTCTAGAACTGACCCTGGGGTCATTTTATTGCCTGTCAGTTGTTTAGAAAGGTGATTGAGTTCGCTACACTCAATCCACTCTACCCCAATAGCATTATCCATCATTTATCATCTTTTAAATCTAACATCAACAAACTTAATCTTATCTCCCTCTCTACTTAAACGTCTCCATTTTCTCAGTTTTTCCTTTGTCGGGGCTTTGTTATAGGCCCTACGGCTTTTCCCCGACATTACTTACTAAAAAAGACAAAATCCATCCATCCATCCATCCATCCATCCATCCATCCATCCATCCATTCATCCATTCATTTCCCATTCCGCCCCCGAAGGGGACTGACCCTAGGACTGACGCTGGGCACAGTTTTCGCCAGTCATTTGTTTAACAGAGTTAGTCCAGTCGGCTACACTCATTCCACTCTGCTACCCCAACAGTTACTAGGCAGAGCTGTAGCGTGAGCCATTGAGCATGTTTTTCACTGAAGGGGCCTGGTTAAACAGTTTACCGTAAATCATCAACATCTACAAAAATTCTGAATCTCTGCGACATAAAATCACCGTCAACTTAAGGGCAGTTGTCTCTCTGTGCCCGCTCGCCACTACGTGGAGGCCTCTAACCATGATCTATCATTATCATCCCCATCACCATCATCGTCACCATAATCATCATCATTATCATCATCATCATCATCATTATCATCGTTATGATCATCATTATCATCATCATCATCACCATCATCATTATCATCGTTATCATCATCATCATCATCATCATCATCATCATTATCACCATCATCATTATCATCGTTATCATCGTTATCATCATCATTATCATCGTTATCA
>WIPJ01001861.1:25259-47705 GCA_018155075.1 Cassiopea andromeda
TCATCATCATCATCATCATCATCATCATCATCATCATCATCATCATCATCATCATCATCATCATCATCATCATCATCATCATCATCATCATCATCATCATCATCATCATCATCATCGTCATTGTCATCATCATCATCATCAATTTATTTAAAGTTGGCTTTCCTGCCCAGCTTAAAAGGAAGCGAGTTAAAGCTAACTATGCTGAAAATGCAGAAATTGCATAATTACAATTAATTATGAATACTAGAAAATCTAAAAGGCCTATCTCCTCAAAATAGACTCTGCACAATCTGCAGTTTCAACAGATACCATCCCACTATTTTATTCTCCTTTTTAATTCATGCAATGTGCTACTGTTTTTCAAAATTGTTGTGAAGCGAAGACCATACATATCAACCTCTATACTTCATGTTTTCTGTGCCATATGTTGTTGCCATTACTTTCGTCAGTTGCAAATGATTTCGCAGGCTATAATAGCTATTATTTCTACAAAGATTTCCCTCCCCGAATGAATAATGGTACAGTTTAGGTTTACAAAGCTTTTCACCCATATTCTTTATCATAGCATTGTGTAGCAATAGCATGAATGGGATTTTACTCGACTTAGGGGAGTTATTTAGAGGAATTATTTTAGCTGAGTTCTTGCTGTTGCCTGCGGTACTTTGTGCTATATTTCCGCCTTTTATGACCGATGCAAATTTAGTCAAAGAAATAAGACTATTATTCTTTGTAGAGAGGCATATTGTAAAAATAGATTTTCTGGGTTAGTATGGGACATGTGAAAGATATGGATAGGGTCCCGTTTGCATTCTTACGTAGAGAAAGTGCCTGTTGGAAGAAAACTTTTGTCCGGCAATTAGTAGATGTGCTAGTGAAGCTATTTCCTTTTCTATCCACCTTAGACGTGCTACCGTATGTACAAGCGTGCTTGAACTGGGTTATCAATTTTAGGCCCTGGCTAAATGACTCGATTTTTCATTCGATTTTTTATTTGACAAAAAGTCGAGGGAAGAATCGAGTCGTTTGGCCACCTTGTTGAGTGAGTCGAGTGATGTTGAGTGAAGTTTGATCCTTGTCAAAAAAATCGAGCAAAAGAATTGCTGTTAAGTGAAAATCGACTCGTTGGCCACCTTGTCGAGGAAATCGAGTGAAAACATGCGCAGTAGCGTCTGATTGGGTCGGTAAATATTTGTAATGGTAAATATTTTAGCTGATATAAGTTGCGGAAATATGAGTAGTTGAAAAGTCGTGAGAAAAGTCGAGTGAAAAATCGATTCGTTTGGCCACACTTGCTCGAATACGCTCAACTATGAAATCAAATGTTGAGGAAAAAAACGAGTGAAAAGTCGAGTCATTTTGGCCAGGGCCTTAGACTGAAATACGAAAAACAGTGATATACTCTGTGTGCTAGTCGATTGTGTATTTTTGTGTGGAAGAGGGTTAAAGCAGTTCAAAAATTAATAAAGCTGGTAATAAATTAATGAATTAAAACCTAAAAAAGTTCTGATGTCCTCTACATGCAATGCGTAAAGGATCGTTGTTGTGAAGAGCTCTTTCAATTTCTCTTCGTTTATATCATCTGCTGACACTATAATGGGAAGGCAATTTTGAAATGGTTTATGAATAATATCAGGTATATAGGTCGATGCCCTATTCTCGTCCCAGAATTTGGGATCTAAAAGCTCGACTAATAGATTGGGCAGTAGAGTAACTCCAACCGCTTCTATGTAGACAGTGAGCTAGTCAGTGGCGTAAGAGAGACACTAGTGGGCCTTAGGAGTTCAGTAAGATTGGGGCCCCATGCTTTCTTCACCCCATGCATAAAAGCTTTTTTCTTCATTATCTCTGAGGTGCCCCTTACTTCCTCAAAAATTAGGGGGATCTTAGGAGTTGTCCTTCCCCTAACCCAGGTCGGTTATGTCACTGGAGCTAGTAGATTTCGAAGCTTACCTCGAAGTTTGGACCATTTAGTCAGTAGGTGCCACAAACACAGATCTCCCTTTGCTATTCAGGCAAAACCTTTTGAAATTATTAGCATCAATATAAAAAACGATTAGGGAGGACGCCCACATCGATACATGCTTTCTGCTGTACCTTTTACATCGAGAGCTACACACTGAAGATTTATTGATGCTGACTTTGTTTGCTTGAAAATTTCTGTTATTTTTCTGCAGACTTTACTCCCTTCTTCTGGTTTTCTTCTAGATCGTGGAAGCAGCTAAACAGGCAAATGCACATGATTTCATATCAGCATTTGAGGTAAGTGGCTCATTTTGAGCTGAGTAAGCTCAGGACTTGTAGTTTCTTTTTTTAAATCATATTCCTAATCTACCTGTATCACCATGTATATCCTCATGTCTATAAAGTTGCCATTCTCCATTCATGGGTGCACCCAACAGGTATCATTTTTCCATACCGAAGATGCTATTTTGGTAGTGGCCTTAAGAAGGTGGAGCCCTTTCGTGAACAGATACTGCGCAATACTCTTCTTCAAGCAAAGCCGATCAATAAATCAATGTTTGAATGGATGGAGAAGCGCATGAAAGCTAAGCAGTAAATGAAGGCGAGACTGAGTAAATGTTTTGATACACCAATCCGTAGAAATTTTCCTTCTAAAGGCTCCTTGGCAATTCAATGGTGATTTGAAACGATTTGAGTATGACAGCACAATATCTGCTAACAAAGGTTATGTAACTAGCAATAGCTAGTTGCGAATGGAGCGAGTTCTGCCTTTAAGCTTGATTAAATCCCTATTTCCAAGGATAATTAGCCTACTTAGAAACGCAGCCGAGATCTTTGAGAAAATAGTATGTTTTAAAAAGCAAATAATTTTTTGAAAAGAATACGAAGAACTACTCATTTTGCAAATGGTTAGGAATTGGAATTATAAAACTGATATTTGCTGCATGGTTTTATTTATTGCCAATGATCCGGTATTTGCCTTTTCCCATAAAAATTAGGCTTGATGCGTAATTGGTTCTATTTTTGTGTAGCGAATTGTTATCGAGCCAAACCATTCTTTATGGCATGTACTCGTGGTTTGTTTTGCTTGGTTGATATATGATCGATTAAAGCTGACGTGATCTATTTGACTATCATTATGTATTTCCGATATCAGTTGGATCTGATGTTAACCTTTAGCTTTTACATCTACCACCTCGCTGCTCATCAGGCAGCAACTGCGAAGGCTATTAGATCAAGCTGTTAATTACGGATTGTATTTTACCATGACGGCTAGCAGGGCTACCTTCCTGGCCTCATGTAAGGTACATTTTTTTATAGCGAATGATTAGTCATCGTTAAAAACCTCGAATGAAGTACATGTTTTTTGAAGCGTGAAGTAAACCATAAGATATACACGCATTTTTTATAAGAAACAAACTCTCTGCCTTCAGTCTGGATGTTACTTAATATTTCCTCAAATCCAGCCTTAAATGTTTCTTAATTGTTTCTTAAATTCTAAAAGCTTCCAATAACAATCGCAACCCAGATTAATTGTGTTGTGAGAAAAAGGATGTTCAGGTTTTGTGAGGCATGTAATGGATGGTCATCTTGATAGCTTGATCAAAACTTTTCTTGTGAAACAGTTTTTTCAAGTTATTGTTTGAAACTCAGCCTGTCTATTTTTCTTAAATGTTTCTTAACTTTTCGCTTGTCAGCGTCATGTTTCTTATAAACATATTTCTGTACTGGAAGAACTGGCTTTATAGGAAGCTGTGTGATAGAACTAGAAACAGAAGACAAACAACATCCATCTCAAATACATACTTCACAGAACCTGGCAATTTTTTTATCGTTTTTTAGTTACTTAATCTCGGCTGTTGTAGTTGCTTTCATGAGGAATTTCAAGAATTTCAGAAATACTTAAGAAACATGTCAGACTGGATTTGAGATAATGTTTAGAAGCATACAAGCTGAAACCAGAGACTTCATTTCTTATAAAAAGCTTGTAAACTCAGATGCCAGAGTATTTTTGATCCATTCCTGGTTGTATTTATGAGCACACCTTTAGGCATTCAAAGTTTAGTCAGTCGAAGGTGCGTCGCAAGAGTTAACGATTAATCTCACGTGCTTATCTTGCACCCATTTAACCACTTTCCATACTAAATATTTTGGCTGACGTGATGGTCGATGGTGAATACCAAAAAATTCATTTCTGTGTTATTTTTCCTAAGCATTGTGATGTGGTTCCCAAAAACATAGATTTTGCCAAACGTTTAGTGGATTTGCTATCAGGCCATGAAGTAAACATAGATTACATAAATCCTCTATACAAAGCATAGAGCCCATCATTTTTTCAAATCCTTCGGGCAAACTGTTTGAGTATTTCTATGGGAAAATGATGATTTGCTATGTTCTCACGCTTTGCTAACGAGTACTAAGGAATTTTATCAAAATATTTCTTGTTTTCGAATCAGCAAGGATCCGAATTGACTGCTTAGAATCGTGTGAACTTTTAGTGATTGTTTGTAACTTACTTCCATCAATTACTTTGTTTATTTACTTATGCCCTGTGCCAAAGCAATCGAACTTCTCACAGTACATGAATATTTGTTTGCGGTGTATGCACGCCATGGTAATTAGCGCGTTCCTATTGGCGATTCGGTACAGAGGCCTTCTATAGAAAGATAGGGCGAGGGGCCTGGGACTTGTTACTAGGCAACGAAGCATTATAGCTGGTACATAGTTGCTTGTGTGCCCAATTAAACCATTACACGTTTTTTTATAAAAAACCTCCTTTTTGCCTGAGCCTCAGTTTTCTTAACTTTCCCCGAAATTGAGCCTGAGATTTTCTTAAAATTTTCCTAGCTTTTACTGAAATAAGCTGGATAAAATGGGTAACCCTTTCTTTCGTAATCTTGTATGCTCGAATTTGAAGTATATCTTTAACATTTTGAATTTAATAATGACGTAATATTGAATTTTGGCAAGCGAAAAAGCTGAAATTTGGAAATTGTGCATTGTGATTTGGCCATTTGAGCCTCACTTTCTTATATGCTTTTTTCTTATTTAAAAAAACGTGTACATAGTTTTTATAAGAAAGGTTTTTTGGCCCAGTTTTGATGCTGTTTGAGGTTTGAGCTTTTTCATGAATTCAGTATCAGAACTTCCTTCACATTGAAGGGCAGTGTAAAAGCTACATATTCAGAAGTGAACGACAGAAGATAGACTTCTGAAAAGGCGATAATGACATACATAGCATTCTGTACATAGTTGTTTGGAAGTGCATGTGAATCTATTGACTCTCAAGAATGCCGTAGCTCACCCCCGTATCTCTTTGAACAATTAACAGCTACTTTTTCACAAACCACTCTCTTGTAGAAAAAACTTGTGTATCCTATAGTTGGTGTCATCTAAAATGCAGATAGAGCATTCTTTTTTTCTTGATTTGCTTTTGCTTTAAAAGCCAATGATTTTAATGTGAAGGCTGCGGAGCACAAGAGTAAAGGAGACATTTACCTGTTACATATCTCCTCTATCAGAAAGAAGGGGTATCGTGATTCATTTTTGTGGAGAGTTATGTTATTGAGCGTTACAAGACAGGGAGAGAGAGTCTCAAAACCAGTTAAGTTGGTATAGGGTGAATGAAATTTATATCAGTTATACAGCCAAATTTGCAAACGTGTAATTGCTGTTGGTCTCAGGTATCTTAAAAATTTATTTTTGGGAGTAATTTGGGAAGTTACAGCGACACTAGAAGTCACTAGATTTTTCATATCAGTCCAGCCTTATTAGAAAGCGTATACTGCAATAGCGAGCCTCAAGAGATTTGATAAGCATGTTGCAACTTGATGAGCATGTGATATATATGCTTATGTTATTAATCAATAGAATATGTTCGGTAATAATATATTTTGGTGCATCTTTGTATAAAAAACATGTATGCAAGAAACGCGAGGCTGAACATAGGCAAATATTAAGAAGTATTCAAAATAGGCAGGCTGAGGAGGCTTCAAAAGTTAACTTGAAAATCTGTTTTAAAAAGAAGCTTTTGACTTAAAATTAGAAATAAAATACCAAAAAACCCACCCCTCTAGTTTTTTTATCAAAATTCAAATCTCAAATTCAAGTATCCACATACAAATATTTCACAGAACTTGAGCAATCTATTTTTTCGTCTCATAGTTGCCTAAACATTGTTTTTGTTGTTGTTGTTGTTGTTATTATTATCGGAAATTTCAAAAAGTATGGGAAGCATTTAAGAAACATCTGAGGCTGTATTTGGCAGAGTGTTAAGAAACATCCAGGCCTATAGCATATAGTTTGTTTCTCATAGAAAGTATGCATGGAGTTTGATTTTATATTGAAAGCTAGCAAGCATGGACTTTCGCAGTTCCCTTTCAAAGATTTAATAAAAATTGAACATAGAGCTTAGACGTTAGTTTTTGCCGCAGAGGGCTCTGTTACGACAGTTGGATTCTTGAAATCTAGAGATTGAAATGGTTACATTTTCATTCATTGGAAAATGTTGGTTTCAAAGCTTGCTCTGTGCCCTCACATCACTGTTCTTTATCCCAAGATATGGTGACTGTTTATGCTGGTTAATCCACACATTGCCACAGCCATTTTGTGTCATTGTATCCGATTAGCCGTGTTTTCTTAAAGATTCTAATTGCGAGATGTGCTTAAGTTTAACCCTAAAAAGCACTTTTTGTATATTTATTCTAATTAGATAATAGTTATACCACTATTATGACATATGGCCTGTAATTGTATCACAACTCTGAGTTTCTTGCACATCTGCAGTAGTTTTCCTAAGCTCTTTTTGTCATCTGTTTAAGCACCTTATAAACAAGCCCATACTCAGCCAAGTCTACGCCTGGTTTATGCTACTGTGAACAGGGGCGGATCCAGAGCTGGGCTTTTGGGGGGCATCTAATTCCTTTTATTGTCTTTTTCAAAGAACAAGTTTCTTAACATAGTTGTTTGCTATGGGAAATTTTACCGTTTGGGGGCCATGGCCTACATTTTGAAGTTAACCCTGCTTAGACCCCTTGTTGACGTCATATCATCGTCCTTTTGGGGAACAGGGAATGTTTGACAGTGCATTTGTACATTACACCAATTTATACGGGAGATTTTGAACAGGGTGTTTCAGCTCCTATACGAGGCGTAGCAGGAATCGTGAGCAAGCCAAAACCTTTTGTAGCATTTGATGGATGTAAAGGCCCAGTTTCAGCTCAATGATTGCACTAGAAATAGGTCTACTTTCAAGTTTGTTGCAAAGCGATTTAAAATCACCTTGCCTAAACTGAGAAATGCTGTAGAAAGCTGGTTTAGTACATTCTTTCTTTCTTGTAGTTGTTGATCATCATACTGCCACTCTTTTATCATTTTGATTCACTGCCATCTCAAAATACTTAAGTGATTTTCCATTAGAGACCTTTCTTCTGAATTGAGAGAGCTGAATTTTAGTGGCTTCCAGCTGAATTGTATTGTTACAACAGTTTTCTTAAAGATAGTATCCTATACGACGATTGTATAGTCATGGGTGAACAACGGAGGGTTGGACTAGAGCTTATGATTGACATCTTGATAGCGATAATAGCCCAAATGTTTCACCTTCAGCTATTGCTATCTTTTCCTGGTATCTACGTCATTACACATAGCGTTTTAAATTTATGATGTAGATGAGGGCAGAGTATGGCACGTGAGTTACACGTCTTTTTTTATAAGAAAACCATAATTTTGGCTGAGCCTCAATTTTGTTATCTTTCCCCAAAATTGAGCCTGAGATTTTCTTAAATTTCTTTTACCTGGTCAAAATGGTTTACCATTTTGTTATTAATATTGTTTACTTGAATTTGAATTCCATTTGTAACATTTTGAATACAATAATGATGAAATATCGATTTTGGCCAATAAAACACTAAATTGTAGAAATTGAGCCACACGATTTTCTTAAGGTTTTCTTAAGAGTTTGACCATTTGAGCCTCATTTTCTTATAATCTTTTTTCCTATAAAAAAACGTCTATATATCCACCCAAAATCAAAACGTTGTGATACAACCTTTGTAAGTTTTCAATTTTTAACTCACTTACTTTAGAGTACTGAATAATCGTCCCCTCCTCGTTATTAATTTTTCGAGTTTTTCCACCCCCGCGTCGCTATGTAAACCCTCTTTTATTAAATTTAAAGAATCTGAAGTCCATTATCAGAGAATCAATTCACTGCACTGCCAAAGAAAATAGAAACCGCGTACAGAAGTACGAGGAACAGTTTAAAAAAGTGAATTACATATGAATTGCTGTATTTATTTAAAATATCTACTTGAACAATCTTTGTTTTCTATTTTCTATCCCATCCATTTTTCCACCCCCTTTTTTTTCCATCCCCCCGATTATTGCAACCCCCTCCTGGTTATTTGTTACTCTAGAGAACTTTTAGATGCTGTGATGCTACCACTGGTGTTCGCACTAAAATTGTAGTATTATTGGCTATGATAGCGAAGTGAAATGGAGATATTTAATATCTTTCAATCGTTCGCATTTTAAATCGTTGATGGAGGCTGATGTAATCCTCCTACTATTGTCCAGTATTGCTGCCTTATTGAATACTCTCACCTTCACGAATGGCCTGATACGCTCAAAAATATGCCTCATGTTTGCAAAGATGTATGAACTGAAAATTGGTATTGCGATCTTTCAATATGTTCTCTTTTCAACATAGGTCACGCTATTAATAGTTTGAAAAATGCCACTGCAAAAGGCGCGTTTTTATGGCAGGCAGATTGATGTTTTTCTTCTTTAATGCGAAGTTAGATAGGTGCATCTCGAGGTTCATTTTATGGCACGATCACTCTGATGGTTTGTCTTCTGTTTGTTTTTATATTTGTAAATAGTTTGTATTTATATATGTAGTATTGTTATATGTAATAGTCACGCGGTTGCAATGAATTTCCATGCTTTCTTTAGTATCGTCTTGTAAGTGTATTGTTCGTGGTGTATTGTAAATTCTTAACAGAATTTACATAAAAGTAAGTTAGATAGATAGCTGTTGCTTTGGCTAAAGAGTAAAGGATTACACAAATACTCATGGCGTCCAGTTTGGGTTATCAATGAATTGTATTTTCCCCAAAGTGAGCTCGTGTTCATATATACGTGGCCTGTGTCAAATAAAGTTCATAAGAGCTGAATCACGGGTGGCCATTTACTAACCAATCCTAAAAGATTTATAGCTCTTGATTCCTCTTACTTTATGTTTCTGATTTTGTCAAAAGGAGATTTGTCTATTCAGATAAATCAAGTCAGAAAGACGAAGGAAGCTTGCTAATTCCGTTCCGTGGAGTTCATTGGGAGTACACAGAGCTATCGGTACGGTTGGATGAGTTGGTTCCGTACTGGCTTAGTTGAAGCTAGGGCTGGATTTGGAAGAATCTCCTTGTCTCTCTCATATACACCTTGGTATATTTAGGTTTCTGCATACGGTAAAATGATATATTCCACACGAATTTGCTATGGTTTGCCATAGATTAGCCCAAATAGCTTAGGATATGTATGTAATGTATGTGATATTAAGTTTTGGAGGAAACTACATGCATATCCGCAGCTTCCTACTAATTGAAATGGTATGGCCTATAGCCTAAGCTTGATCTGTGCTGCAAGCGTTGGATGAATCAGAGCTGTGAAGTGCTATGCTATTTAGCTTGCTATTTAAAAGTATAGCTTGTGGATAATACAACATATACTGCACATGATTGTATGTTATATCCCACACCTGCCACCAGCTTTACGCATACATATGATGTTTCGTGTCTCGCTATGCCGCCCAGTAAAGTGATGCCTGTAGTAGAACTCACTGATATCTGATAATCCCTAGTCCTCACATATGAATGTAAATTGGTTTGCTGTCTGAAAATGCTAATTTCTATTCATGTTACTTCACCAGTAGCAAGAGGTATCTATTTCCGGTAGCCACTATTACAAACTTATTCATATTCTTCTTTTGTCGAGCTTTCCTACTTTCTCTTCCTCATCTTTGTCATTTGTCTCTTTTTGTAAATGTTTCCGTTTTGGGCAGTGATAGTTTGATAAAAGCTGCAGAATGCATTTCCATTTGAAATTTGTGCAGGGGCCGGCTTTTATTGCATAATTGGATGATAAGCACAAATTCCTCCCCTCAGGTCAAACATCTGATTGTATCGGTTCGTGTTTTTTTATTTTTACTCTTTGTGTGTTTATGAAACAATGCGAATGTTATCGACATTTCCCGTGAATCTTTTGCTAATGAAGTGTGCGATTGTTCCATGTGACTCGTTTAATTGAAGTCGGCAGGGCTTATCTTAAAAGGAAGATAATACTAATGTAAAACTATTAAAAATCATTAAATTAATTTAGTAGGATGAACAGTCTGCTAATCCGCCATTAGGCAAGTTGGCGTCACCCACAACCATTTTTGTACTAGGAGAATTGGCTTCTATGAACTGGGCTTTTTAGAGTTTTCTGTTCATGTGATCAGACAAGACAAGACAGCACTTAAAGCAGACAAAATCTTCGTAGGGTACCTTCTTAATACTGCATGCAATGTGTTTTAGGCCGTTGAGTACAATTAGTAGCACGGCACACTGTGCTTTTATCTTCCAAGAACTGTAATGCAGGATCGTAACAAAGTAAGGGTGTGGCGGTATCACACTTTCAATTTTTGCCGAAACTGTCGGTAATAATTTGACATATCGGCAAAAGCTGGCGTTGTGAACATTGCTTGTCGGTAATACTTGGAGATTTAGCAGTCTGTCGGCTAAATGTTTTCTGCTACACCCTCAGCTCAAGAATCGTTTGGCAAGCCACTGCTTTAGTGGTTCAAATTTTGCATCATTTTCATGGTAGAAATTAATGACTAAGGCGTTCTTCTGCTGTATAGGAGGTCGATGGTGAAAGGCACACTTTGATCTTTGGCTTATTGCGCGCTCACTGTTCGCTATACAGCAATTAGGGGCCTGTTTGAAACACTGGGAAGATAGAAGTAGTGGTGAAAGGGGACTTGCCGTCCTACCGCATTTGCCTGTGGCGCAGTGTAAGTGCCCTGCCCAACAGATACGTTCCATACGTACAAAAAGGCTAGAGAGACCGTACTTTTGCTTTTAATGCTCTTATCACAATTCTGCTTCTTGCTATAGTAAATCAAGTATCATTAATAATATCTGCGTTTGTTTTACGATATTTTTTATCAGCATTTGCAGTAGAATTTACGCGGTATTTGCATGATAGGTATGCAAAGCAACGTGTTATGTCCATGTAGTCAACGCAGGCTTGAGTTTTCTAGAGAGATTTCCAAATTCTTATAGGAAGTATGCGTTATTGTTCCTTGTATTTGTTTGGTTTAGCCTTGCTTCCTTCCAGAAATACACAATCTTTTGTTCATGGAGACATGTCAAATAGGCTCATTAAGATCTCCATTCTGCTTCCCGACGTTGCATTGTGTTTATATATAGTTTATCTATCTAATTGTTTAGTGATCGACTCTATTGTGCTGAAGAACTGTCGCCGCTAATATAGTCGGCATGACGTTTCAACCAATCAGTGGTGTATCCAGGGGGATTGGAGTCCAGTCCCCTACTTTTCGTAAATTGTTAATCAAACCCTTTCAGGGAAATGCTACAGTGTATGTTAATTTTTAGGTAAGTGTGGACTTCTGTATCATTTGCCATAGCTCATATAGAGTAAACATTAGAGTGCAATTTTAAGAAGGGTGTTTCCTTCCACGTGCGACTGCTTGAAGGTTGTGGTTCAAACATTATTTTGAGCTTGCACCCTAAGATCCCTCCCCTCATTACTAGAGTCTTGGTTACGCCTATGTTTTCGATACGGGACTTTTGAAAAACTCCATGACAGAGTAATCAACACCAACACAGCACTTTCCTATGCACATAGTGTGCCTACACAAACTGTGCCAAAGCGAGGGATGCGGAGGATGTGAGCCGTTCGCTGAAGGAGGATGATGTAAGACTGTTATATCATTGAATTTCCATGGTCGAATGTTATTTGAAAACGCTAATCTGTTAATGGGTCATTAAAAACGCCGCATGTACAATGCATAGATAACAGACACATTGGCAAATTACCACCAACATTGGCAGAACATTGAGGTTAATTGGCTAAGCAATTGACACGGAAAAGTTTGTTAATATGCCGCGACTTGCAGTGAATAGAAAGGGCCAGTGCCACGTAGAGACGTTAGTTGCGGCAAAGTTGAGGATCTGAGCTGAGCTCTTGCAACGCTGTGCGTATATGTGTAAAGGGATTTGTATGCTTAACGGATTATCATCCAACTTGCTGGATTAATTCGTAATAAGGTTGGCTGGAGAGACTTGTAGCTATAACGTGCTGCCATTGGTGGGTTGCGATCAGTTGTAGAGAACATTTCAGAATTGAAGAGGAGCGCAGTATACAGCTTTTGTATTTCTATTCAATTTACCATTCTTGAAATAGAGTTCTAATTGCCATCAGATTGCCGTGATACTATCATTTTCGCATTTGATAGAAGATTTTCTAGGCAGCAGAGGAGAAGTATTCTGTCTTTGCGTAAGAAGAGCAACTGGTGGTTTCCCGCGTGCTTTGTAGCGCCAGATAGTGGCTGTCCATTCTGCACAATCCAAGACCAGTGCAAGGTAAAGAAGAGCGAGAGGAACATCAAGTGTCAGTATTTCTGAACACCGTTAAGAACACCCCATCAATTCTACTATATTCGGAAACTGAAGGCTCTCTGGACTAGTTTTTGACATGAGTAATTTTAGTATTGATGCTTTACTTGGCAACCACAATCTGAAGGTTGATGCTACAAACTTAGCAACAAAGGGTAGCACGGAGAGAGACAATGACCATGGTCATTACGAGAGGACAAACGTAAGGGCGAATGGGATTGCGATTCTAGATGACTATGAAGAGCTTTCATCTGACAGTGATGTTTTCAGCGAAAAAGATTATGAAACAGCAAAATGTAAGTTTATTCATTTTATCTAATTTTTTTAAAATGCCTTCCCATCTTTACTTGCTTCTCAGAATTTCAATGCAGGCTAGTGTTTCATTTTCACCCTGAAAAGAAATGCAGGTTATTCCACACGGAGCTATTCGCTTTTGTTTTGACAGAACATTTTCCAAAGGATATTGCCAAAGATAGTCCTTGAAACTGAAATCGTTGCCTAGATTTGCGTATATCCTCCCTTACTATTGGTTTCTAACGTTTGATCTAATTTGAAGCACCTTTTGTGGTTATTTTACTGTTTTGTTTAGAGAGCAGGGTAAGTTTTACTGAGTAATATAGTTGATAGCTTTATTGTATCATTGGAATCATACACTGTAGATTTGATGGTATATAGTGTTTTGAGTTATATTTATCCTTCACCAATTGGCATCCATAGTGCTGTGCTTCCACTAAGTTGCCATTTATTATTTTTTACGAATTTTTCTCGTTGTTTCCCGTAGTATCTTGGAACACCCAATGAAATAATCTCAAATCTATCATACCTGTTCAGAACTTTTGGACAGTTGTCTCCTAGACTTCATTAACTACAAAACACAATGATCATAGAATGTCACTTCTACTTAAAGCATTATTGCAGATTGTGTCTTTGCTGTGTTCAGCACTATGCTGTATGGATTTATATTACACACTTCACTTCTCATTTATATTACACACTTCTTTCGAGTATTGCTTCTCATTTCGAAAGGATTTCTGTAGCTAGCTTTTTTGACCTCCAACATAAGATCCACGAATCCTTTCATTTTCAGTAATTAAGCTTCCTGTTGTGGTTTCTTAGTTCTGCTTTTAAGCAGTAGTTTCATTAAAATCCCTTTAGAAATAGATTATCTCAAAAGGCCAGACGGCTAGAAGAATTCCCTCCCCCTAGAAAGAGAGCTACAACTGTTAGACTCTCTTTTTCCAGAGTCTTGGTGTTATGTTAGACTGTCTTTTTCCAGAGTCTTGGTGTTATGTTAGACTCTCTTTTTCCAGAGTCTTGGCGTTAGTGGCATTGCTCTGGAAATCTTGTTTGGAGAGTAGCTACCGAATTTGTTGTGCCATCTTGCGACCTTCAGGATGAGCTTTGAATGCAGCCGTAAATTCTCGCTCTAAAAAGTTAAGAAACAACATGGGTGCATTGGTGTTTTGCTGTATCGTACCAAATTACCACAGCCAAACTGCTGAATCGTTTATTTCACTTTCAACCTAATGGTGGAAAGTGAAATCCTAAAACGGCGTATGCTCATTTACAGACAGAGTTTAAGAATATCTTTTCTCTAAAGAACAATAATAGACCCATCGTGTTTCATTTTATTTGTTTCGTACGTGTACCTCATCAATCGAGAGTACTTCGAAAAACATATGAGTTCTCTACAGTTTCCCTTCAACATTAGTCTATCCTGGAATGTCATGCTGCTTAAATCTATCCATTCAGCACTCACAGAAAGTTCTGGATCTCTCGAAGTCTTCCTCCATGTTACCCAATGTGCTTCAACAATTTCCAAGACTAGATATAGCCTACCCCCAGGCCCTGTTGTCCATCTACCAAAGGCTTTTCAGGGAATTCTTCTCAATTGAAAAACTTTGGCTTTTCTTTTGGCTTTTTATCGTTTATATTGACTTTTGACAAAGCGACAATTGAAGCATACTTTGATATTTGAATGTTAATATTTTAGTACACTTCGCTGATGAACGCTCCGAATACTTTCTCTCACTGTTCGTGCAATAATATTCTTTTCTCCATAAGTTAGTAGATGGTTTATTCTTTAGATTCCTTGTGAGATGAACTAGTTACATAATGTTTATAAGAAACTATTTTGTTGTACTTTATGATAACAGAAAACACTGCAATGATGCTGTATGAACTCAGTGGCGGCGCCACGGGGGGACTGGGAACATGCCCCCCACTACTCTCCAGGATAAATTTCTAATTCGTCAAAACTCAGTGAGAAAATGCTAGGGTTGGGGTGAGATACTTCTACTATGATATTGAAATGGGTATGGCAACCAAACCACGCTGTCATTTTAGGGTGTGGTATCTCTATTAAGATGTTGAAATGGGTATGGCAACCAAATCATGCTGTCATTTTAGGGTGTGGTAACCAAAATCTTCCCAGTTTCCAATGGCTAGCGCCGCCCCTATATGAACTGGCACCTATTGTATCAGCAAATACTATTCTTTGCTACTTTTGGAAGAGAGAGATGCCCAAGTGTTCAGTGGTAATGCTTCAATATATGCTGGTTATCAGCCTTAATGCACCAGCATCAACAAGTCAACGTACTCTTCAGCGAGCATTGTTTGTTATTCCAAGGCTCTTATTATGATCTGTGGTGCCTTGTAGAGTTGCTTGCGTCACACCAATTAGATGGAAAATCAGTTGATTGCATCTTTCTTACTCTTTTGATTATTCTATTCAGTTTACCGTTTCTATTAGAAGATTAAACTTTTCCAAGCGCATCGTGGCATGCAATGCTCAGTGAATTTATACTGTTTTTCCAAAGACAATGCTAAAAGCCTTTTTTCTCTGCATCAGTTTATCGTTTACCATGCAAAAATATTGATAGTGTTGTATGATTTTTAATGAATTGAAATGTATCCCTCTGTATTGTATTGCGTTGTGTCGAAATCTATTGAATTATATAGTTCTCTTATTATTAGTCTTGCTGAAAGTTAGCTATATTTTAAGGGAAATATAAAACAATCTGAGAGATTACATAGAGATTCATACAACTTCTCTTCCTAGAATGTTTGTGCTTGTTAACAATTGTTTACCCGAGTTTTTTGCATTTCAGGTGAAGAAATGACATCACCAGCTAGATTGTACCAGAAGTCGATGCTGTACAATGCAATGATTCAAGTCGTTGATAAAGAAAGAAGATCGAGTGACTCAAACGTCGAGAGATATGCTAAGAAATCGAAGAATGGAGATACAAGAATATCGAAACCACGCCGTATACGAACTGCGTTCACTTACGAGCAACTTGTCGCCCTCGAAAACAAATTTCGAACGACTAGGTATCTATCCGTTTGCGAAAGACTCAATCTTGCACTTAGCTTAGGACTGAGCGAAACGCAGGTTAAAATCTGGTTCCAAAATAGAAGAACAAAGTGGAAGAAGCAAAATCCTGGTCAAGATGTAAATGGGCCTACTTGCCAACCTGCTGAAATGATGACGGAGAGTATTTCACATTACTCTAACCTGAACCACCTTCCATCCTTCCTGCATCATCATTACGACCCTCACGTGCACCTCAGGTATCCTTTGGTGGAATGCAGTTATTTAACCCCTCCAATGCCACTACCTCCATTCCCAAGGGAAACTTGCAGTTGTATGCGAGGAATGCCAGGTCATTGCAAACCCTATTAATGCTGTTGAAGTAGAACAATGCCGAATGCTTAACTCCTTGGGTAAGCGTAATTGCATTGTTTCGAGAAAGAAGAGTAATTCTTTTGGGAGCATATAATATGAGGGAGTGCCACTTAATCTTCAAAAGCACTGAAAAATTGGCATTGACGCAAAGAGCATTAACAAGTGAGCGTCCAGTCGCAATTTTCCATAAGCAATAGCTGAAACTGCGGTCTTTCGAGGAAGAGATACGACCAAGAAAGTCCACGCCATGTACACCCCCAATGCTTGTGTAATATAATTTAAGGCCCGGCTAAGTTAAGCAACACTGTCGCGAGACACATAAAGATAGGCCATGTAGCTCTAATTTATTTGAGTTTTGTTGTTTCTGCAATCATGACTTGAGTACATTGAAAGCATTTGTGATTTTATCCATTGCTTCACGAATATATTAGTAATCTAAAGTTGTCTCAAATATTTCGTTAAGCGCAACTCTTAACTTTGGAAATGTAGTGCCAAAACCATTTTAACAGTATTGATAACGCATGTGTCAGCGAGAAAGTCGGGAAAGTAGTTACATTCTCAGATGTATGCGCAATATCTCCGACAAAAATGGAGCAATTATTGCGTGACAATGCTTTTTAATTTAGCCAAACTTTTAGATGTTAAGGGACCTGTTATTACATACAACCGGGGTTGGAACTGAAGGTAAGGTGGTTGAGTATAGAAAATTTTTAAATGAGCAGAGGTTAGGTACCAAGACATTAGACAAGGCAAAGGAATGGCTAGAAATGTCAGCTGCTGCTGTAAAATATATATTCGTAGCTAAAAATTTTTCTTTTAACGGGCTTTTCTTCTTTGAAATCATCAGGATTATTCAAGTCTTTCTTAGAGGGTTAGGTAAGCTAGCTTTCGACCCTTCCTATGGTTGGTTATAGAGTTTGTGAATAATGTAGTAAGATAGGTGGGAAAAATTTTGTAAACATAACTCGCCTCTCTTTGGTACGACCCCCTTTCATAAATAACGACCCGTCCCTAACTGGAGATGTGAGTGATGAGGTCATGATTCTCACCACAATCATGGAAGATAGGAACCATTTTCACTTCTTCACCCTTACTTACTCCCCAATGTTGACAAGCATTGCTTTTTCACTGCTTAGTTAGCTTCAACTTTAGTAATGAAACCGCTATTCACTTGGCTCATCAACCAATGAACTTTCTTGGTGACATTTTTGTTTTGAGCATCTGCTTGCAGCCATACCTTTTTCCCTACCTCTTTACTGTTGATTTGCCCTGAGAGAATTATTGAGCTGCCTAGATTTTTCACTCCCGTGATTTTCAACTGGTTAAAGAATTACTCATCACGTCTTAAAGTTTGAAATTTGTATTGCAATTGTTTCAACCAGGTCTTCTTGGAGCCCTAGGGTTTTGCCAGCACAGTCGAGGTGTTCCAAGAGAAGTTGCAAGTGCTACGGTCGACAGTAAATTTTTAATTATCTTATGGAGATATGTGAACAAGGGTTACTCAAGCCACTGGAATATTTCCTTTGGGTTCCGCTCCAGCAAAAAGGGTAAAAACCACTGCTGTATTGTCACCCAAACAGTTTAGTGCATGCCTGTACTAATGATCACCCTCTGTTTGACTCGAGAATATTTTTGCTTGCTTTCTGGGGCACTTAGTCATAGGGTGATCATAGTTTAAAATGCGGTCATTTTATTTCATCTCTTTTTGTGAGAAAATTGTTTATGCTCCAGTACTGAAGTCTGTGGTACTATTTCGTAATTCCATTATCAAAACATTTTAGCAAAACATTTTGAGTTCCAACGTTTTGAGCATGCAGATTAATGGAAAGTGAAAATGCTCATGTGAAATGCTGATAGATCTTAGTAAGTAACATAAGTTAATTCGTTGGAAAGCAGCCAACTTATCACACATAGCATTTGAAAGACAAAAAATTCAAGTTTTAAATACATGTACACTTATAGATTGTCTAGGGCTCAAAAAGCCAGCATTGAATTTTCTTAACTTTGAGCAGTCTTGTTGACTGCTTTCCTGTAAACCAATTTCTTGTAAAAAGATATGTATTCCAGTAGAGCATTGTTGATAGATTTTTTAATTATTTTTCGCAATATTATTGAATTGAAAATCGTGTGTATGGAAATTCTTTTCATTCTGATATCTTTTAGCCATATCACCAAAGTTTTATTTTATTTCTCCCATCTGTCATTAACATAATTCATCATGCCTAGCACTGCTTCCTGTGTCAACTTGTTGCGACTTTTTCCTTTCATGAGGTATCCAGGATATAAGCATTCAGGATCCATCATCAGTAACAGAGATACCAAAGAAAAAGTTTAAATAGATAGAATAGAAAGAAGCAAAATTTACCAGGAAACTAGTAAGAAAAAAATGGGGGTGATTCAAGAAGGTTTGAGTGGGGTGGAGAAGGTTTGGGAGTTGAAGTAGGAAAATTTCGTTTAATGCTAATTTATCTATGCAAGTTTGTCTCTTTTGCTGGTGATACATACCAAAATGTGCACGAAATGCTTGATTTGTAGTATCTTTTGCAGTTCAAATATAAGCTTTTAGCAAATTTAGGTTATTTAGAGATTCAAAACCGCAAACGATTTAGTAAAAGAAGATCCTATCTTTGCATTAAAATTGAACCTACCTTGGCTCATATTGTTTCATGACTTTTCAACATGTCATGTTCGAAACATTTTTGAGCATGTAGCTGACATGTCAATGTGTGTGGACATTGTTACTCTAGCATAACGTGTCTCGCTTACAAGAAACACAATCTAAGAAATACAGATCCTGATTTTCAAAATAGTACCTCGTGTTATAACAATCTGTCGAAGGTCTGGAAAATTTATGCTTGGTTCTAAATCAGAAAGTTTTTATACAGTAGCCCCGTGAGAAACGATAAGAAACTCTGTATTGATTTGAAGTTTTTATCTAATTTTTATAAGAAACGCAATCAGAGCTGAAATTGAAGGAAGTTTTTTCTTATACAAGGGACGCTATTGTATCCCATAATAGGATATAGCAGTATGGTACTATTAGGCATTAGATGGGTAAATCGGGAAGCAAAGTGATATTTCAGCTGCTTAAATTCATATTTTGAGTGCTACTATGTTTTAAACTATTTTCTGGGCTTCTAATTGTAAGCGAACTTGTTAGCAGAGATAATCACATTTAAAAATTTAACGGTGGTTTTGGAAGAAAACCATCATTTTGCCTGAGCTTTCATTTTCTTACCTTTTCCAGTAATTGAGCCTGAGATTCGCTTAAAGTTTTCTTAACTTTTACTGAAATAAATTAAAAAGTGGGCTAAACTTTCTTTGTTTATCGTGCATACTCGAATTTGAATTCCATCTTTAACATTTTGAATGTAATATTGATGTATGATCGATTTTTTACCAACAAAAGCACTTAATTTTGGAAGCTGAGCCTTTTGATTTTCTTAAGATTTTGGCCATTTGAGTCTCATGTTATTATGAACTTTTTCTCATAAAAAAGGTTTATATGACTTACGAAGTATTTGGAAGTGTTTATTGAAGTCTAGAGATATGAATAATGATATTGTTGATTTTGAATTCTTAACTATGGCAGTACGGCAGAAAGAAAGTGAATTCATTTTTCAACTCAGTCTTCGAGGACCACACCATCGCAGAGATAACAAATGAAATTTTCGTAAACAATGAAAGATAGTAGTAATTGAACAAGATTGAAATGGTGGGAAATATTGTGGATTGTGCAGGAGCAGAGATAAAATCGAAAACGTCTCCTTGTTAGAGCTCGACAAAAGACATTGCTTGTTGAATTATGTTGGTAATTGATTTTGAAATGTGTTCTAATAGACAGAAGAGAGGTGAGGAGAGTTAAAAGCCTCTTCAAAAACAAGAGAATTGAAAACAACCATTGTTTTCGTTCATATCTTTGAAGTCATCACTGAAAAGTGCCGCTACAGTTTAATATCAATATAATTGCTAAAAGAAGCAAATGTAATTTTGGTTTCTAAAGCAATAAGCCTTAGACATAAGAGTTTTCCTTTAGAAGCAAATTGATCTGCGGTACATTCATGCCAAAGTTTTCAATGACTCTTACACCTTTTGTTTACTTTTATCAATTCATTTCTGTTTTATATTATTCCTTTGATCTCTTCACAATCTTTTCCATTTCAATGTTTAGAGACCATGAAATCAATAACACTATTGATAGTCAAGGTTAATTTTGTGTGAATTTGGATAACTAATATAACTAACAAAATTGCGACTGATGATGATGATAAATTTGGTACTGATGATTATTATGATGATAATAATTGTTTTTTAAACTTCATTTCCTTGAACATATTTTGCAATACAATAATACACCTCACTAAATATATGTGGTGTATAATTGGCTAACTACTTATATTACGTATGTTGGTGATAGTGATGATGATGATGGTGATGATGATAATGATGATGATGATGATGATGATGATGATGATGATGATGATGATGATGATGATGATGATGATGATGATGATGATGATGATGATGATGATGATGATGATGATGATAATGATGATGATGATGATGATGATGATGGTGATGATGATGGTGATTATGATGGTGATGATGGTGGTGATGAAATGGTGATGATGATCATGTTCATGATTGATGATGCTGATAACGATGCTGATAATGATGATGACAATGATGATAATGATGATAATGATGCTAATGATGATGATTGTGATGGCAATGATTGTGCTTTTGATACCCGTGATCGTAATGATAGTGTTGATATTGACGTCAACAGCTTCTCACATAATTGTCCTTTATCCATGAGCTGCTCTTAGTGGGTTTTTAACTGTTTTCTGCTTTTTCTGCTGGCTTCAATTAGTTGCCATTCAGCATGCTTTAGTTAAGGCATACTTCTTGACTCAGCAATAGGCATTTGTTCATTAGTATTTGTAGCTTTGAAATACAAAAATTAGTTTTAAAATTCTCATTTATTGAGCATACATAGAAGAAACAAAGCATACGTCGTTCGATTCAAGCCTTTAATTGTCATGTAGAACATTCTTTAGATTCGATTCAAACCGGTGACATTAGAAGGGGTGATATTCAAATATAGAAAACCAACGTTCAACTAGCTTGAGATATGGGTATCGTTCGATCAAGAAATATCAGTGATTAATACAACAGAAGTTTAATCATAGTGGTCCTCAAAAGTGTACACCAACAGTCAGTGGAAGCAATTTATGAGAAAAATTTAGCTATAGGAAGATGTTCACAGATAGAGGTTATTTCTAGAATGTATCAGTGTGGTACGTTGCCTGTATCATTATCCCCCTCCTATTCAAACTCCTATTGTTCATTGAAGTCCTAGTTCTTGATATGATACTATCCATTTTGTGTTGTTTTGAAACCCCATGCTTTTGGTTTTTCTATTGAGAGCCCACTAGATAATTAGAATTGTGTATGCCATTTATGTAATTCAAATAAGAACATCGTTACAGTACGAGTTTACCAAGAAAATGATCATGTTAAAGTTTGAAAGTAGCAGTGTAGTGTGCTATACGATAACGCAGTGTAATATAGCATAATATGATATAATATGATATAATATGGTATAATATAATGTAATATAATGTAATATAATATAGTGTAATATAATGTAATATAATATAATGTAATGTAATGTAATATAATATAATATAATATAATATAATAATATAATTTAATGTAATCTTACATCTTAAATAAGTAGAGGGCTATAATATCCAAGGGCTGGAATAAGCTGAGGGATTGGAAGTTTGGGGTAACTGTACACAAACCAGCACAGTTACAAAAATATCCTGATCTACATCACTGCAAGCAAATACTTTTAGGAATCTTGCTGCACATCACTCATTCCTCATTTTGGTAGCTCATCCACAGTACCAAGTTTCTGCAGGTTTATCTTAGGAAATTTAAAGCTTCATAAGCGGGGGCCTAATATGAACGGGGATCGGTAACTTTCTCGAAGAACAATAAGCGGGAATGCTTATTAAGGACCAAAGAGTGGTATGGTATAACTTAATATAATGTACCATAATATAACATAATTGAGTATAATATAATATAATATAATATAATATAATA
>WIPJ01001861.1:49754-73305 GCA_018155075.1 Cassiopea andromeda
ATATAGGACATTAGAATGTATTGTAGCTATTTATTCTGAGTTAGCTATACAGTGTAATATACCATGATATATTATGATACAGTAAAATATGGCATTTTATGATTGCCTATTCTCCTTGTTAAAAGCTGATTATTTTTTGAAATTATGCATGGGGTTGCTGATAAATAATGCATAGAGTCTTCTTACTATCTGCTGAGAAATTTCGATGCACTTGTCATATCTTGATAATTTTAGCGGAAATTTGTTGGGCCCAGTTTGCACGATACTTCTGTCTTTCAAAGACAAAAGTCCTTGTTGAAACACAAAAATCTCCCGTGTGCGGTCGTCAAATACCGGGATTTCAGACTTTGAAAGATACTCTTTGAGACAAAAAATGTTAGACTCAAGAACTGTTCCAGAAGACGAAATGTGACGAAATACAGAGATGTCTCGTTTGCTGGTGTCAGATAAAAAATCATATGAAATTACAGAGCCAGTCCAACCAGAATGTTCTTTAGTCTTCTTCTTTAAAATACAAAATTCCCCGTGTGTGTTACCTTTTACCAAGTGCCACGTACAGATGTTCCGTAGTTAATTGGTTAAGCCCCGGAGGCTTATTTTTCAAAGTTACGCATGAGGGTGGGGCGTATTCTGGGAGAGGGCTTAATTTGTTGTTTGCGATGGCTAATCCTGTACAGATTACATCCACGTGAAAGTTGCAGTTGCCCTCTCATCAGAATTACATTGATGCTATGAAAAATATTTAATGATGTTATGGAAGATATAATATTATTACATAAACCTTATCAGTATCAATTTATATTGTCTTTGGGTGACACAGTATCTAAAACAACTTGAGCAGTATGACCCCGCAGATTAGTATCGAATCAAATTAGTGGTCAATGTAAAATTAATCATCTGTTTGATATCTATAATGTGTCATCACTTAAAATTTAATAACCTCGCTTATCTTATATGTATCGATAAGTGTGTATCCACGACCGGGTCATGCTAAACATATGATAATGAGAACAAGGAATGCTTAATGAATCCTTTCCGTCATGTCGCTACGGTAGAATTGTTTTGAACATTGCTGATGTCATTACTAAAACTTTCAATTGTTATAACATTCAATAAGATACTGTCGCTGCAATCGCAAACTCATCTATGGGTAAAAGGAAGTTTTTAAAGGAAATGCAATTTTCACTTTTCGTAGTATGACATCTTTTTAACACACTCTCAGATATATTTATATCCACTCTCTTCTTCTTTTCTTTAAGCATTTCCAGCAAAATTTCAGCAAACTTTCTGTTCGCAGGGGTGTCGAAACAGGGACGCCGGGGGCACTGGCTCCCAACTTTCTTCACAAAATAGCATACTTCACTATTTTACCCCTTCCCAACCTTATTCCCAACCTTAATGACTAGGCCCCTCCCCTTGAAGGTCGTTTCCATGCCCCTTTTTCGTCATTGCACTGGATTTCGCCGGCTCCACTAGGCGAATTTCTTGTTTTATTTTACCAACTACTTCGGCATTACAGTCTTTCTTGACAGTTGTTAGAAACTGAGAGAAAAGTTGCGAAAACTCGATGGTCACTTGTCCTATATATCTTCACCATCGATAAATTTTATTCGTGATATATAGAAACATAAATAGCGTGTTTCGTAATCCTTCTTTTTAATTGTTGCTTTTTCTTGAATTGCTTTGATCAGTGGCAGTGCCATGGGGGAATTCATGGGTGCATATCCCCCCAGCTCTTTTCAGGATCGATTTTCTAATTCGTCCAAGTTCGATGAGAAAGTGTTGGGGGTGGGATCATTCCTCATTAAAAATATTTTGTGTCTGCAAGCGCAGATCTGAGAAAAATGTACCTGCAGATAAATTAGACTGTAATAGATGGTCATATACAGATTTGGATGAAATTGCCAACAGAAATTTGAACTGTTGCATTTTGTGCCTGCGAGTGGCGCTCACTGCTCGCGCAGATTACTGAGCTCTGGGTGGCACCTCTTGCAAGATTTCATTCATCCTTGCTTCATAATATTGCTCTTCATCCCACTATCATCACGCCTTTTCTTGCTCGCTGTTGTACTGAAATAGGGAGAAAGGCACCTCCTTGCAGTGAAATTGGTGTGGCAGTCAAAAGACGTGATCGTTATATGACGTGGCAACCAAAATTTCACAAATTCTGCTATGGGCCTCTAACTTGGACAAGAACTATATTGTTACAAGTGAGGTAGTGTGATCGTTTAGCAGAGAATAGTTTAGTAGCGTGATAGTTTGGTAGGGGGCCATTCAAAACGTACGTACGCTCCGAGGGGGAAAGAGTACCCAAGAAAGCATACGAAAACATACAGGGGGCTCTTGATAGAGCGTACTACGTACACTCATGTAATTTGCATAAGGTAAGTACTTGCCAACCATCCTAAGTAAACGAAATTGCCTTTTGAACATTAAAAGAGCAAGATCACACTCTCAATTATTTTTTGTAATTTTTGGAGGTATCAGGTGTGAATCAAGTGCTGCAAACTTGGAACTTACTGAGATAAACAATATAATCAAATGTTAAGGGAGGGGTTTGATAAATTGTAAGTACGTATGCTCAAGGGGAAGGGGTCCCTCGAAAATGTACAAAAGCGTACGGGGGGCGGTCCAGAAATCGATGAAATTGAGCGTACGTGTTTTTTGACTGGCCCATAGGTAGTAAATTGAGAATCACCTTTAATTACAGCCAATGACTTGGAGGCCAAGCTATTCTGTTTTCTGACAATTTGAAACAGCCAAGTTGTCTATTGTTTTAGGATGCAGGAACTAGCCTAAAGGAAGTTTAGACAGGCCCGTAGAAAGGCAAGGGCAGGAGGCATTGCCCAAAATACTCCTCTTCAGTTGTGAAAATAGTTACTATACGTTATAGATATTACTTATTTTTTCTATATCCATGCCCATTCACCAATCAAGTTCAGTTTTCTACGTTACTAGATGTAGGACTCGCATCATCCGGAATCAAGGTTATTGCAATTGTGACAACTGTGACAGCTTACGTAATAATTCCATGGATAGACTGTTACATTGCTTGTCTTGTTTTCTGATGAGTGACGTCAGAACCATACGCACTTATAGTACATGCTCCCCCAGCTTCCAAAAAAGCGAGAAAAATTATCCGTTATGCTTCCCAAAATAGCACTCTTGCCATGGACCATTTGCTTTGTTTATATCACTAATTTCTATTGTTGAAGCTTTCTTTTTTCTCCTAGTAGCTATGTCTATACAACTTTTGGGCAGTTATGCAGACTGTGGCCTAACTCCATGTGAAAAATATTTAGTTTGCACATTATGTTTGACGTTCAAACCCTCCCCCCCCCAGCTTTCCATCTTTTGGACAGTCTTTGAATGAAGCAGTTGCTTTCATGGAATTTGTGAGGTACTGCAAATTGCAATTTACATAGTTTACCCAATACGAATATCCCAATGTGGTGTGAGTGTAAAGGAAACTTATCTCATCCACAAATACATACCCTCAGCATTTGATTTAATCATATTTTCAACACAGGCTTGACTTTTGTGCAAATCTCAAGATTACAGATCGACCACACGTGACAATGGATTTTTAGACTAATAGTTTTGTAAACTTTCCCAAGAAAAGAAACGACACCTCTGCTATTCACATGTAAAGACTTTTTGACGAGTTAATGCCAAGGTTCTCACTAATTTGCCAACGTAATGAGCAAAGACATCGTGTGAGTCAAGCTGGATCTCGCCCCTTTGAACTTGTATAGTATTTCCCATCAAAGACTTTGTTACGTGCTTCTCGACCTTCATGCCTGAGGTAGCTGCGAAATATTTAAGGCTTTTACTGAATATGGGTGAATGTTGAATAAATGATTTTGGTTCTTAGAGAACTGGTAAATATGTGGGCGAAGGAAGTTTTAGATAAATGAATGGGTTGGTGGCATATGTTACAAAATAAGAATTAGTGCTTGAGTAAATGATGTTATAGGTGAAGCAGGCAAGTGAATTAATTGAAGATATAGTATGAATCGAAGGATTAAAGAACGATCATTTCACATTATTTAAGGTTTTGTGGATAAATCTACACGGGGAACCTTTCCATCAATCGTTACTCGTGATTTACTAGATCAAATTCAACGTCATTGAAGTACAAAAGATAGCTCAAATCACCGTTGCGTGATTGGTCAATGAGGTCTGATAGACTAAGCATATCACGCTAAATCATTTTGATTGATACTTTTGCAGTTTATGAATAGACGAGGGCATATCAATAGGGAAATTGTCGTATAATATTCTCGTATAACAGTCTTGTAAAAATTATCATATAAAATTGTCTCAACTCTCATATCCCTCGGAAAACTCGTACACTTTGCGAGAAAATTATGAAAAATAAATAAATCAATAGCAATTTAGCAAAAGAATATTACAAGAAACTCACAATGAATCACAAGAATCACACTGAATCACAGGAATCACATTGAATCACAGGAATCACACTGAATCACAGGAATCATTCTAAATCACAAAAATCATACTGAATCACAGGAAGCTGAAGTCAATTTCGAGTTGGGCTTTCAAACTACATTAGCACCTGCTACTATTGAAAAGTTCGATAACAACTGTATGGAAGAAGTGGTACCACTAAGAAAGAAGCTATAACACTATTCAGGGATGTAGGAATCATTCAAAAAGTGTGGGGGGCACATGCATTCAGGGGCACTCTTACTAGCAAAAAGGGCACTATGCAAGCTAAAAAGGGGCACTCTGCATACGAATCTGTTAAAAAGTGGGTGAGGGCTCGTGCGCCCTGTGGTCCCCGGTTCCTATATCCATGACACTATTTGATCATCTTTTTGCATTAGAAGAGGGACTTAGCTAGCACAGCTTTATTTGGTCTGCCTAGTTGTTCAGATTTTCCCTTAGTACTTCAATGCCCGAAGATGGATATAATACTTCAATAGTTGCACGAATAAGCCGATCGTAACAAATACGATACAATGTTAATGTAGTAGTATCTCGTTCGTTTTTTCATTCACGTTCATTTGAATCTTGGTGCAGATCATAGTATTGTGGCTTGATATTCAACTACAATCCAAATACTGATTGTTTATGTGAAGTATCGTAGTATTCGGTTGTTACATTCAGATTATCAATGATCTCCAACTTAATAGGCAATCAAACATTAATCGGCATAGTGCTTATCAATCTGTTAATATTTGACTTAGAATTTCCTATCTTTTCTGTCCACATCAGTTCGCTTTTTATGGCCTGGGGCAGTTGTAAATTCAATCAATTCTTAGGACTCAGTTTAGTGCTAACAAGTGGAATGCCAAGCTGTCGAATTGTTCGAAGAAGCAATAGCAGAGACACATATTGCTCTGTTGTGGGTCTCCTCAAGGAGCCTATCACGTGCCATTTTTGCGTAACAGCTTACTCCCTTGAGTACAAATGTCACTAAGTTACTTCTTGATGCAAATGCCCAAGTTTTTCTCTATGTCATTTGATAGATGCCTTTCGTCGATGAGATGACCTACTTAAAAAACTAAAGATACACCTTTATCATTTATTCTATCTTAATTTGTCGATAAGCATGTAATTCAAACAAGAGGCTGTAACCAAAGGCTCTCAATCAGCTCAAAACTGATTTGTATCGCCTTCTAAGTACCGTAAACGAATATCTCTGTACTATGAAGAGATAGCAGTTGCTTACAGTCTGCTTAATCTCATCCTAAAAACATTAGCGATAAGATTGTGCACTTAGAACATTAAATGATCTCCTTTCTAGCTAATTCTCATGACCCACGTCGCATGCTTGAAAAAAATGACTTTATACAATTAATTTTTCACGAAGAGAAAACGCCATTGTGAAGGTAAACTTGTTGAAAGCTGAGCACTTTATGTAAGCTTCACGTTCGATCTTCAAATAAGCTTTTAGATTGGCTTTTCTGTCTCTATTGCTATAATGAATTTGCACTTCTACATGGTTATGAAGAACTCGCTAATAGTTGATTGCATTTTGTGATATTTAAGCTAAATTATTATATCCGAACCTTTGAAAGCATGGCCGTGGCTGCACTTAGGCCACAACTACTTTATGACAGTAAACCTAGAGCATCCTTTATTTATATTCCTAGAAATAGCCACTGGTCTCTATCTGCAAATTACGCCAGCTATTACTACAGTCAGATATATGCAAGATAAATAATAAATATTGGAGATGTTTTTTATGGTTCTTATATCGACTTTCTTCGTTAAAGGATTTTGATGTGAACCATGATTTGTCGAGGAATGACTTTGTTGAATAGTATAAACCGCTCAGATTATCTTTTCAGAGTTGCTCGTCCAGACTTGTTTGTTAAAGTTTGTCCCTCCAGATTCATCCCTCATTTGAATATCAGAGAGCATCAGGCCTATAGTTGCATGTTCCAGCATTTGGCTCATGTGAATGGAAGTTACAAATCTGAAACGAGGTACAGAGTAATTACGACTCTGGCTTGACATTCTCTGGAATATGCTAATCCTCTTCATTCCAAAACAATATGTTTCGATGTTTGAGATTACCTTTTAATCATGGGTGTATCAGGGAAAACAGAGAACTGCTTAGGGAGGGTGCATGTGCAAAGCTAGTTTAAGCTCACACTTTGGCAGTTGCCGACGAATCTGCGTAACCAATCCATCTTGAGATTAGAAGATCAAGAAAACAATACAAGATGAATTCCTTGGACGCCTTTGCTCTTACCTTTATCAGCTACGATCCAATGCAATTAGTATTCTCTGTTTTCCTATGTAATTGCTTGGTCTCGTTTAAGAACGAGTCAAGCTGTTTGTACATCTCCGCATAGATCTTTGTTTACTTTCGTATTTCCATTTCACGACGAAATATGAACTAATAACCCATTGCTAATTCTTGGCAGATCCCACCAATTCTGCATGGATTAATAGAAATAATTGCAAGATATCATTGTGCGATATTCACCTGAGATATTGTTCATTTATGTCATCTAAGCCAAGGCTCTCACATTGTCTTCTATGTCCACCTTAATTTGGATATCTACTGTAGTGACAATATGATATTTCTTGGCCCAGAGGATACTTGCATACTTAATTGACCATTCATCGTCTTCTTCATGATGAAGCGGAGACCAGATATTGACTTCCCAGCAGGCTGCCTTAATAATCCCCTCTAACACCATTTTTCGTCTGAGGGACCGGTCATTATTTATAACTGGGGTTCGGACTGAAGATAAATAGTTTGTTAAAGAAAATTGTTAGGTAGGCAAAGGTTGGGTAACAAGAAATGAGATAAAATGTAAAATGTTACTTGTAAAATGTAAAATGTAAAATAATACGTAGTAATCCTACCCAAAAAATTCTTTTGTCAGATTGTTGTTATTTGAAGACATGGAAATCATTCAAATCTTTCTCAGAGGGTTGGGTAAACTAGCTTTTAACCCTTAAATGGTTGGGTTTTGAATTTTTTAATATTGTAGAAACATGGGTAGGAAGAATTTTTTTGTAATCACAACCCGCCTCTCTTCTGTGTCAGCCCCCTTTATAAATAATGACCCGTTCCTTATGTGGAATTGCGTTCTCGACATAAAAGCACCTTATCGTCCACCAAAGGAGCATTTGATAATTGATGCAAAAACGTATCTTCGAAATATTCTCTTTTACACAAGGCTGCTTCTTAGGAGGAGCACTTTCCTTATGAAATCATAAGAACTGATGCCCTAGTTTAAATTTTTGATAGTAAGCTGTCATACTTTGGAAATGACAGTTGGTTTCTGAATTTGTGTAGATGAAAAGTAGCAAGTAAAGAAACATGTTATTTGCTTGTTCTGGAATAGGAGCATTCCGTTTTGCATGATTTGTAGGCCAATCATTAAATCTCCCCATGTCTCAAAGCTACACTATAGGAAGAATTACCAGTTGCATCTCTATACGTACTCAAGGAATACAATGTTCCCAATTGAATTGGATATTATTTGACCTGATACGTGGTGAACAGCAACCTTATTGAGATGCATTGTTACACTTTAGGCAATTCGATATTTACCTGACGTTAAGCTCGTTTTTGATAGTTATCAACTGATCGCTATCATTTTTGAAAAGCATGATATATTTACCCATTGTCTTTCACACTCAACTGTAATTCAATGGATTTAGAATATCTGCTGTGTAGGACTGTCAGTGATACAGTCTTCACAGAACACCTGCTACGAGATAAGTTTGGGTGCGTTGTACTCTTGCAACGGAAGCCATCATCTGTCCTAAAATTATAAGACAGCCATGATCAATTGATATCTTTTGAACCCCTTTCATGGCTTGCTTGTTGTTGTTGTTGTTGTTGTTAAATACTGTTTTATTTTTCCACTTTGAGACCGCGAAGTCCAATTTCTCTCACTGCAATGACAAGTGAACTCCATACAAGTAACAGAAGTTGAAAAGCGAATTTACGAGACTGTCCTTTACTATCCTTGAACAGTCACTGGGTATTTGATAGCCTTGTTGATAACTGGTTTGAGTAGTATGTTAGCCTTGTTTTATGTAACTGCAGGCAAGCAAGATTTGGTAGAGAACTGGTAGATTCTGCTTTGCTAATGCTGTATTACAATTCTCTTTTTTTCTTTTTTATATGTAAACATTTAAATGTCAACAAAGTATCGTTAGGACTTTACGAACACAAAAGCACTTTACCACGCTACAAGGAGTATACCACGGAATGCAAGATATTATGACAACTCCGCAGCCATTGACATTTAAAACATGTAACTACACGAAAATTACATATACAACTACGATAAACATACAAACACTAGTTACTAAAAACTACTTAGGCTTGTTTTATGTTGTTCGTTAGACTAGCTTAGGGCAGTCAATAGCTTAGGGCAGTCAAAATCAATAACCATCAATAACTGGGTAAGTTTAAAGCTACAAATAGAATGTAGCACTCTTTGACCGCAACGTTACGATGTCATGAGTATGTGGTAGAGATACTATGACATCCTTTGAGGCATGAGCAGTTTATTCCTGCCCAAAACATTGATAGTTGAAAATGAAGACTGAATTGCTAGCTGAGTTATATTTGTGTATGTTACAGTTCACACTGGTTGAAATGCCCTCTCATATTTTCAAAACTAAGAATACAATAATCGCTTTGGGTATAAAAGAAATCCTGTTCCTGTATTTCTTAATTTTAGGGTATCATCAAGATGTTCCTGTATTTCGTAATTTCAGGGTATGATCAATGCCTTCAAGGGTGTAATTTCGAAGATATTTTGGAAAGCTTGGCAGCACGAGCGTATACGTATCTGCCATTTGATACCTTTGTTTTGAAATGTCCCGATTGTCATGCGTAATAATTGATATCACAAGCAACGGCATTGTAGCCAAGTCCTTGATGTTTCGGCTTTCCATTGCTTCATGGTATGCCCTTGAAAAGGCATTGCTATATTACTAAGACTATTTCCGTGTTTTGTTCACCAATTGAAGCGATTATGCAGAAATGAAAAGGCTCTGAAATGATGCTAAATTGAATCTAAAATAGAAATCTTAACATTATACTTGACTTCTTGTTTCAAAAATTGATGCTCTTATAATCCTATTTAATTCAAATGTAGTTTCCAAGATAAACTACTAAATAGAAACTAATTCAGTTAACTTGTTCCAAAGAATACAGACGAAAAGAGGTACACCACAGGATTATACGCCTTTGACCTCCATTTACTTGTGGACGTGAAATTAGGTCAAGTATAGAAAAGGTATGTGGAAGGAATCAGGTCAGCCTTGGTCCCTTAATTTCGTAGCAGCATTGCATTACACAGTGTAGCTTGGTGCATAAATGTTTTTTTATAAGAAACAAACTCTCTATCTTCAGCCTGGATGTTTCTTAATAGTTCGTCAAATCCAGCCTTAAATATTGCTTAAATTTAGAGACTTCCAATGACAATAACAACCCAGATTAGGCAATTGTGATGCAAGAAAGAGGATGCTCAGGTTTTGGGAGGCACATAGTAGATGTTCATTCTATTTTCTTGGTAGTTTGGTCAAAAATTTACTAAGAAAAACAATCTTTGCAAGTTGCTATTTGAAACTCATTCTGCCTATGTTTCTCAAATGTTTCTTAGTTTTTGCTTAATTTCAGCCTAATGTTTCATATAGACATCTTTCTTATGAAAAAACGTGTAGTAAGTAAGCGTGTAGAACATTACAGAGCACGAACAGCACGTGGAATACATTAGCACACGTGACAATAATTGAATTAGAACCATGCACAGCGTGTTGATAATTATGTTTTTCATTGTACAGCATCACTGTTTCTCCACTGTAAAAATAGTTATTATTCTTGATTTACGTTTAGGATTTGTGTAGCTTATAGTAATATTACTGGTAATACTACTGGTAGATGATGTTAACATTGTACAGGCCTATTTTCAGTTCTTTACAAACACGAAAATGCATTCTATCAGGTACAAAACTCTGTCTGGCAGTAGATGCAAAAGTGTAGTGGGTCACTTATACTAGTTTCTGGTAGATCACTTCTTCAGTATCCTGATAAAAGTGCAAATGTGCTGAAATTACAGACGCTAGACCTTGTTTTGCACGGCTGTTTGCACGGTTCCGAGTAAAAGTAATTGTATTTTCAAGACTTCCTGCACCGTGTAGACAGGGCCTTTTCGTTTCACAAAGTTTCGTACTATTTCACTCATTGGAGATAAAAAGTGATTAATTTCAGACAGATACTGTATGGTGTTTTTAGCAAGTGTAAGTTCAATAACCCCAAATCCAATAATTTCCGCGAAAAATTGCAAGAATTTTGTGGAATCTAAATTGATACTAAGCGCCTTTGATTTCCCGGGATATGGGACTTAATTAGAAAGGTTCTGTCGGTTTCACAACGTTTCTCCTTCGTATCTAACAATGTAGTTCCTTCAAGAGCTTTGTGGTTAATTGACATGATATGCCAATGGCTGTTCTGAAGCTCATTGTGCCTAGGAATTTATTGTGAGACATGTGGTACTTCCAATAGCTGCGAACAGTGAGAAAATTTAAGTAAACGTTTGTTGCTTTCTTCTGAGCTAACTCATGGGATCACATCTGTAAATTTTAAGATGCCTTTGCAACGATCTTACACTGAAATACAGCACGGACATCTTTGAAAAACAACGATGCGTTCCCATTTTTACCGGATCAGTTTGGATCCGCTACAAAAGTTTATCGGATAAGCCTTACAAACTAGTAGACAAAACACTGGATGCCTTAGCTATTTCAAAATTTTTGCTTTTCATTTCTTTAAGATGTACATATAGACAAGAGAGCACTGTGTCATAAGGCTGTCAGAAGACAAGTTAATATAATTAATTGAAAAGTACTGCTTATACATTTTATTGAAACTTTATATACAGGCTAAGGTTTATCTTAGCTTCATCTTTTTAGATTGAGCATTAATTTTTCACATCCTTTGCAGACTCTGATCTAGTATTAGAACACCCTTAATCTTTGGCCTACCCGAGCACTACGTTGCTTATAAACACTTTCTTGTAGAAAAGACTGTGAGTACGCTTCGTGCCTGCTATCTGAGCTAATTTAAGCATTCTAGGAAAGCTTAACTTCTCTATCTGTACTGATCTAAAATTTTCTTGATGCAATGTGAACACAATACCACAGCGAGCTAATTTTGTACCGCTAGAAGATGAAGGAAATCTGCAACACTTATGCATAGAATGGGGATGAAAATGTAGTCGATATATTATGAAAACAGCGCTAATTTGACCAAAAATTCCGGCCTACTAGACAAAAATAGCTCTTCTCAAGACAACCAGCCGATCGATGTATCTTTTAGCGCTTGTCAGTGGAGTCTTTCAAGTTTGATCATTCTGAATGTAATATCTCTTAACGCTCAATAAGCCAAATTTTTTACAAAATCTTCGATAAACGGCCTTGTAGATTCTTTAGGCTTTGTTCCTATGTCTTTTTCGGATATTAATTGATAAAAGTTTATTTCATTGAGACAAATTGCTTTACTTTTGATCGATTGCCTTTTTGTTTCACCGACTGTCCTTCGGCAGTCTTATCCAAACCAGTTAATTCAACGCTCAACATATTAGACCGTACACACAGCATTGCTTTTTGATAGCTAATCCTAATGAACGAGAATTCGCTTAAGAATACCATTCATGAGGAGTGACACTTTGATCTTCTGTGTATATTGGTACTTCATGTACAATTGCATGCACTGTCTTGGTAGCTGTCTGAACATAAGAATCGGCTGTTCTATTTTTCTCTTAGCTGACGTAGCTTTATGCATACACTACAATGAAATAATTGCTTCTGTACGATTCCAAATTGCATTACAATCAAGTTCCGAGACAGCCAGACCATTTTTTCGTTTCCTATTTCCTTAACGACTGGCATTTGAGGTCAATATTAACCTGTGAGCTAACAATAGAACTGGCGGAAAACTAAAAAAATCAAGAAAAGTCTTCTCTTTAGGAAGGAAAGCAATGCTTTTCCTATGCATTGAAATATACCAAAAGGACTCTACGTCTGGAAATCATGTTTCTAAGTGATGCTTTCCGAGTGCAATGGAGCAAATGATCAATTTCTTTCGCTCTGTGTGGAAGGTCAGAATACCTGACCTTTCGCAAAAGAACAGTGGAGGAGCTAGAGAGGACACATCTTGTTCTTTCATTGCATTCTCTTGCTACAGTATCATCCTTCTTAAACGCACATTGTAGAGTCAGCCCACAGTAGCAAACAAGGAAGTCATGGATCTCTCAGATTTTTAGGCATTGGATTTCAAGAAAAGCTTCTTATATGAAAATGCAACAGAGATGTATAGTCAGCACCATATAGCAAATGCATTTCTAATTTGTAATAGCATTCAGATAGTTCTTCCGAGCTTATACTTAGGCTGGGTGTTTTTTCTTTACACCTGAGTTCACATTTGTTGGCATCTAAAGGGTAGCTAGTAGATAGACTAGATTGAATTACTTGAACGGGTCAAATAATGTGAAGCGGCACTGTATGATAAGTAGTTCAGCATCTGCCATTAAATATGCTATTACTGGAGTACTGCAAGGATAATACTGAAGCCCCATTCTATTTATATCTATAGCTTGATATTATCATCTACGTTATTCAGACTTGTATGCAAGTTACATATCCTCCCTTTCAGTTCATTTACTTACCAGCTAAAATATTCGCATTTCCTGAAAGGAGGCTGCAATGCAACGAACCTCGGATTGTCCTCATGAAACAAGAGCGAGAAGGTTGGGCCACTGCCCTTGAATGGGAAGTCAGAAAAGACCTAGCAATGGTTCTGCAAATAGCCGCTCGTGATCAAGAATTATATGATTTTTTCAGATGCAATCTCTAGAGATACCTGGACAATGGAGCAACATTGATAGCAATTGTACCATTAGTTGAGATCGGGAAGTTGGTTTTAAGTCAGTTTTAAAGGAAGAGAAGTAAAACGCTGTTGATCTATAAATAGGGAGTTTGTTCTTGTTTGATACGATTTCTATATTTCTAATTAGTATTAAACTCCTAAATACCACTTGGATTTATCCACTTTACCATGTCTGATGTACTTCAATTACGTAAACAATTCATGTGATTGTAGAGAAAATGCTCATCTAAACGAATGGAATTTTGTGGCGCCGTCTTTGTCTCCACTGTTTCTGGTCAATGCTGTTAGAAGTTCTTTCAAAGTCAGATACTGATAGATTTTCTTTGAGTGTGTTCCGTTGACTCATTCATACTTTGATAGAGCACTGCGGGTGGTGCATATATGTTTTTGGAAGCTTGAGAAACTTTGCAAGAGCACAGCTTACTTTGAAAAACAGATTGAAGTCAGCCTTATCAGATTTCCATTAATAGCAATGGACACATGCAGAAGAGAACAGAAAGCGCTCAGCAATCTTAACAATACGAAATTTATTTTTATAGTATGTCTTTAAGCATTGTGTGCTGGTGCTGCAGTAAATCCCTTTAAATGCCTTTTGCAATCCATGACCTCCAACACTCCATCCTTAATTCCCTTGCTTTTGCCCTTCTTGTGTTTAATTATTTTCATGGGTCCTTCTTAGAGTACTGTGTCTCGCCTTTCCAAACTCAATGCTCTTGTTCAGAAACCACACAGACAACGTAATGCTGCATGCCAATGGTCCCTGTCTATAGCAGCTCTAGTGGAGTTGCCCTCAATGGGAACCTCATCGTACATTTAGACATTGCAGGACATATCTTTAGTTATGAATACATACCGTCAGTATTGTTGATGTGTACCTTCGCATCCACCCCTAAGCGCATGTACAAGCACCATTGCAAAAAATTTAGCATATCTTCCAGAGTATTTGCCTAGGACTTGCAATTCTGCGATTCTATTGCAGCTGTGGGAACTGACGCAGTAGAGGAAAAGTTTTGACGATCTATTATTATATTCTTCGATCAGAATGGTCATCATTTAATTCTATAAAGACTGCTGAAAAATAAGTAATTTGTATAGGGATAAAGTGTTTTAAAATATAAAGGCTGAGAATCACTGAAATTTAAGAATAATTTAGGAATAATGCAAGACTCAAGCTTCATCAAGACTTGGAATTTTGTGTATTTGAGTCATACTACTGTTTGTAGATTACCTTTGCACTATCCATACAATATTTATTATTCTGTTCAACTTCTGTTATACTTTATGATGAAAGACGACACCAACAAACATTTGAATGCAGTCATTCATTCATTTGATGTTCAGATGAAGTTACACCTTTGACACCTAAGAATAATTTAAGACTAGTCTCAGGCGCGAATCCAGAAAAGTTTAGAAATACTGTATTGAGGCTCAGCGAAACGTTAGGTACTGTTATAAAAAAGTGTTTAGCATATCAGCAGTATTTGGTTAGGTAGTATTAGCAGTATTTGGAATTCCAATAGCTGTCCAACCTAATGTGGATAAATCGAAGCATGACGTGCTTTTCAATCATCTTTGATTTAGATCACATATGCTCATGTATCCTTTCCATTAGGTGTACATTTTGAATTGCATCTTATGTATTCGCTATTGCAACATATGACAGCACGGAGGCGTACTGAAAGTTATGTATCACAATTTGGGTGATGGAGATACTGATTGATGGGCAAGGTGGCATAGCGGTTAGAATGCATGTTCCCTGTGTTGAAGCTCTACAGTTCGAGTCCGACTCGAGGCATTGACTGAATGTTCGCTCACTGTTCACCCAGCAGCGAATATGTGCCTGGTAGCAACACTTATGAGATAAAGGCGGCGAGAAAAGGAACTGGCCCCCCTACCTTAAATGTCGATGGCTCTTGATAAGTGTCCTCTCTAACAGGTACTTTGTAAGAAAGTTTATGGGGCTTATAGGGAGTCATGTATCGCTAATATGGATACTAGTGATATAGATACTGATTGATCAAAATAGAACAAGTGTTTTTGTACAATTGAGTTGGCGCCCTGATACAGCCCATTGGTATCTGCAGATCAAATAGGCATTTTCCTGCCACTCAGTGCTCGTTTAACACACTAAATAGAGGCTTTTAGTGTCATTAATCAGATTTTGTCTGACTCAATGAAAGAATTCAGTTTGCTGCCAAAACGTCGGAGTAATTTTGTTGTTATTGTTCAATCCCATTAGCATTAGTTTAATCTCGTTTTGCATATGAGGCGGAATATTTTTATACCTTTAAGGGTGGTAATGATCAATTTGGGTAAACCCAGATCCCAGCTGTGTGACCCATAAATCAATTAATACGGAATTTTTCCACTGGGATATTTGTTTGATTGACTAATTGTTTTTTCGGTTTCATTTTGACGTTAGTTTTAGCTTGTGTTTGTGTATTAAAGATCTTGACCCACTCCTGCTAGAAGCGATGCAGCTATGCTTTCTTCTGCCGCATGTTAGAAATTGTTCGTCATTGACCGTGCCCGATACGACACCGTCTCCGCAGTAGTGATTTCTAAAAATGTAACAAGGGGAGCTCTAGGCACAATCACGCCCATAGTTTGGGTGTGGTCCAGCTACAACCACGCCCATATTTTCAAAGATGGAAACATGATAATTTAGTTTAGTACTGATATAGTATAATCAACAATAAGAACCATATAGCAGTGCACAATTGATCATAGCACTTTGGAAGCAAGGCCAATAAACTCTGAAAAGCTAAGCCAATGCAAGAGTTTTAGGGGGGCTGAGCCCCCAAAATGAGCAGAAACTTTAACAAGGGGTCTCCGCCCCCTGAGCCCCCTTAGAAATCACCCCTGCGTCTCCGTAATTCTCGGACAGGTCTTCCATGGAAAATATGTTCTTTTTCTAAAAGAATACTGAATTTTTCGGGGAGCCTCCATGTGTTTTGATTTTGAACTTATTTTTTTTCTTAACTTGTTCTGAAATGCCAAAGGTTTAGCTTTGCCTGAAAATTAATGGATTGTATTCGAATGTACGTTGATATGTCCCTTCCCTAAAAAGCAACAAAGAGCAGTACAAAACAATAAAAACACGCTTTTTCATAAGAAAAACGTTGATAAGAAAATGGATTCAAATGGCCTTAAGAAAACCTTAAGAAAATCACAAGATTCAATTTCCAAAAGTAATTGTTTTTGTTGGCCAAAAATCGAATTTAAATCACTATTACATTCAAAATGTTAAAGATAGAATTCAAATTATTGTATGTACGATAAACAAAGAAAGCGCAACCATTTTAGCCATTTTATATCAGTAAAAGTGAAGAAAATTTTTAAGAGATTCTCAGGCTCCATTTCGGGTAAAGTTAAGAAAATTGAGGCTCAGGCAAAATGATGGTTTTCTTATAAAAAGAGCGTGTTTTGTATCGATAGTGCAAAAATTAGTTTAGAAGCGGCATTGCACAAACTGCAAAGTCTTGGTGAAGCTTCAGTTTTGCATTATTCTTAGCAATTCGAGCGATTTCAAGCCTTTATATTTTTATAAATTTGATTGTTACAAGAAGAGAGTATTGACGTTTTAATTTTGTATCTTATTTGATGCTAGTTTGAAAGTATGATGTAGGAATACTCACTCAATTTTCTCTGTGATAGTAGCCACTGCTTTAGCAATATTATTTTCCTTTATTCCACGCAAAGTTTTGGTTATTCCTTGTTCTGTCGAACTCGCAAGAGAAGTTGATGGCTCGAGGTACTATCATGGACTAAGCTAGGGAAGTAAAGAATTTGCGAATACTTGAATTATTGGATTCTCGAGCTATCGAGTATCAACTGTAATTTTTGAGAGTTGTGGATGTTTTTCTCGCAAAATGCTGAATTTGTAGTTAACCTATTACTTTCCCTTTGTAGGATGGATATAAAACTACTGTCGGCGAACGAGGCATCAAGCTCTCCGGTGGCCAAAAGCAGCGAGTTGCAATCGCAAGGGCCTTGTTACTGAACCCTGATATTCTGTTGCTGGATGAGGTATTTATGCTTCAGGCTTATAAAATTAATTGATTTTATGAATAATTGTATGCATAGGCTAGCAAGAAACTGTTGATCTGGACAAAGCAGGCCTACTCACAGTTTGATAAGACAATTTATAGCTTCTGTGTTCTTCTATTCTGGTGCCCAAAACACTAGCTCGCTCATGCAGGTGACACATCTACATTACATTACAACAAAGGATGTCTTCATTCTATGGTAGGACCCAGATATACATGTCTTTCTATGTGTCTGTAACTGCAATTAAATGAGAAATCAGAATTAAATCCTTAGAAAAATTATTGTATCGTCGGCAAAACCTACCCTTCGAATTTACAACAGTAATTCTGATATTTAAGGTAATCGTCCAGGTCCAATGTGTTTTGGTATAGCCTCTTACGTATTGTCGGATATTGGCAACTCTATGGTAGTGTTTGCAAAGATGCTACAGTACTTCCTCGATTAATCGCATCTCGAGTAGCCGTCCTTCGACTATCTGGCTATGACTATTCTTGTATAATTGAAGCCAATTCGGTTGAAAGTGGCTCGATTCGAACGTAGCACCACGAAATTTTACGACTGCTTTACTTGCATCCGTAAGTGGCCTAAGACCCTGGCCAAACATTTCAACTAACATGTTGGCAATGTTAGGTGAAATGTTAGATCAGTTTGAAAAAGTCGAATGTTAGCGCAATGTATGAGGGAATGGTCAAGCAGACCAAACAGTTCGCATAACGTCCATATTAAGAATTTGTTTTTGATTTCCAACAAACATCATCTAACATCGTCTAACATCATCTGACGTCGTCTATCAGGTTAGTGAAACTGATCCAACATTTCACCTAACATTTGTTTTACATTTCACTCCCTGAGTTGCCGTTGGAGACGTGTGCTGCTGCACGAAAGCAGATGAGCTTTGGGTCTTGGTTGATAAAGCGAACTCGAGTTTTGTCTTTGCACTTTGATAATAATTTTGCTGGAGTATGATAATAACATTCTCTAGTCATCTTACTTTTTCCTCGTGCACAGATGATCAAAGCGTAATGTTGTTTTACCGGCCTTTTTGGACTATCCGACCCTCTTTTAACAGAATTGTGTCCTATAGTGGCCGAATAATCGACGAAGTGCTGTATATTGATTTGGTTTCTCTGACTTTCTGTCATTAGGCCACAAGTGCTTTGGATGCAGAAAGTGAACATTTAGTCAAAGAGGCCATCGACAGAGCTATGATTGGACGGACTGTTCTCGTTATTGCTCACCGTCTGTCCACTGTAAGAAATGCTGATAAGGTAATATGCTAAAGATTATTTTCAAATGCTATTGTGAGAGCAGTGAAATTTGATTTGCTAATGGGAAGTCGATCTGCTGAATTTTCTCAGCTTCAGGCTCCACTTCTTGCACTTTTAGCTTTGTTCACCCAGTTTCCAGTTAGTGCAACTATTTTAATGGCATTTTTAAAATAGGGAAAAGGATTTGACTTCATTTGCCTGGTAATACTGCAAAAGTATAAATTTTGATTGAGGATATCGAGTAATAACTTTATTGAGAGTTTACTTATTGAAACGAAAAAAAGAAATTTATAGGCTTCCTTTTCTGCTGTGAATTGCGAAAAACTAAATTTTTTGTATTATTCGTGTTATTGCGACATTGAGTAGTATATGAATTTTAGAGATTTGTCAGAGAAAAGATAGTGTTGGGGGAGAGAATCAGGGCAAAATATGCAGTTTGAAGAATTTTTAGAAACTGAAAGACTATACGCTCTTTACTTCATGAGGAACCTAGCTCGGGATGTACTTCTAAAAGGTCCTTATTGTGGACTTCTGATCGAATTGTAGTACTGAAAGTTCCGTATTAATTCCTTAATTTAGTTGTACATTTCGCTTTTGCTGAAGACACTTGAGCCCTATTTACACTACAAAAGTACGGGTTACACTAATGGAGGTGAGTTGAGTTTACCCGGTCCAACCCGGGTAGCTTTGCGTTTACACTACAAAAATCCTAAGTGGGCTAACTCTACTCGAGTTAAACTCAGGCTCAACCTGGGTAAATTTTTGTAGTGTAAACAGGACTTTTGGGACAATAACAGTAATATCAGAAATCACAGAATGAAGTACTCGATAGCTACCACCATAACACACAGCTTATGTTATTTTATCTCAAAGGGACCTTCTTTCTACTTCTTAGCTTTTTGGCAATGATAGCGATATTCAAAGTTGAACAGTATCTTAGGGATTTGTGTTTAGCACTAACGATGTTTTGATTGCTTCCGCCCTCTACATGAAGGTTCCTTAAAGAGTGGTACCATATAAGATATACAATGTGGACACCCTGAGTCCCGTAAGAGTCTGCTCATATGGAAAAAGTTTCCCTTGTATTTTCTTGGTGAAGCGAGAATCTCGGTCAGCTGGGGAAATCGGGAAATAGTTCCTAGGCCGGACGGGATCCCGGTAGCGTTCAACCGAGATGCCGAGGAAGTTGTCTCCATATGAGCAGGCTCTAGGAGGGAAGGTGAAATATAACACTCATATAGTGAGTACCAGGGCTTTTCGTTTTAGGCGGGCGATCACCCTCGCTCGTGCAAACGCCCTCGCAAACCTATTTATATGGGCGATTGACCGCGCTCGCAAAAACCTGATTTAGCCCCTAACAATTCATACTCAGTACACAGCCGAACGTCAAAAGCTGTGTGCTCTTTGAAGAGTGAGCTCTGGACACTTAAAAGTTGCTTTTGGTTTTTTGCATTGTTAGCTGTTCACTCTGCGCTGTTTTTTCACTGAGCTTTTAGTTGATTTCTATCAAGCTCGGACGGTCCTAGGAGAGTAGTTATGTGTTTTTCTGAGGTTCAAAATACTTTAATTCCCTTTTTGTTGTTATAGCATATATCTTTCCAATATTGGCATTTGCCTCTATTCTGGACATTTTGTTTACAAAATAGCGAAAATCACGCTCTCTTAAAAAGGATAAAGAATTTGTTGCCAGAACCATAACTAGTATGTTCTTAACGCTGTTGGGGGATGCCTATGAAGCAAGCACTTTTATCGCCCGATCGCCCTCCTAGGCTTATTTGTACGGGCGATGTATCGCCCTCTTAAAAATTTTTTCACGAAAACGCCTGGTGAGTACTCAGAGCGATAATAGGGCTTGAGCTGTATGAAATTTGAATCTCTTTTAAAGTGATGAATAGAGAAGTACATCTGAGCCCCGGATTTTTCAGGTGATTGTAATAGAGCACGGTAGCATCGTTGAGCAAGGCACGCACGATGAATTGATACAGAAAGAGGGTACCTATATGAAGTTGGTGGCACGGCAACTGCAAGCTGGAGAATTGAACGACATGGGTCTGGCTGGAACTGGCAATACTCCGAAAGTGACGCCAACATTGCCTAGAAAGAAGGTTGAGGACACAAATGTAAAAGGTGCAGCAGGTGATAGCGAAAATGAAGTCCACGTTTGATTGTATCTTATGGGGAGAAACCTTTGTAGTTAAACATTCATGATCTTAATGCTTATTAATATGCGTATTTCGCTAAGAGACCCAGTTAGCCAGCATATCTTCGATGCAATGTGTTAATTTTTGCAATTGTTGAACTTAGGGCGTTGTGAAAATGTCATTTTGGCTATGACGTAGTTATCTGACACCAGGGGCGGCTCCAGCTGTCGCAGACTGGGGGGATTTGGTGCCACGCCCAAAAATTACATCGTGATTTGGTTGCCATACCCATTTCAGAATCTTGCTAGACGAATTCGAAAATTGATCTTGGGGAGAAGTGGCGGGGACAAGTCTCCCCAGTTCCCCCTGTGGCGCCGCCACTGCTGAAACACAGTACTAATGAGGACATGCTACTTCTGCTCTCCTTGCTTATTTTAGCAAATTGCAGCTGCCTACTATAGTTTAGAAGAGCATTGAAGAACCCCTGGCTCAAAGGATTTTATAAGGGAATTTGGCTACTGGTCCAAATCCATAAGAGAGGCCCGCATTCTTAACAGAGCTCGGTCTTTTTGCCCGTTTATGCTCACAAGTATCGAGGACTAATATCAAGAAAACGTCTTTAGCTAGCATCATCAATAGCTTTGGTGTTTTTGAGGAAAACCAAAGGGAGCCCCATTTTGACTTAGTCAACTGGGCAAAAGTACTCATTTCTCTTTCATATATCCCACCAGTCAGTAGTACCTTGAAAATACCCTCTCCCGGCTTCCCGGCTTATGCTTTTTAAGAGTATTGTAATTGCAACGAAGACTTGCTATTTTACCTGCCCATTTTTCTTATTGAAATGCGTACCGCGATAGTGTGTAGTGATTTTTATTAATGTGTCGTGACAGTTTATCATCATGAAAGCAACTCACTTTTGCTTTCTGATTAGCATTCTCACGGATATTTTAAGTTCTTTGTTTGATGTTTCGGTAATTTACCTTTTATATTGATTTATCTGTATTTTAACTTTTGCACATATAATGAATCTTGTATTGCAAAACAGAAAAAACATTAGTCTTAGCAATTAGCTTATATACACGCAGTTTTTTAGAGTTAGTCCTAAGGTTTTGAGATTAGAAAACATGGTTCCGAGATAGGGCACTTGAGGGACAACATTGGCAGTACTTGTAACTCTTCCAACAATTCTACTGTTTGTAGTCAACAAATGGTCTTGCACCATACTCTCTGTTTTATAAGCATACGGGTAAATTGGGCTCAATATGCATAAAATGTTCCGTATTTGAGCCTGAAATTATGCTTAAAGTATGCTTAATTTCAACTTCTTTCATGGTCTGATATTGTGTTTAATATGAACACTGCAATGACTTATCTGCAATGTTGCTCGTATTGGCTGTCATTCTCGAAAGATTGTTTAATATAAGAATTCTGTTTCCTATTGCTTAACGTCGTCCTCTGTGTGACAGTATTTTTACATATGATTTGGGATGAAATGGAGGTGAGGTCAAACATTCCGAGGCTGGGAAATATCATTAGTACATGCTTACTTTTTTAAGCACATGAGCATAGGTATGCTTATAAGCTTTTTGCTTATAAAAAAATGAGTTTATTTCCGCAGATATGTGGATTGCTACAAGTTTTGATCTTTCCTATTGTTGGAGGTAGAATTCCTAGAGAGAGTCACAATACAATACATTCTGTATACATGTCTGCATGGTAGTGTTTTCGCTGTTTTAAATTATGAAGAATGATGAGCGTAAAGCACTTAGATATGATTGCAGCAATTAAATTGATGATTGTTAAAATGCTACATCTGTTTGAAATGCAGAATCAAAAGAAGAAGAATTATATGAACGATTGATAATAGCAAGTATAGTTACGCTTCGATTTGCTTGATTTGCATTATTAGAACTTAGATTTGTATTATTTCGATTTGCATGTCGTTATTCAATCTAGCTTTTAACACTTTATTCTGTCAATTGGGATGATTTGTCTTGATTATGTATGCTGTGAACAGGGTAGTTGTAGTTGTGTTTACCTGCAGTTCTCTTGTCGGACAAAGACAACAATCAAGATTTGCATTTCCCATGCAGATTGGCAGAACGTAAGTTCCTAACATTGATTCTTCGCATTGCATAATAGGTGTTATCTCAATTTCTTGTAGATTATCTTAGAGTAATTCGGAAGCACTTTGGCAATGGAAAAAATAAGAGCTTGCACACATTTAAAAGTAATAGTACTTATTATGCCTCAATATGATCCTTCAATGAAAAGTTATACAAAGTCCAGAGGTAGAGGAGCACAAAGAGTACCTTTCGGAACAGGGGCATACTGGCTAATTCCGCCTATCTATATATTCTAGAATGAGTAAATAGGTAGGCAGAGGTATTGAAAAATGCTGCAAATTTCTGATAAATCCACAGTTTAAATGTCAGTTCTTTCATAAATAAATTACGAATTCTCCATATTCAGAATTTATTGTTTTCTCCACCTCATTCGCTGGAATGGCCCGACAGACTAGTTCTTTGATTGATCTCTTTTAGATTTCTTCTCGTAGAGTTTGAAGCTGATAGGGAATTATGTGTGAGAAATGCTATAATGAAATTTAAGGTGTACCACCTGGCCTAATTTTTCAAAAAATACAAAAGGAGCACTCCTTGTGGAAAACCGGCATTGGCCTTTGCTGAATCTAT
>WIPJ01001861.1:80246-93389 GCA_018155075.1 Cassiopea andromeda
ATATATATATATAATACCTACTAAAACCAAGCAATTAAGTGTCACCTACCAATGGACAGCAATTAGTGTGAATAAATCGTCTGAAAGAATTGATATTTGATCTCCCCATCCTAGCTTCAACATCTTGAATAGCAGCCGCTCTTTGCATGACGGCATTCGCTTTCGCGTTGTCGTAAACACGCTGGAAAGTGTCCGACATCAAAGCGATGAACAAGTTGATCATAACAATGCCAGATAAAGCAATGAATGTTCCAACCAAGAGTTGTGCAGTGAGTCGATCAACGGCAGTTATGGAATCAAATGCAAAGTCACCTGGTAAAAATGGTTTGAAAATGTATAATTGCTAAGAGAATGGTTGAAAGATCGGTCCAATTTCAGCATTGGCTGAAGTAGCGTATCCACGGGAGGGTATGGGGGCAATTCCACCCCCCACTTTTTGCCAATATGGTGCTCGGGATTTCTTTAAAATCGATAAGAAAATAGGGGAGGGGGTAATAGCAAATCTTCAGAGAAGTTCTGGAAGGTAACTGATCAACATTAATATCAGCAAGCTCTGTGAGCCCTTAAAATACAAAAAGGGGTGGTGTTCTGAGTGCTTACTTGAATCACTGGGGTTTAGTCTGTCCTCTTTCAACTAAAGATGCATTTTTATAAGCAATAAGGTCTTCATATAACTTATGACGATGGCAGATGCTGTTTAATAAAAGTAGAGGGCGTGGCCAAAAGAATTTCACTTATTCCCAAACACTTTTATAGCCCTGGCCACGCCACTGATTGACAATAATGAGTGCACAACGTGTAATGATAGTTAATATACATGAAAAACTTTGATGAACAAAAACATGCTACTGAGCACTGGCAGACAGCGTTATAATTCTCTCAATCAAAAACTTGACAAGATGAAAAATTTCTCTGTAGTTCACTTCCTCTCTTTTTCGATTTTAGTGTATATGGCAAACCACATTGCAAAACGATATATTGCAAAAATTAACTAAAAAGTGCTATGAAAGTAGAGCTGATAGTTTCCAAACAGCGGGAAGTATAGGATAATATTGCGAAAGAAACCGAAGAGGCTAGCAATCACTTACCAACAACTGTGATTTGGCTGACTGTGTATACCAGATCGTTGAACTTCTCCCATGATGTTGTAGGCTGACTGGCTTTTTTCATTATTGCTGCGTTACTTGATCCACCGAAAATAATCCAAAACGCACAAACATAGGGAACGAAGAGCAAGAAGTAGACAAATAAGAATTTAAGAGTATCATCAACAATGTGGCCAATCATGACAATAAATGGACCTGAAATAAAACGATACAAGATTGTTACTGAAACTAAATCATGAGGAAATACCTTTACAAATTGCATGTATGGAACTTCAGACTAGAACCAACGAGAAAAAACATTTCAACAATCGCATGCAAGACCTAAGCAACATTTACTTCAATTGCTTGCTCTCTTACAATCACGAAATATTCCTTTGAGTAGTATACCTTCCTCTGAAGGGCCGTAAAAATAGTGTGTATCTGGAACTCCCTACCTAGTGAAATACAATCTTCTAGGACTTTTAAGTCATTCCAGAAGAAATTGAAGGCCATGCTTGCGGAAAACAACAATAAAAATTATTTTAGCTTTCTACTTTTCTTATGCTTTTGCTTTGCTGTAGAGTATATTATTATGTAATATTTATTTAGTTGTATATGTATGTACTATTCTAATTAGTTTTTAACATGGCACCATGTAAAACAGACATAAGAATGAAGGACCACCATCTATAAGTATCCAAAAATGAAAAATGAAATGAAAATGTAATTCAATCTCTCCGCATTCGAAAATAGCCATATTTACATCCATCATTAGCAGCAAACTACTTCAAAATAGGTTTTGCTTTCTAAATATTATATATATATATATATTTATATATTACTATACATACTATTTTATATATTATAATATATATTATTATATATTTATTTCAACAACATATCAATTTATTACAATTATACATCTCGCTATATAAGGCAATGTACAATTGGAAGAAACAGTCTGGATCTATTTCACAATCATTTGCAAAAAATTTAATTATTCCCTTCATTATGAAGCAAAGCTGTGCAAGAAAGCACCAGCCACGTTCGAAAAAGATGGGAGAATTCATTAATTGATCTTCTGACAAAAGAAGGTCATAACCATAAATTTTTGACAAACCCAATAATCACCATGGTGTTTATAGTAAAAATACCTAGCGCTTCGCTTATGCAGCATATCGGTGATATGCAAAAACTGTCATAAATGACAGCTCACACCTCTTCAAAACTTCTTTACTTTAGCTACAGCTAGACTTTCTACACCATCAAGATATTACCTAAAAGGCATTAACTGCCCTACTACTGGAAATATCGAAAACCACGAAGTTTTAGTGCAAAGTTGAACACGTGAGGAACGTACAAAACATTGTATGAGAATTTGAAGGCGATGTTGCCTTGGCACATATCAAGAGAAAATTCACAAACAGGCCTATTCATATGCAATAAGTTAGTGCAATAGTTTGAGTTAAGGACTTTTAATTCAGTTGTCATTACACTGAGAAATCTAATCTTCATTGTAAGGGCTCAAACTATAATTTATAAATGCATGAATTTTATTTTGTCTCGCAAAACGATAATACCAATAAGGATAGCGCAACTTTACAATAATAAAATTTACTATAAGACAAGAAGTATCTATTGAGAAAAAACATATCAGCATAAGGATTACCTAAAGCTTCAAATGTGCGAAGGACTTTCATTAACCTAAGCCAAATGAAGATCAGTGCGACAGCCATGAAACGTGCGTGTAGTGACCCTGCTCTGCTTTTGGGGGAGAACACTGCTACGATACGAGACAAAATGACAGTCATAATCCATGCATATGTTATCCAATCAAAATAATTCCATGCATCTTTAAAATACGATATTGTTGAATTTTCCACCATTTCCAGTTCCTGGAGGATATATTTCCTTTCCTCAGGCCAGCGGGGGTGGCAAAACTGCATATCTTTCTCCAACTCACTTTTCCGCCATTTTTTCCATTTTTTGTTAGCATTTGATGACGTTTTGTATTCCCATAGTTCCTACGAGATATGCATTAAGCTCCGGTGAAACTACCCAACATTTTGTCCAGCATTCCACCTAATATTTCATCCAATATCAAACGTGCCGATGTTAGGTGGCCCAAAATTGTGGTCAAACGGTCCAGCATTTCATCCGACATGATGCTGGGCACATGTTTGGGAAAATGCTGGATTGATTGACCGAAGCTGTAACACAGCTAAATGTGTGCATATATGTAGACTCGAATAAGTCCTAAGGGGGCTCCTTTCAATGATATAGAAGCGCCGAAGGCGCTAGATGTCCAACTCAGGGGTTTGCGCATTGAACCGAGTGAGGCAAATTTTGCTTTGGCGGCCATTTAAATGGTGGCAAAAAGGATTACTGCCAGTACTGAGCCCTTATAATTTGGTGAAAAGTAAGGGCTGATTTCATGAGGCTCTGCACGGATTTTGAGCTTGTAAAGTGGTGAGTTAGTATGAATTATCTATTGTCCTTTCAATTTTGTTTGAATTCAGGCAATTTGTGCATTTATCGCGACGTTTCAAGTACTATAAAGGTGGCAGTTGCTGCGGTGTGGTTCTGTCTTGTTGAAATAAGTGTTTTGCCAACATTTCATTACAAGGGGATTACGTTAGTAATTACGATTTCGATTTCATTTGCTGCTCTAATAATCTTAAAACCATTCATTCTTTGTCAGTCTTATCAATGAAAGAACTTTGTGACATTATATGACGGTAATGTCCTAAAATTAGACATAGCTGGTGCTCACTGTTCTCTTTTGTTTAAACAAAAACAATGTAATTAGGTGCCAATGGCTTCACTGCTACGTTGCAACAATAGTTTTAATTATATTTTTCGAAATTCACAAAGCGCATCGCAGCAACTGCCACCCTTAAATTACTTGAAACGTCGCGATAAATACACGAGTCGTTTAAATTCAATGGAAATTAAGGATATAACTGATGGTTAATGACGACTTACCACTTTACACGCTAAAAATCTGTTTGGAACTTCACAAACTTGGCACTTACTTTTTACCAATTTATAAGGGCTTAGTACTGGCAAAAATCTTTCTGCCACCATTTAAAATGGCCGCCAAAACAAAATTTGCCTCACTCTGGCCGACCAAGTTGGACATCTAGCGCCTTCGGCTCGAGGGTAGGGCTAATTTGAGGGGGGCTTAACAAATGTTCTGGTCTTTGATGATTTCTATTTACACTTTCACACCAATGAAGTACTTCTCTAATGGCATCAGCGATGCTATAAATACAAGGGATAGAATGTTGTTCAATGGAAATATAATTTCTCGTTAATTAGTGACTGTTTTTCTTTCGTAACTGAATAATGCACTCATAGTCAGAAATAGCTAGAGTCACATGTTTGATTCAGGGTGGCCTATTAACATTTTGTAGCTCTAGGATGGGGGCTCATTTGAGGAGGGCTCTTTCGAGGGGGAAAATTCGAGGATTTATAGTAGTATAATGTATAAGCGCTAATTCACTAATAAATTTAAAAGCATTGACCAGATTTCACATAACAATATTTCAAAATGCTATGGAAAGACCTACCAGAAATATGAAATAGAGAGTCCACAAAACAACAATACTTTCTAATGTTACATTCCACCATCTCTCCTTTATTGGTTCATAATATTTATAATCTCTCGGCAATGAAACCCCAACAATGGTCCAAATTACTACAAAAATGACATGTAAGGCAACTTGAAGCAGGCATCTCATCTTCCCGAATCGGCGCCATTTCACATCGATCAATTTTCGGAAAACTGGGTGCATGATTAGGTCAAGATGTTTGAATTCCAATGTACACTATAAAATAGATAACAAGCCATTGATGAGGTAAAATAAGCTGTTATCTACCACCATTTCCAAAAGGAGGGCTTCAAATTCTGGGGGCTGTACACATTCTGCTTGAATAACCAAAGAGATCTGGAGAGTAGTGAAAAAAGTTCCTATTGTTCTCTCAAAAACGTTGCCTGAATGAAACCAGTTTCTGTCCAAATGAGAGGGCTACAGCCTCCCTTCCGAAAAGCACCCCCTTCTCCTACTCTTATGTCTACAAATTTTCATCATCCTGCATGCCACATATTAAAAGAGCAACTTTAGATTCAAATCAGCATTCATCTATTTTCATCAACTTGGGCTGTTGGAAGCATTTAAGGTTGGGGGAAGGTGACAAAAGAAGGGCACACAATTCAACAGAAGTAGCATCACTAAAATAGGCACAGATTACTACAGGAGCAGAAAGGAACATTCCATTCAAATCTTCAAATGTTGCTTTACAATGAAATTTAAGCACTAGCAGAAAGGTGTATCTTTCTATAGGACTATAAACTAGGGCAATGAAACCTTTGCTAAAAAGTTGCACTTTATGAGAAGAATATGGATGCATTCTTCTTCAGTTTTGCAAGCATGAATGGGCACAAATTGCTGATCTCCCCTCCAGCTTTGTGCACCTGTAGTGTATTAGCAAAGATGACAACAACTATTCCATGTGTTGACTGCCTACTATCTAACTAGTCTGATGATATTATAGGTGGCACCTTGGAAGAAATCTTGCAGGGCTAGTATTGCCTAAGTGGCAGGCCTTACCCTTCAAATTGGTTTTGAAAAAGAAGAGCAGAAGGTGAAAGTGACAACTATGTATAGGGAAAACTTTAGGTGCTAACAGGCTTTCAGTGCAATTTTTGGAGGTTCTAGCCCCCAAGCATCCCCTGGTAGAGCTATTCCTGCTCATAATTAGGTTAAGGCAAAGGTAGAATGGTATTAGAGCTGCTGCTATAAATCCAAGAGACAGTTCATAATTTTTGCAATGGAACTAGCATGCTATGGTTTGGTCCCATATCTCTCCTCTGGCACCATCCTGATTTATAAGTCAACCTGAAGTAACTTTAAATATACCATGTTTATAACAAATTGGAGAGAGGAAATTCAATGTGCTATACAAAAATATGTAGCCTTTTGCACAACCTGACTACTACCATACATAAACCAGAGAAGCCATTTTTACTACTTTGCACAAATCCCTGTCAAAAAGTTCATGATGTTACTCCTAGCCACAAAATAAGAAGATCTACTTTTATGAGAGGAGTTAAAGACCTGCTCACCTCCATTGGCAACTTTGCATAACTTCTTTCTTCACCAGGCTTCTTTGTCTCTAAATAGTTCAGGTAAAAGTACTGCTTTCGGTTTGCACGATCTGTAGAGTGAAACTGCTGCAATGCCTCTCTTGCCACCAGTGGCATCTTTTGTATCATAAGAGTTAAGGCTGGTAAACCACTAGAGTCACATACCCCAACAGGAACTCCTTGCTCAATTAAGTATTTTGTTGTTTCTGAGCGGTCTAGGAAGACATTGAATTATAGAATTGCTAACTGTTGATATTATCCATACTTAGCTCAAGAGTGATAGAAAAAGAGGGCAATCTTTCTGTCTATATAACTTGAGAGTGAGAGTCTTGATTTGTATCTCATATATATTTCTACACATCATATGGTTACTATATAACACTTCATACATGGCACACCTTTCTACTATCATGGTTTTGCCGTGCGACTCAAAGTTTCCAATCAAATCTCATGGTATCACGGTAAGGCTTCAAAATATAATAGTTTTCCTCCAAAAGAGGACCTTCTAAAAAAAACTCTTAAAATGTAGCAAAGGTCTACAGTATATCACAAAAACTCATATATTTTAATGATACTGTCCACAAAACACAATCACACTTAAAACTGACAGCAAATGTTGACATTTAATGCAGGCTTTTTTGTTTTTGAATACTTTGTAACAACCAACTATTTGGGAGGAGCCTGTCCTATTGATTTTATAGGATGACACACCTTAGAAAATTGTAGAAAAAACTATTGTCCAGTGTCATCCTCCGCTAATTAATTTTTGAAAATGTTACAGCCCCCTTCTCTTATTAGGACCCTCTACTTATTAGTTTTTGCGTGAGAAATTTTCAAACATATTTGCAACAGATATTTCTAGCAAGTCTTCCTGTCTGCCAGCAATATTTTTGTGCTTCCTACATTCTAACCACCAAAGAGAGCTCCTTAGCAGTATAATCTAAGAATTCAAAGCATTTATTCCCTCTCCTTGCTGATTGCAGTCCCCGTGTATTAATACCTTCTAATGTTTCCATTTCCCCTGCTTATTCCGACCCTCCAGCACTTCTACATTATTGGCATATGGCAGTCTCTTTATACCTCCACTGATCAATACCCCCTGGTTTCTTCCACTTCTAGAAATACTCATGGTTTTCAGCCTGAATCTCAAGGTTTTTCCATGCTAATTTTTTAAATCTCACAGTTTGAGGTTTTCAGAGGTTGGAAGGTATGACATGGATATTAGATGGAACAGTCCTGCATGCTTAACAAAACCTCAATGGTAAATTAAATATTAAGAAGGCCCTAAGGGACAAGTCATTATTTGCCTAGAGGGGGGCTTGGAGAAAAAAGGAAGGTCATGGTCATTTTACATTATTAAAGAGGGGGTTATTGTATTTTAGGTACAAGAAAGGGTTTGTTAAAAAGCATAATTTTTGAAAATTTTTTCAAATAATTGTAAACCAACTGGATGAGGGGTGGGTTACATGTCTTTCCCTATAAGAAAGTACATTTAGACAGCTGGAATATTTAAGGAACTGATACTACTAACAGAAAAAAATTTAAGGAAACTTTCAATTTGAAAAATTTTCATAACTGCCAATAAGCAAGAATAAGCACAAGTGCTTTTAGTTTTGAATTCTAGCCAAAACTAATGGCAAAATTCAGAATTTTGGTTTTGATAATGTTGTCAGTGAAAACTAAGGAACTATTAAGGAACTTCTAGCACTAGAAGTTGATAAAGGAATTGACAATAGATTGCTGACACTGAATGCCAAAGACTGTTTACTAGGTAATTCTTATAGGTGCCATCTTTGGGGGGCCATGATTTACAATTTTGATGCAGAAGGGGGAGTAGCCTACAATTCTACCAAAGTGAGAGGGGGGCCTTGACAAATTCTTCACTTTTGACTGGCAGATTACCCAGTCCCTCTCTAGAAAAATAATGACTTGTCTCTAAGCATGGGAATATCAATATAAATTATAAATCAACAAAAACATACCATACAGCAAGCCTTCAAAAGAGCATAATTTGCAAAATGTGTAAAAGTATTTTGTGTGATACAAAAGCAGGAAAATTATTTACCTAGTTCAGCTGCTACTTGCAGTGGTGTCCTATTTTTGAAATCTCTACTGTTTGGGTCAGCATTCAGGTTCATAAGCATTTTAAGTGAGTTAATTGCATCATTTTTTGCGGCATAGTGCATTGGTGTTTGATTTTCTTTACATGTTTTTGCATGAATATCAGCTGAAAAGTAATTTAAAAAACAGAATTTATAGTCTCAAAAACAATCACTATAAATACTCTAAGCAAGCATAAAAGCAATTGATGTTATCATTTGTTCTTCAAAGATTGAATCATCACATCTAAATTGCTTCTTTCTGGATATACACTTAATGGAAAAAATGCCAGCTTTATAAGCCAGGGAACACAACTGCATGATCACATCATAAGCTACTAAGCAAAAATATGCTACACCCTTTTTCTTTTATAAAAATAAAGTTTATTAAAATAGTAAGGCTCAGAACCACTGAAATTTAAGAATAATATAAGAATAATGCAAGGCTCAAGCTTCATAAAGATTTAGAATACTTGTGCATTTGAGCTATAATGGTGCTTTTACATAAACGGTTAGACAATCAATACAATATCTATTATTTCTGGTCCTCTTCTGACTTGCTTTTTGATTAATGATGACAACACCAAAGATTTGAACATATTCCTTTCATTTCCAGACCAAGCTACACCTTTGACACTTGAGAACAAATTAAGAATAATCTTGAGCTTAAAACCAGAAAATTCAAGAATATTGAGGCTCAAAAAAAGTTAGGTATTCTGATTTAAAGAAAAGTGTGAACAACATTAGCTGTGATCAATGGCATAGCTTGCATGGTAAACAAAAGAAAACAAAATCATTGACTGGTAATAAGTACCAAGTCAACAGCAAAGCTACTGCTCTATTTTGAAGAACAGGTTTGTTCAAGTTTGACTTTGATAAGTGAAGAAAATGGAACACTTTGATTTTCCACAAGAAATTTAGTTCAGATACCAATTCACCATTGTGAATTGATAACTAACTTCTACAACCAATAGTCTCTGTAATAATACCCACCTCCATTGTGACACAAAAACTCTACCATTTCAGAGTAGTTCACAGCACTTGCAACATGTAGAGGTGATCGGCCAAATTTATCTGCTTTATTAACATCAGCATTTTTCTCAATGAGAAATTTGGCAACATCTATATGCCATGCTCTGGCAACTTCATGAAATATAGTCTGCCCATGTTTATCACTTATATTTATATCAGCACCATTGTCAATCAGGCCTTCAACAAAATCAAGGTCAACCATATCTTCCATCCTTGGACTTGTAGCTAATTTTGAAAAGTAGTATATCAGGGTTCTGCTATTAAGCATTGATTTTCCTGATCTGGTGTCAATAGATTTCTCTTCAAAGCTAGGTGTGATATCAGTAACAAAAGAATTCCCTTGGCCATATGTTTTCTCTTCCTCATCCTCATTCAGATCAGAATCAATTCCTTTGAGTGTTGAATTCAGATTCTCAATGGTATCTTTTCTTCTGTATTCACCTCTGGGTGCAGGTCCTTCTCGAAAAGAAGCTGTCACATTGGCAGCTTTTTGCTTTATAATTTTACGCCTGCTTGATACATAGTTTTGCCACTTTGAAACAGCATTCAAAGGAGCACTCACTTTCTTCCAACTTTCTATTGGAAGGGTGCTTTTCTCAACACTTGTTCCACTGTCAGAAAATGCACTTGTCAATTTGGTGTAAGGCAAATTACTGCTGTCCATACCCATCTGAAAAAGTATAATTAGCAAGCATACTAAATATGACACAATTCTGCCTACGAATGACAATAACAAGTCACTAATTAGATTGTAACTATCTCAACCAAAGCTTTTAAGTGGCATTATGTAGTTGGGGAGCAAAAACAAGCAGTATGAATTTATGACTTGATAAATATATCAGAGTGAAGGCATTGCTATACAAAACACAAGATAAACACTAATTTTATTTCTAGCTAAAGAAATCAGCAGAACTTGAGGTGAAAACAAAGACAAATAAATCATAACTCATATGCCAAACAAAATAGAATATACAACAGCTCTGCCATAATTGCAACTTGCAGAGAAATGTATTATGTGCATGTATCAGTCCTAAGGGAAGGGGAAAATACCACAAACCGACTGTTAGTTTGATTGCACCATAATTACATACTCAGAGTTTGTGCAGGATTTTGTGATATGCAAATCCAAGGAGTTTTCAAGGACTTTTCAAGGATCAAAATAAAAATTTTCAATGAGCTCAAAACTGACATTCACAGTGCATGTGTGAATAGTAGGAAGCCTAAAATACCAAAAACGAGACATTTCTTGACATATCAAGAGTTTTCTTATACCATGTTCTTCAAAAGTTCTTTCGGATATTTTTTAAACTATTTTTTGTTTTGTTTGTTGCTGTGAAGGAAGAAAACAGTAATCATTCACAAATTTCAAGGAGCTTGATTACTTTTCAAGGTAAAATTCTCATTTCCAAGGAGTTTCCAAGTGCCCTTGGAATGAAATTTCAAATTCAAGCACTTTTCAAGGAGTTGAAGGAACTCCACGAGCCATGTTAACTTATTGGAAACACAACAGCCATTAGGCCTAAGTACAGCTACTGCATAGATTACCTTGGACATATCGAAATGATTGACTTTGGTGCCACGGAGTCTTCTAGGCATGATTTTATCATAGAAGAAGCTAGCTCTGAATTATGAGACTTTCCCAACTCCTACAGTCTTCCCTTCATCTTAGTTATACTTTAGGTAGACTTCAGCGGATAGCCATTTTACCAACTGATGCGACTATTGATTTGATCTCTTCATGCCGTTGCCTAGCGACGCTTGTTAGATTTATCGTTGCTGTTGCAATCGTATTTATACGTCATGACTGGGCAGACACCTCTCCCAAAATCAATACAGTGTTTTTCTGCTTCCCAGCACTAGCACGAGTAGCAATTTGGTTGATAATCATAAACATGGTTGATGTACAAGACCAATTACATATGAGTAGTTTTATCTGACCAAGGGGGGCGCTAGGAGAGGGCTAGGGGGCTATAGACTCCCATTTGCAGGTGAAGATCTATCTTTTTGGAGATTTGTGGCATCTATTTTTTGTCACATATAAAAAGGTCTAAACTACAGTTTACTTTGTTTGCAACATATACAGCGGGAAAGAACATTGAGTCATCTGGTCCAAATTGTATAAGGTGCTTACAATTTAGCATATTTACAATAAAATGAACAAAGTTCATCCCACATCAGACGCCAGAAGAAAGCAGTAATTTGGAATATAAGGACATGCTAGATGTCTAAAAACCGTGTAAAATATAGACTGGAAAAATACAGGTGTCCAATAATACTTGACAGCTGATGTGAGATGAACTCTTAAGAATCAAACCAAAGCAACTATAGAAAAGCATATAGAATATGTGGTGCGCTGCTGGTATTTTCATAAGCCCATTCCACCCTTTTAGTGGTACTTCAGTGGCCTATGGCTTTGAGTTAAGCTCAAATCTATCAGTTCAACTGTACCCTACCTCACTCAAATTACTCACAGAAGCAAAACTCGTCATTTGCCATACACAACAGGTGATAATCGAATGTGGGATGAGGTCGATTTTCAAAGAAATCTACTAACAGCAAATGAAGTCAAATTGTGACAAAAATACACTTCTTTAACCAACAAGGTTGTGTGACTTCTTAAATCAAACGACTGCTTTGTAAAATAGATACCACGCATAATGAACGAGATAGTCCTTCAAATATTAAAAATTTTCAATAAACTAGTGCGTCGTGGATATAAACCATAAATTATATCAGTAATTTTGAAAGTTTTCTGCCTAGAATTGCTTGCCTCCATGAGAATTCCAAAGTACAAGATACGCCTTGCTACAAAATGGAGACAAGGCTTTTCATATATACAGTCAAGAAGCGTCTGTGCCTTTTCTAAAGCCTTCTTTGATTCAGCTGTTTCTACTCATTTTGTATTATGTTTCAGCAACTAAAAGAGACTAGCTTTCGTCATCTGTGTCTGCAGCAAGGACAGTCTCATGAAGGTCACGCTGCAAGAAAAGATAATACTACTGGTAAGCAATATCAATAGGTACGCTTTCAAAGAATGCTATAAATTTAATAATTTAAAATGCTCAAAGGGTGTAATTGTCTAAATGGATATGCTTCTTACTATTGGTACGGGAAGGTGGGTCTAATCTAACCACCTGCAACATCAATGTCTAGGCATTTGAAATTTGCTAATGAGGAACTGAAAAAGCAATGTCTTTATTGCTGAAAAGTCATATAATAACAATTTTACCTAATACCTCTTGCAGTAGCCTTCTTATTATGCATACAGGTATTTGAGTTTTGTTTGCAGATTGATATTATAAGAAATCTACTTCGTAATGGCTACGAGGCCAGTGAAAAAACAAATACCTCTACATAATACAAATACAATACAAATACTTCAACAGGGCAAAACAAAAAGCCAGTAAGTAATTTTTGTTCAATTCCCCTATTCAATATAGTTACACTTCAGGTACATGGTAATGCTGTGCAGCTATTACCATTTGTAAGATATCCTGAATATCGAGAAAAGCTACAGAAAAAACACACCTTTCTTCTAACTTCCCGCGGATAAGTAACTGTACCGAAGAATATTGACTTGAACTATGAAGAAAAAACAGCTGAATCATTCACAAAAAAATACCAATATGGCTACTAGTTTCAAAATCATTATTACAATCGTTACCTCCCTTCTCGATGCCAGAAATAATAGTCATCCTCGATTTAACTATACTTGCTGTGATACAGTCATCACCGCTGCTAGCAAGAACGGAGCAAAGAGAGAAACCAGCATGTACAA
>WIPJ01001861.1:95527-109613 GCA_018155075.1 Cassiopea andromeda
ATTAAAAGCAATTTCAAGAAGCCCATCCTGCAACAGGGTTCACACCCAATACGCGAATCAAACTTCCCTCACTATTCCCTGACTTTTCCCTGACTTTTAATTACATGGCTCATGGATGGTCACAGTTCAAAGGTTTTTATCTCAAATTTATTACACCTTCTACGCAGTGGTGTAGTCGTAAAAATTAGGAACTATAAAGCAAAAGTTGAAAACAAACACAGCGTCTCACAGCTCTGCCTTCGTTATAAAATCATAAGTAATTCGTCAACATTTACTTCAGTAGGCAACATAAAGGTATCCTTTGAATATTTTAAGGAAACATAACGGTATTGTGCCGCATTACCCCTTGACTACACCCCTGCTTCTAATGTACATTATTTTCAGTATTGATCGAAAATCTACAAAAGTAACTCACACACACATTCTGTACACACACACACACATACACACACACACACACGCACACGCACAACAAACGTTTGCATAAAATTATCTTTGTGAACAAAACGTTAGTACTCAGAAGAGCATACACGCAACAGCTGAAAAGCTTCTGTGAATTGGAATCCAGAAGTGGATATATGAACAAGCAGCTAAAAATTCTAAAAGTAGTACACTTCCCGTGACTCCCCTTTCCCGTCCTCCATCACGCTAGATAATAAAAGTTCAACTCAATCCTACAGTATTATTACGTATCTAAGTTTCCACTTATCAAGCAATACACATATCTTTTCTTAAAAGAAATAAATTCTCTGGCTTCAGCCTGGATACTTCTTGAATTTTCTTAAATTTCAAGACTTCCAAGGACAATAACAACCCAGATTAGGCATTTGTAATGCAAGAAAAAGGATGCTCAGGTTTTTGTGGCAGGTAATGGGTGTTGTTTCTACTGTCTTTCTAGTTTGATCAAAAATTGTCTTGTAAAAGCAGCTTTTTCAAGTTATTACTTGAAACTCAGCCAGTCTATGTGTCTTAAATGTTTCTTACTTTTTGCCAAATTTCAGCCTCATGTTTCTCATAGACACATTTCTTATAAAAAACGCGCATGTCACGTTACTTTGACCACAGAAATGCGATTTCTCTTACAAGACTTCATAACAAACTGAAAATTACAAGTCAAATAGAATTACCCTCTTGGTTGGCGGTGTTGCTATTAGAAAGTTCTCAGGAACCTCCTCAGCTTCATTTGAAATGTCTCCAACGCAAGGCTGGAATAGGCAAATGAAATTTTTCTTTATCTTACAAAATTTAAAAGCTAATAAAAACTGAACCTTGCAGTAAAACAGCAAAAACGACTGTGTCTGAAGAATAAAATTAGATCGCAAATAGGGCAGAACTGGCCCAAGATCAAAGTTGAAAATGCAAATGCTATATAAAAAATTAATATTGCTAAGAAGCAAAAGAAAGATTGCCTACCAAATCAACCATTGCTGAAGAAGCAGCATTCACCTGAGAAGAACGTTCACTGTTTCCAAGCTGCATAGTGTTTATGTCCCTTACAGAAGAAGCAAAAATAAGCAATGACAGCGATATTCACGTTGTGCTACTACATGACAGGAAATAAGATGCGAGTAGTTCAGCTTTTTATACTATATTTAAACATAGTACACCTAATCATATTCTAAGCACCATAACAATATGTCAAAATTTATCATACACGAAACAAGATCCATAGGTAGCACCTAATCCACCTTTTCGACGCAAAATTCACGTGCTAGTGGTTGTACATGACCTTTAAAACAGTCTACTATGGTTGGATAAGCCTTTATTTTTGTAAGGAAAGACGCGAAAACTAGGACAGGAGTCTGTGGGAAAGAACTGCACTACTTCAAATGGTGAAACGCTGTTACTACAAGCAATACCACAACGATTACAGGTGATAAAATGTTGATACAATGGAGAACAGGATTTTCGGCCCAAAGACTTGTCCTAGCTTTCGCGCTTCTATTTACAAGGATAAGACCGTAAACAATCATAGCGCGCTATTTTCAAGATCATGTGACCCCATGTAACATGTGGACTATGTGTCGAAAAGGTGGATTGCAAGAGTTTTCTTGTAATATTCTACAAAAATAGAGTTAACAAACTCTTTTGCTAGCACAGCTAAAAACGTTCAGAGAGCTGAAAAGTGTACTTTGTTGTGCTAGCATATTGTACAACCGAAACTTACATCTTTTCAGTTCCAACTGTGTCTCTTGCTGATTTGATGTTTTCAAAAACTTCTAATAAAAATAGAAACAATCAAATGATGAAATCTTGACAGCACTATGATGGTACGATGATGAAAAGTTTATAATACTTTCTCGTCAATGTTTCCACTACTAAAACTCATTTAAATATGCATAGTCACGTTGATTGAAATTTAGTAGGCAGTCCTAAAACATTACGAGAGATATCATATTATATAAGATTAGTATTAAAGCTAGGAGAAACAAGCAATAAAATTTAATAAATTAATCTTAGAAATAATTCCAAAATCTTTCATTTACTCAAAACATACATTGTTTTGAAAATAATGGTAATTACAGTACTATAGTGAAAAACAATACCTTTGTAAGGAAACGATTCACTGAAGAAATCGTCATCATCGTTTCTTGGTGGGTACCTAAAGGGACATTTACTGTTATACACATTGGTAATAAGCATAATAGAATGGTTGCCGTTTTATAACATGCGCAATTATTTGTGAAAATAAAGGGCAGGTAGCAAAATAGCATGTCTGATAGTTAGTAGAGGTATTTGTCTCTTCTCAAGATTATTACCTATGGAATGTCTTACAGATTATAATGCAGTTATAACAGAAAGAAGCATATAAACCAACACAATAAGAAAAGCATGAATATCTCGATAAAATTAAGCATATATAAATGAAAGACAGAACCAAACAAATTTGTACTCTTCAGCAATCCCCCATTGCACTAAGAATAATCAGAAAATTGAACTCTAAATATCAGCTATCTGCGGACCACCTGCAACACTACTGTACTTGTTCAGACCAAATTTGAATAACATATGACATAAGACCGTTGAGGTTGCATCACAAGCTAATGCATAAACAACAGTTATCGTTTGCACACAACAGACATTGCTTTCACTCATTCCTAAAATTTGTTGATTTCACATGAAAATCGACAGCCTAATTGGCGTGAATCAAGCCTACAGTAGCGAGGTTTATGTGACAGTTCTTGACCCTCATTCTCATGTATGCAGAAATTAAAGATTCAACAAGAGTAAACTTCTGTGTTCTCATTCCTTGCATGCTATACAAAAGATGATAGAGGAAACGACAATTATATCTACAAGAGTTTATGGTATAATCAGACCAGAGTTCTAATAAAACAACCCACAACTTTAATTAAAGTTGGATATACAATTGATGCTATGGTTTATGGCATTCACACATCTCTATGCAAATGGGGTCAGAACATGGAATTTAAACAGCAATGCTGAATAGCAAGTATGTTTCTAACCACTCCTAGTGCCATCCTCTTCACCTCTCTATCCTTCCAGTACTTCCAGTAAAAATAATGTACTTATAACTGTATTACCCTTTTTTGAAGTTGCCTTTTCCGTTATCAGCATCCACACCAGATATTGCACATGGAGAAGTTGGCACTTTTGCTGGGCACGCTATATCATCTTCCGTAGTTACATCCTCGCAAACGTTGCCCACACCTGTCTAAGTATAAAACATTCCTGCTTATGGACGTAAAAGTGTTGAGTCTTAAGAAGTTGCTCAATGAGAATGGCAGCCAGAAAATACCAGTGAATGCCCGGAAGAAACTTGTGCACGAGCGTCAATTCGTATGCGCACCCTCGTTTGCAAGAGCGATTGCTTTTAATCTTGTGGAATTGGACGTGCGATTAAAGATCTGTGGATCTGAAATACAGAGTTTGTTGTTGCTGAAGCATGTCAAATGTCTCACTTAAGGAAAAATAAGATACAGCAGAGTTATGAAAGCAAAAGGTGACAGTCACTAATTTCGCAGTTGCGACAACAAAGTTCCTATTTGGCATGTACGATTGCACGGTTGATAGTGATGTTGGCACGGGTGATTTGGACACGAGTACGTACGATGGCACGTGTCTCCGGGCATGCACTGAAATAATTTATCAAAATGTCTATAATTTATCAAAATGTACTCTTAGTCTTCAATATGGTTCAGTTCAATCCACTATGACTACGAACTATAAACAGGGTAACAAAACATGAAGTATGGCAATTAACTTCCAGATCAATATAAAGCTGATACTGAATTCAAAATGACAATTAAAAGTTGGAAGGGCGACATTTGTATATAGTTTTATTTTAATTCCGTTCATTGCAGCTATTATAGAAATTGTAAGAAGTGCAAGGCTGACCTTTATTAGCTCTGGTTACTCCTCAAGCCAACGATAAATAAATCATATTATTATTGCTATTATTGTTATCAGCTTGAGAAGTCGGTACTCAGAAAATTAGAACAAAAAACTTTGCCACAAACAAAATCTTGTAACTCTTCTCACGCTAGATTCTAAATTACACCGAATAGAGCATAAGGAACATATCAAAATGAAACTGGCAATTCATAGCTACCTCATCTGGATTATCCAAGTAATTCGCTGCTGATAATCCGCGTCCAGATGCTAATTTATCTTTCCTCTTCTTTCGATTTGCGAATCTGTTATTGTTTGAAATCCTAAAAGTTATAAGTTAACTAGAATGAAAAAGCAATGAGATTTATTGCATTGTCACATAGAATCATTTCAATACTGCAATGCGACATGTCACATGGTCAATGTAACGGTCAGTGCGCAGTATATTGTACCATGTGACTTGGCCTTCTTCCTTTTATCAATGAAAAAACTAAATCCTGGCTACGTCATTCAGCTTGTCTGAGGAAATGTCTCATAAAAACAATCACATAGCTCTGAATAATATATGCCTGGGGATTGAAAAGAGTAAAAGTGTTGGCTTTCTCATTGATATACATAGCCACATCGAGTTTGCAAGCCTGTTTCTAATTGGAAACTTGCAATAAAACTATCTGTGTGTTCTCAAGCTATTAGAGCGTCTCATTCACTACTTCTAGAAAGACGATGGGCCTAAGCAAAATTCACATACTAACGCGTAGCATTACTACCTCATATTGGAAGCAGAATGCTCATCTTCAGCTAGCGTTTGATTTTGCTGACCTCCTTGTGATGATAAGGGCTGGTCCATCAATGTTGCCAATACAAAATCGGCTTCATACAGGCTATCTCCGTCTATTGAAAATACCACTGGCCTACAGAAAAAATAAGTCTACTTAACCGACAGTCGACATGTCTTTAAGATTGAAAAGGGCTTCGGCATAGCATTCCTTATTGTTTTAATCATAGTCAAATTTTCTAGTTAATAAGCAGCCACTCTTTTTTTCACCAATAACGTCATTAATTCCTTCATCCAACAATCCCGCTTCTACTGGTGCTTGCAAGCAGGCTTCGTTCTGAACGATGTGCTAACTTACCTAACAATCTGACTCATTTCTTCACATGTGCATTGAAAGACACATTAAAAATCGTGACGTCAGATTCATTATCTCTAAGTTATCAACTATAATTATCCGCACAACTTACTATATATTTTGCATGAGTAACGAAGCATGGTGCAACCTGGAGTTCTCAAACTATTAATATCTTTCTCTTTGTTTTTCTTCCTTTTCTTCATTACTACTGATATTGTTATATTTCGATGCCAAGTTTAGCATATATTCGTTATCGCTGTAAGCCAGCCAAATATTACCGTAGAGCGAGATTTATATTTATATCGTTAAGATATGTTCGTGAAAAGAGTTTGAAAACGCCTCTATATGTTGTTTCTCACAGTATCTCTCTTCTTCTATTTAAACATAGTTCAATTCGAAACATATCTGCTATCGTCATCTCTTACTATGAAAGTAGGTTAATCATAAACACGATACTAACAAGATAATGAGATAGAACAATTGATTCAAAACAAGCAGACTAGCTCATTTCAAAAAAATATTTTCTATCGAAATCTTACAAGCAAAGTACACTAAGTGAAGAGGAATGGGAACAACTTCAACTAGATACAACTTCAACGTCATTAGGGGGTAGAGTATTGAATAGAAAAATCACATCATAAATTGATGACAAGGTATATATAAAAGAAGAACTTACTTTCCGCATGTTGAAAAATGGATGCAAACTGGCTGGCAAACAAAGTCAGCAAAGCTAAGAACAGCCTGGAAATAGAATACAACAAAATGCTTACATATAAGAGCATATATAAAGGACCATACCTATACATAAATATTTCTATATACATGCAAACATATTTATGTATTTTTCCGAAATTTCTCAATACAATAAAAGTTAGATAGTACACGAAGAAACACGACTATATTTTTCAATTTGCAAGACATGTTTCGGTCTGTTCATCACACCATCATCAATTGAATATAGTAAGATTTACCGTTAGAATATATAACAACACAACAATGTCAATCGAATATATTAATGGAAAAGATGATGGTTTCATGAACAGACCGAAACATGTCTTGCAAATTGAAAAATATTGTCGTGTTTCTTCGTGTTCTATCGGACTATATTTATGTATATAGAAATATTGTATATCCTTTAAAGAACATCGCGGCGTTATTTTCAAAATCGAAATATATGATGCAGCGTTTACTACAGGGCGGCGTTCTTTAGGGGGCGGCATTAATTACAAAATGAAAAATGAAACTTTACATAATATTCTACTCTCCCAAATAAGCGTAACAAAGACTGTGTGAAAAGAATAATAATAATATTGATAATAGTCACGAATATTTAATGTCTACAGGATGACCAATTCAGCATTAATAAGCTATTTTCACACTGGATCCTGGGTTTCCAGATTATCTTATAGGTAAAAAATAAAAATGATAGGTCTACATAATAAAGGGTTTGCAGTAAATAACATAAAGTCATAGGAAAATTTTCATGCTCAAAAAAAAGTGCTAAATGTGTCAGAAAAGGTCTAAAACTAGATTGCTTTCTTATCTCTAAAGGCAGGTCATTGTACATTTTTGCTGCCATAAACTGTCCAGATTTCTTTTTCAACTGTTAAAAATGTTCTACAGTTGAAAAACTGTGTGTTCACAGTATGTAAAATATCAGAGAATCTCCATCACAGTCCTCGTTCATGATGTGAACTTTTTTAACGCGGCGCTCACTAGGGGGTGGTGTCCTTTACACATGTTTGGACAGAAGTGCGGTGTTCGTTAAAGGATGGCGTCTTATATATGCCACTGATCTCAAAAAAGACAAAAGAGCTTCTGTTGCTCTATAAATTATTCCAACATAACAACTTTGGCGGCCATATTGGACATGCCAGTGTGCTGTTATATGGTTGGTAATAATATGTCAGACAGGAAAGTTGTGCAACCAAGAGCTAGAAGAACCACTACTATGTGTCCAAGAATTGGGAACATTTTTACTATCCATTGTAGTGAAATTTTGGAATCGCTTAATGAAGGGTGGGGTGCTTGACCAAGGCTTTATTGACCGTATTTTCATTATACTGTTATCTCTCATAGCAGAGACACGATGATGTAGAGACTTTTCCTGCTGTGAGAGGCATTGTTAAATGTATCTGTATGTAAGCTGTTAGTTGTTTTTCTTTTTACATTTATAAAAAAAATTGGAAACATACTATTTGTCTGAGAAATTGAGCTTTACTGGCATCTACAATTACTTCTGTCTTCAAATGCTCGATGTACTACAGCTGGTGGATTTACTGTGAGACCTAGTGCATGTATCTATGGATGGATGTATGCCCATGTATGTGTGTATGTATGTGTGTATGTATGTGTGTATGTATGTGTGTACAAAATGCATGATGTACAATATTGAATAGCAAGAAATACCCTTGTTTCCTTGAGACAAAATGTGATATTTGTGTCGACACCAATTCGGTAATTATCAAATTCTTCTGGATGTAACTTCATTTCAGTATGCACAATTGTGCTGGGATCTGAAAAAGAAATCAACATGAGACAAACAAAAACGTTCTTTTCTGCAATCCTGGTTATTTTTGCTATCAAGAATGCTTAAATTACCATAAATCAAGCTGCTCGTATGATCGTTAATTTCTTTACAATCATTAAAACAGGATGTCCAATACCTCCAAAGTGGAAAGTAACTACAATGAAGAAGCATCAACTCCTGGGAGGAAGTATTAGTTTTCTGTCTCAACCGTCTCTACTAATGTCTAAGTAGCTTTAGCTCGGAGACACGTGCGCGTGCCCACAAGCGTGAAAAATCCTCAACACGGGTGAAAAATCGCCCGTGCTAACATCACTGTCAACCGCGCAATTGTAGATGCCAACTTCGTTGTCGCAACTGCAACACTAGTAAGTCACTTTTTGCTTCCATAACTCTGTTTTGTCCAGTTCTATCCTCAATGAGACATTTAAAATGCTTCAGGAACAAGCAACTCTCTATTTCGGATCCACAAATCTTTGATCACACTCGCAATTCCAAATAATTTAAAGCAATTGCTCGAGCAGACAAGGACGCACGTGCTAATTGACACTATAGGACCAATTTCTTCCAGGCATGGACTAATGATAGCATTCTTAGCTATTGTTGAGTGAAATAAAGTTTCAAAAACTCTTATAACACCATAAATGTATTGCATATGTATCTATGTTACTAAGTGACATAGGAAAATCTACTAGCATTCAGTGTTGATTCAGCAGTTGCGTTGTCTTAAAAGCTAGTTCTCTCTGAAGAGGGACCAAAATTGTCTCATTTTTGTAAATGTTTCGGCTATATTCTACTATTCATAAAATCTGCAGAAAAAATAACACAAGTGTGGCATTTCACACTCTTTGATATTGGGAGGTGTGCGGTGGAGTTCTTTGGGCGTTCCTTGCTCAAGAGCGACATAAATGACCATTTGAGCCAAAAAACACTAAAAAATGCAAGGCTATGGGTTTCTGTGGAACGTGGCAGTGCGTATGAGTGCAACTGCATGCCTATACCAAGAAGGCCTGTTGTTTCCACTAACATACAGTAACAAGAAAATGGTAAATAGTATCAAAGTAAGCTACACTTCCAATCTAAAGGGATGCTTGAGAGTGCGAAGTTTCAGACTAGAATTAGGTGCTATATTTAAAAATTAGGTTTTAAACCCTCTATAACGCTTTCACATATTTATCCACATCTACGTTCAAGCAAAACGTGTTGCAGACCAAAATATATAGCATCTAAATTGCAGCAACATTTCATCAAAACAAATCGTGCAAGTTTGCAAAGTTTGATGATAAACACTTAAAAACACTATGAAACGAAGTGACTCATACCAGGTTCATCTTCAAGGTAATTCTTAAACATAATGGATTCTGGAGTGCAGCTAAGAGTAACCTCTTCACAGTTGTTTGGAAAGTTGGAGGCTGTGTCAACCAAAACCCTAAAACAGCATTGTATTCTCACTCTATTTGCTTCTGGTTGACTCAAACATGTTGATTCCAGAAGGAATTCTTTATGACAAAAATCATATAATGGGGACAAAGTTAAAAGAATCCTACTGCCAGCAGTTAGATGGTGCTGGTCATTATTAAATAATCTGGGGCTGCCAGGGGTGTCAGATCTCATGCTGTTGAGAAGGAAAATTTGTCATTTGCACAAAGTCTACCAAGTAGGCAGTTGAAAACTTCAAATCTGTTGAGTAACTTGGTGAACCACGATCCATGAAGGAGTATAGAACATCTGTAGCACCAACCTGTCTCCTTTGTGTACCATACTATTAAGTCCCAATAGATGAGGGGTTAGAGTCGTAGGGAGCTGGAACACTAATTCCTACTAACTAAAAAAAGAGGGGGATGGGATAAACGGGGTGGGTGGAAAATTTCTCTAAACACCAATAGTTGTAGAAGGCAATATAGATTGCTTCAAATGTAAAAAAAATCAAATAAACACAATCTCTCATGTTACTTAATACTTATCAAGCCACATACTCAAAAAACATATTGAGGGTTTGAAATAGGAATGTCCTGCATGGATTTTTAAAAAAACTATGATATTTTGGACACAAAGCCTTCAGATTTAAGTCTGACAAACACTATAATCACACACATAGACATAAAACAAATTTATCTATAATATAGCACTATCACATGCTCTAGCCACTCATGTTGTATCTAATAGTGTATTTTTGGAATCAACTGACTTTGCCTTTGCCGTCATCTGATTAGGGCACAACTCTTTTGAAAACACTGCTTGGAGGCTTTCACTCTCTTGAAATGTCAAGTTGTGAGTCTTGGTGATCCCTAAAACAATAGATGAATCACATTAAAACTAAATTCTCATCTAAAATCACATCTGTAACTTTAAGAGATACAAACACAGTTACTGTACTCCACTGATGAACAAAAGTATACATAATTGAAACTATGTTTGAATTACATTTACGGTTTGGTTTCCATCAAATCAATTCTGATAAAAGTAAAGAAAAAATGAAAGAATGAACACTTGCTACTACCAACAATCCATTGTGGTGTTCAATCTAATTTAAGCTTTTTCTACAAATTGAAGCCTATAGTTATGTCAGTTATAACTGGGACGGCTTCTCAATTGTATTTCATAAAAGGCAAATCAAACGAAAAATATGACAACTTTAATTAACTTGTTGCAGCAAATCATTATGTTCCAGTCGACTACATTCAAGATCCTAGCGTTTAAATACATCATCAAGTTACTACCAGTTAAATTAACACAAACCATGTCTGCAGAATAATTTGAACACAAGTCTAGTTTCCTTATCATCATATTCAAGTTTGCAAGTATCCACATTCTTTTCCAAAGTGCTCATTGACTTAAATACACCTAAGCAGGACTTGAGAAAAAATAAAATTAACACAACTATATAATATCATAAACAAATATTCATAAAACAAGGTCTATTAAAAATACTCAAATATCACTTAGATGTTATAATGTAGGAATATATAATGCAAGAAGCAGGAAAACACCATCTCTAACATATTCTACTTTTTGGTAAATGCTTCATAAAGAAAATATCAGTTTAAAAAGCAGAGTGAACAAATCAATACAATGCTAGATTACCCCCCCCCCACCTCAAATCTGCCATTGGGTTCCTATTATTTGCAGAGAGACATCGGAAACCATTAAGGAAATGTTGTAGAAGTGTAAAAGTAATAGATCTTTGTGCTACAGTAAGCAATAAATTCATGAGACCCAAAAACATAAATCATACTTCTGTCATTCAAATTTTTTCACAAGAAACAAATGTTCTGTTTTCAGCCTAGTTGTTTCTTAAATTTTGTATAAACTAGCCTCAGAAATCTCTTCATTACTTTCTAAAATTCTTGAAATTTGCAATAGCAAGAATGACACAAATTATTATACTATTTTGAGACAATAATTGAATGTTCTTGAAAAAAACTCTTGAGAGATGGTTGTCATAATAGATAATTATAAAATAGTTGTGACTGAAACTCCTAATTTTCGTGGGAGCTACATGTTCTAATAAGATCATACAGAATTGAAGTATCTTATTGGAAAATAAAAGGCATACCTTCATGGATAATTTGAACCTCTGAGCATCCTCATCAGATTCACTGTCAACAGCATCACAAGTGTATTCATGAAAGAAACTCTCATTGAATAGGAAGCAGCCAAATGCTGATCTTGAAGAGTTGACTGTTCTCAGAGCAAGCTATGAAACAATAGCGACTTTGTTTAATTAACTTCCTAAGCTACACTTACTTGACAATTAGACACTGATTACCTTGTTACATTAAATTATAAATTTATGGAGTACAATAATTAATGTCATTTTGGGTTCAAGTATGCTAATTAATGATCCATTACTTTTGAGTACAGTGTTAATTTCTTTGACATTAACTCTAACACAATATTAATTATTACAATATAAATTTGTGCACACTTCAAAAAATGTCTATATGTAAGTAACCAGAACCATGCATCTTTTTTGCCAAAAAAAAACAACTTTGCCTATAGGTTGTATGAAGTGCAAAATCATTTCTAGAGTATTTTTCTGGCCAAAAAAAGGACCAATAAAAAAGAATGTACACTCAACATTCAAAATTCACTTCAATATTGTATGATTTCATACAATTTGGAGGTACTCCCTCCCCAAGTGTATATACTTGTAAGTCATCAGCCCCCCACCTATATATTAGAATCTATTGTTTACCTCAATATTGTCAAAGTGTGAGAAAATCAATACACAGCCAAGACATCTAAAATTATCACGGTTTTGTATTTTGAATGGCCCCCAAGAAAGAAAAAATGACATTAATTAACAACATATAGGCAATGTGGTGCTAAGTATTGTCAATTGAAATGCGTTTTTTCATCAAATTTACATTACTTAATGTCACCAAATATGCATTTTTTGAAAACAATTATGTTAATTAATGACCTGTTAAATTTAGCCCATTAATTGCTGTACTCCATACATTTAATGCAATAAGATAGTATTTGTGTAGTAAAAAAATTATAACTTACTCCATCCTCAGTAGCTTCAATGTATAGCTCATCACCAATTTTAGATAGGCAGTGTATGGCTCTCCCAAATACTATGAAAATGAATGGGCAAAACAAAATGTCAATGAAAAGAAAGTAGAAGCTTGAACTACAGTAAACAAATTTTGAGTTCCACCTCTCAGGGGAAAAAACTTTTTGCACAATGCTTCCAGTATTGAAAACTGTTGCAAAACTGTTTCTGAATGTGAACACTGTAGCCAAAATACCCCAAGTCTCACAGGTTTTCTTCAAAATAATATATATAGTGCTCAATGGAAAATGGCATCTAAATGTGCCTCCAATCTACTGCTACATTTTGAGATGTGCCCCTGACCATTATGTCATGTCAGTGAACATTGCTGTACACATTTTTTTATAAGAAAAAGGTTTATAAAAATGTGGCCTCTTTCAAAATCACTACACCTCTTTCAAAACCAGTACAAAAGTTGATAACAGAAATTTTTATACAGAAAGTCACTATTTGTCCACAATTCTGAATCAGGGGGCTCTCTCCTCAATTAGTTTAACTACTGCAGGGGTGGACAACCAGTGAGAAGCTAAGAGACGCATTCATTACAATGACACTGCAGCCCACACCAAACTCATGGGGACATGTGAGCATCACCCTATCTTTGTTAATATTCTCAGGCTAGAGAAAAGTACTCAAAAACCACAACTGATTTCTGAGATCCAAACAAAATATTAGTCCAGTATAAATGTAGTAATAGCAAAAATCAAAAAATACAAAGTCAGAAGCAGCAGCAAACAAATTTCATGTAACAACTGCATGAGTCTAGACTGTCCTTTTTACTATTGTTCTTCAGACATAGCAACAGTATAACTAGGAGCACTAAATCAAAGCTTGCTATATTGATGATCCTTCCCCCACACAAGAAAATTTCCTATTGAACCAGGCTAAGTGAAAATACATAAGGAACATACACTTTGATATGAGTATAAGAGCCACTTGAAACAGGGCAAAAAGCCACATGTGGCTCATGAGCCATGGGTTGGCGACCCTGAACTACTAAGAGAGCTCCTCCTTTTAGTAATCACCTCTATACAATTTATCATGTTCTTTGCTTTACAAAGCAAATAACATGATAAATTGTATAGAGGTGATTACTAAAAGGAGGAGCTCTCTTAGCAACTAATGCATACCTATAAGGCAATATTACACATACAAAATTAATACATCAACACTTAAAATTAATACAATATCTAAATACAAGTATTTAGATATTGTATTAATTTTAAGTGTTGATGTATTAATTTTGTATGTGTAATATTGTCTTATAGGTATGCATTAGTTGCTTATATTGTAGTTTTCTTACAAAAAAAATGTATATGGGGCATCAAATATTAAAATAAGAAGAACTTCATGCTATGCAATCCAGGATGGTGCGAGTCAACTTTCTGAATCAATGACATACAACAGACAGCATAAAACGAAGTAAAATTTTTAAAATGCCACTACACAGCTTGGTACATATAAGGTGTGTGTGTGTGTGTGCGTGTGTGCGTGTGTGCGTGTGTGCGTGTGTGC
>WIPJ01001861.1:109864-133042 GCA_018155075.1 Cassiopea andromeda
GTGTGTGTCTGTGCTACTTACACTTAACAAACCTTCCAGGAATCAAGCACTTCATCGTTCATGGCACTACAACAGGCCTATCAAAACAAAATCAAAGGATGCCTCAATATGCAATGACCTAATACTCTAATACTTAAGAAACAAACTCTAAGAAAATTTTACAACTTTTCACACATAGAGTCTACTTCTAAGCATAGTAATTTCCTTAAAATAAAAATACAATATGATGAAAACATTAGGGAGTGCAGATTAGTCAACTGCATATAGGTTTTGCTAAAATAAAAAGTAATGGTGCGCCATTTCCTGTCATTTTAGCAAAAACCTGAACGTAATCGTATAGCCTTCAGTTACAAGAGACGTGGTCAGGTTGCTTTCCTTTAATAGCACATAGGCAAAAAAATTATTCAATAACGACAAATAGTGTGAAAAATGTAGCTTTCAAGTTACCATCATAATGATAAGGAAATTCCCACCGTCTCCATTTTAAAATCATTTTAGGTCCCGCCATTAACAAAATCTCAATTTCATGATTCAACTCACAAGAAAGAGGCCTCAGGGAAAGATTTTCACTACGTTACCCACATGCAACAAGCATGAAGAAAGTAAAGGGCAAGCCGAAATCTGGTAGAGTTTGGAAATCTGAAAAGAAAAGGTACATAGTAGTCAAAGTCTCTCACATTTTCTAGGAAAGTTTCAATTTCTTTCTGTGCAATTTATTTGTGCCATTGTCATGCCAACATAAAAAGTAGGAGAGCAACTGAATTGATCCAATCAAACACTTTAATTAATGAAAATTATACTTTTTATTCGATATCATCAAAAAATCATTGAATTTCGAAGTAATGTATGTAATTATTGAGAAGGTCTTGAAGGATTTGTCTGTTATTGCAAAGCTGCAAAATCCTTGAGAGTAAATTTGAAGACTATAGCTTTCAATATAGTACTTTGTAATTCGTAGCTTGCCCAGTTTATGCATTCTGTAAAGATTCACTAAGTAATAATCAGTTGATTGAATTGGCTGCATAATCCATAATGGATTATCTTTGAGAATAATAGTAAAACGATGCAATTTTCAGAGTAATAGTTCAAATTCAAGTAGTTTACCTAATTTATGCATTCTGTAAAAATTCACTAAGTAGTCATTAATTTATAGATTGGCTGCAACAGGAAAAGTTCCTCAGATATGAGGCACTTGAAAATGATCCTCCTCCATAAGCCTGGTTTCCATATAGTCGTCTCTGTTGTCTGATAGTAGCCTAAGTTGATTCAGACAATCCTTACAATTGTTGGTTTCCATATGATCATCAATGTTGTGCATGTGTATAGAAACAATCTAAAGCAGAAAGTAAGAAAGAAAGGGTAGTCCCAGCAATGCAGGTTATTGGGAATCTGGCTTCTACTAGTACCTTGTGACAATGTTACAACAGGAACGTGCAATGAATGACAAAGAAATAAAAAGGAGAAGATCCTGTGATCAGCAGTTCATGGGTGTAATGACAGGCCCCAGCATCCAAAATTGGATACTGTCACACCAGAAGAGGGATGTAAGTGATTTAGACTATGTATTAGTGTGAAAGGGTAGCAGACTTGATGATTGACAGTGAAAATAATTCCAATCTTGTACAACTTCATGACCTGTTAGTAGAAGAGAACAACAACATTCCTTTGTTTCCAGTTGTCTCTGTTGTAAGAATAGAGTTCAGTTCTATCCAGATGATCATGTCATCTCTGTCATAAGGATCATCTGAATTGGAACAAAGTGCATTTCCATATGATTGTCCCGATTGTTTGCGGGGGTGGAAACAATCCTTATGACAGAGACAATTATACGGAAACTAGGCGTTATTTCAATACTGCTGTTTATCATGTGCAAAATAGATCAGTGGCTCAAAGCTGATAATTTTATCTTGGTCCCACAAGAATTGGGTGTATCTTTAGTATGTGTAGTCTTGGTCATCTATATTTACATATTTCTGCTCATATGCTAGTCCTTGAGTTCATGAAATTGAGGATAAATAATATGTAGTATTATCCTGCAGAAAATCAGATATGATAAATGTGAAGTCACTGCATTCATCGTGGATGAAGAAACAGGAACTACGAGCTAAGCAAAAATCTATAAAGAGCTTTGAAAGGGAATTAAAAGATGCTGCTAAAAGAACTAAAGAAGAAAAAAGAAAACAGCTTGAAGAACGGCAGAAAAGAAGAGAGGAAAATGCAAGGAAAGCAGAAGTTGTACAAGAGGTTAGTTTGTACATATAGGCTATCTTGAGTAATCTTGAAGTTTTTTGTAGTTTTCTTTTGGGATCATCCAAGAAGGATGTCTGGGCATTTTTTGCCAGTTGCATAATTTTTCAACTTTTCTAATACATGGTCAAAACCTGTAATGTTCATTACACCACATCTATAGTTGTCCATTACAGAAAACTTTTAAGTTTGCACAAAAATGGAGTTCATTAGAGACAAATGATCATTACTTTTCATAAATTTCACACATCTGTAATTCACATTCAGCTAGAATGGCTTAATAGAGTTAAAGATTAAGCTCAGTTAGCAGTTTGAAAAAGTGCACTAACATTTGGTGATATTCTGATGTTATGTCTGTTACAGTCACAAAAATATCAATAAGTCAAACAGCAAGTAAATAAACATTTTTAGTTGTTGTGGAAATAAATACATGATCATATTGGATTAAAATATGTGTAAGTCTTTTTGAAAAGTAACTTATCAATAAATATGAATTTGAGGCAATACATAGCAAATTCATGGAACTGCAATGTCTGCTACATGGAATTGCCCAACTGCATGGACAAACTTTAAAGTTTCTTATACAGAAGCAAACATGAAAATAGCTCTCAGCTATTACTTAGAGCCCCCCTAGCTATTGATTTACTTCTACACCAGTGTTTAGAACTCAATATCCTCTCAGCCAGTTTTAATGCCCCAAGCAGCAGACTTATTAGAACTGTCTCTTAATACCTGTTCCTTTTTTAGTTTGACTATTGTTAATGTATGTTGCATAGGCTTTTTGTCTTCTTTCAGCTTCTGGCTTTGTTTTGCCTGCATTTCTTTTTTCAGGAGTCTTTCTTATATTCATAAAACAAAAGCCATCATATATCTTTATCAGTATTATCTGAAATCCACTAATTTCCAATTAATGTTATTTATGCAAAAGTATAGTCAATGTAGTGCAATGGCAGTTTGAATTGTATTCTGTTCAGTACTTGACTACCAAGACACAAAAATAAAGAAAAGAGCTTCTATATTAAGTAGCACATTGCTATGCAAAATACTTGGTGTATAACTAATAATCTAAAGCAACAAAGTCAGTCAAACTACATTTCTAGGTTCCTTTTGCATGAATTTAGAGTTGCATGTAGAGTGAAAATATGATGGGCATACAGTTCAAATGTGACAGATGTAAAGAAAATGTGCACATCTGTCACAGCATTTTTATCTCAACTATTAGGAGCCTTCAATTTTCCTTTGACACACTGGTCAACTGTACGGAACTTATTTATAATCCAAAATTAGGTAACTTTTGATAGCTTGGTTCAGCTACAGGACTCTTTCATTGAATATTTTTGTGACAGCTGTACACTGTTGGTTCAGCCAAAAATACTAAGCAAGCAAATCAAATATACTTAAACTAAGCTAGCATCAAAGCCAAGCTATGTTTCCAAGGTCTATTTCTGATTGCACAGGAGAAAAAATTATGAAAAGGTATAAATAGATCACTATTTGAAGGAGATTTTTAGAAGTGATATGTATTTGTGAAATGTTGTCTGTATCATACCTCTTGTAAAATGGGGCTTAGTAAGTGCACAAGAATGATTCCTGTTTATTTTTCGTTACTGTTTTATGAAACTAAATGCCCTAAGTTATCTATTGATGGCCCAAATATAAGGTCCCATGCATTTATAATTTTTCATCTAGATGTTGACATTTGCGTAGAATTGCCCTGCTGGTAACTTTGCAGTGCATTTAAGTTTTTTGCTGCTATGAATTTCAGTATGTTGAATATTGTATTTCTAGATAAAGAACACTACTAAGCTAAAAAGGTTAAAGAAAAAGCAGCTTAGGCTGATACAGAAAAGATGAAAGAAAGAAATGTTGTGTCACTGTTTGGTATAGAGGAAATCCATCATGTAAACAGCTGAAGGACACTATTCGTCTATAGCAATCACAGTCCATGCCCTGAGACACGTTCGATCATCACACATGCGCATGCCCACACATGTGCAAAATCCCCCTCACAAGTGAAAAATCGCCTGTGCCAACGTCATTATTAAACATGCAATTACACATGCCAAATAGGAACTATGTTGTCGCAACTGCAACACTTGTGACTGTCACTTTTTGCTTTCATAACTCTGTTCTATTCTGTTTTTATCCTAAATGAAATATTTGACATGTTCAGCAACAAGAAACTCTCTTTTGCGAATACACAAATCTTGGATTGCACATGCAAATCCAAATGAGTAAGAGCAATCACTCATGCAAACGAGGGTGCACATATTAATTACACTCATGCACCAATTTCTTCTGGGCATGGACTGCAATCATTTGCTTCTTGATACCGTTACCTACCTCTGATTGGACATTTGTCTCTGGCTCATTTCTGACTATGTTAATTTTGCATTGTATTTTTCATGCATATTTTGTGCTAATTTTGAAACCATTTCAAGCTATTGCCATAGTCTTGTATTTCAAACAGTCTTATGAGTTCCAGTTTACAGGTATAGAAATTTTTTGTAAGAAGCTGCTTGAGCCTTTCAATTAGTTTTGAATCTCTTTTTACCTTGTTCAATCTTGCCTTTTGGCCAAATTGATATGATACTTTTTGGGGTTTTTTCTTTGAACTTCCTATCCCTTTATTAATTGCAAATATTTCCAAGGGATGTGCAATAGGGGGGCATGGGGATGTTGCACCCCCCCCCAATATTTTCAAATTTTCAAGGAAGTTGGTCAAAAGCTAGCCAGGCAGGCAGCAAGAGGGTTGGCCACAGTATTTTCTATGACCTATTTTTTAGTAACAATTTAGTAACAACAGTTGGTCAATTGGTCAGAATGCCCCCATCAGAAGGTGCCTCGGCACATCACTGCCTGTACATGTATGTATATGTTGCACTCTCAAATCCATGTTGAATTCATTCAGACCCAAAATTTTGTATTGCATTTAGCAAAGTTATATTAGAATGGCAGGTTTCACTACCCCAACAATCTTTTTCATCATTTATTTTGTTGAAGAGGCCACTATATTCTTACTCTGATAAATTATCAGCTCCTCCATAATTCTGATTAAATCACATTTCTTAGCAGTGTCATTTTCTTAATTGTCATTCATTTCATTTTCAAACATTTTAGGAGGGTAGCCCTTCAGTGGTGCTGGTTTAGTTGGGGCCCTACATAACATAGATTATATAATAAACATAAAATATTGAAAGTCAAGTAAGGTAAACCCAGAATGGTCTTAATAGCAGTATCTTCAATCAAGCTTAAACTATGCCCTTCATCATGCCCTTCTTTGAAGTATTTGTTATCTTTTTTTGTTTCTTTCCTTCACTTGTCATCAATTTTTGTTTTAGTACTTGATCCATCTTCATTGATTCATCTGTATTGAATCATCTTCATCAACTCATCATCATTGCATCATTTTCATTGATTCACATTCATTGATTCATCTTCATTGATTTATCTTCACTGAATCATATTTAATGATTCACATTCATTGATTCATCTTCATTGAATCACTTTCATTTATTCATCTTCATTGATCCATCTTCATCTGTTGACTTCATTGCACCATTTTAAATTGATTCACATTCATTGATTCATCTTCATTGATTCATCTTCATTGACTTATCTTTACTGATTCATCTTCTTCCCACATTACCTCATCCTGTGTGTCATCAAGTGCGTGCATAATCACTCGTTTCTTGAATGATTTGATTTGCCATCATTATTTCCATTTTGATTTTCTTTTGTATGAGTACCTTGCTATCCCAGAGGAAAAATATTTCACCGTTCCGCAAACCCCTCCTTAGCTTCCAGTCCGGCATTAGTTTCACTGCCGATGGTACCTGGGGGGACACTTTACACCACTAATATCAGCTACTGTGGTGCTCTCTGCTACCCATTGCCAGTAAAAAGAAGTGCTTAGACTAGGACCAGACATGAATACTGGTGGTTAGTGGTAGTTTTACAAATGGAGACTGGCAAAAAACATTTGAGGCTCAGAAGAAAACATTTTCATTTATTTGTGAAAAGTTTCGGCTTTATCTGCAACAGCTTTCATACCTAATACGCGAGTCAAAGTTCAATAAAGATGAAATGAATGAAGACGAATCAATGAAGATGAACCGATGATGATTTAATGAAGATCCTATTTATAGCGAGCACGAGAAATACTCTCTTCCCATGAGGGGCTATGCAAAAAAACAATTGAGAATCACTGCAATAAAAGCTCTGGGCATTGAAATTATAAATGAATCGAAGCAAGTACGTTGCTGGAGGAAATTTCCTGGCTGGGCAAAACCTGCCTGTACCATCCTTTCTGGAGGTCAAAAACCTTGTATGATTCGCCAGCTCAGCAATTCTTTTGGGTGTAACCAATGGAAAATTTTTCATTACGGGAGGTGCCCCTCCGTGTCCCCACCCTGCAGTTATGCGCCTGAATAGAAGACGAGGAAAAACCAGAACAAAATGGATTGACTGCATAGTGGAGGGCAATATTGAAAAAGTAATTGCAGTTGCAGATGCAAATGGAAGGAAACTTTTGCGGCCCAAAACTAGATTCGCGGACCCCAGTTGAAGACAGGAACAGCTTGAGAAGAAGAAGTTAAAGAAAAGCGAACGTGAGATAGATTATTGGAATTTTTGAGCCCTATGCTATGAGCCTATTGACTATAATGCATTGTCATTGGTAGGTGCGTAGTGCAAAATTTTATAGCAAGAGAACTCAAAATAGAATTTTGGATGCTACGCCCTTTTTTCATTATGATTATTCATCATCATTATGCTCCTTCAGTTACATAGTTACATAAATAAATGTATTTATATAGCAAATTAAGCAAAAAACATACTTTAAACTGATGTACCAGGAGGTCATGTCAGGGGATGTCTTATTTATCTACTGGTTTCATTCATAGGCCCAAGAGGTGCGCTTTTGTTTTGTGCTTGAAGAGGTGAGTAGATTCCAGAGTTGCTAACTTGGCTTTTTCTAAGCCAAAAGTTAAGAAATTTGGCTTTTTCAGAACGTATTTGCCTTGACAAAATGATGTGGCTTAGAGCTAGAACATGGCTTAGTTTGGCTTTTTCTGGAAAGTCTCTTATTCCCAAGGTTATTGGCACCAAATTGAATGACATATGAATGAATGTACCCTATAAACATCAATAAAGTACAAGTCATACTTGAGGAAAGAAAGCGGCTAACTTCAAGATATTCAATTGTGGGAGTAGAGGCACTTTTATCTCCAGTTTGATAATGAAGAATGAGGTGCTATTTCCTTCTCCTTGATGTGTAGAATGACATCATACCTCCCTTCATTTTCAATTTCTATTGTTTTCTAGCCTCGTTTTCATACTTAGCTTAATTTGGGTGTAATTTCTTACCAACTTGCCTTAGCGGGTTTCTCTAGACCTGGCAACCCTGGTAGATTCCACATTTCTAATGGCTGTCATTCTAATGGACATCACCTATAGGGATATCATTCCAGATCTTTACATCGACGTGCGAAAAACCTTTTTGAGAGTTCCAACCGTGGTTTTGGCATCTCAAGATAATTTATTCTACGAACTTCGTATTTTGAAATCTGAGGTCTTCTCGTAAACTTTCCATTAACATTTTTTGGATACTTTTTCTTGAGAATCCTGTGTACTATTTTGGCCCAGTCATTTGTGATAGTGTTCTCAGCGCTTAATCGTTCGGATGGTATCTGATCCTTAATTGTGACTGATTCAATGAGATGAAATATCCTGTTCTGTATCCTCTGCAATGAGCAGAGTTTTTTTCGGACAAAAATGACCTCATATGAAGTTTCCATATCTCAGGTGGCTTTCTATTAATGCTTGGTAAACAAGAAACAGTGGTGGTTGTGGTAGTATTTCTCTGAGTTTTCTGATGGAATTGAGCCATCATTTCAGTTTCCCTTAACTGTTTTATATTATTGGCTCCAGGACAGACTCTCGTCTATTGTTAAACCTAACTATCTTGTCCTACTTACCCTATTGATTTCAGCTTTTTCAGTTTCAACGTTGCCAATATCAGAGATTTTACTGAATTGTTTGTCATTATCAATTAAAATGTACTCGCTTTTTGCTACGTTTAGGCTTATTTTGTCTTAGCCAGTCCACGATCCCCTCTAACTCTCTTCTTAGATCCTCTAAAAGTTGTAGAAGATTTTCACAACTAGCCGAGATATTTGTGTCATCAGCATCCATTTTGAGGTAGAACCTTGATAGGGAATTTTCATCATCATTCGTGTAGAGAATCGATAGAAGAAGCCCCAAATGTGCAAGTAACTCCAATTCATTCCTTGACATTCCACTGAATCCCAAGTTTGTGCCGGGCTTATTCGTTATTTTGAACAAATGCTGAAACCAATTTGCAAATCTTGAGCAAACTTTTAAGGATTTTTCAAAAACTGAGCAGTCACAAGCGGATTGCACTCCCAAAAATCGGATTCAACAAGGGAGCTATGCCCTTCTGAACCCCTTAGGACTACAACCCTGGTAGTTGCTATTTGCACAGTATGGTTGGTTAGCTGCATTAAAAGGCTTGATTAACAGAGATTTGTTGTTTCAGCGATCAAGACTTTTTATGCAGCTAACCATATTACGCAAATTCAAATGTCAATAGTCTCTCTCTCTCTGCCTTAAGTTACAAAATCTTCATGTTTCCATTTCCAATGGAAATTCTGGACAGCAATCAAAAGATATACACATTTTTTTTATAACAATACTTAATTTGTCTCTGGGCTTCAATATTCTTAAATTTTTTCAGTTTTGAGCCTTAGACTATCCATAAATTATTCTTAATTATCGAAGGTGTAACTATGTCTAAAAATCAAAGGAGGATGTTCAAATCTTTATCGATTTTTTACTTCATCATAAAGCAAAATAAGATTGGAGCAGAATAATAAATATATTTTCGATAGTGCAACAGTTAAGTTTCAAACAATACTATAACTCAAATACACAAAAGTTCTTAGTCTTGACGAAGCTTGAGCCTTGCCTTGCATTATTCTTAAATTATTCTTGAATTTCAGAGATTCTGAGCATGAATATTCTTGTAAACTTTATTCTTATTAAAAAGTTTGCACTTTGCTACACACTAATTTTAGAGAACCTAGTTCAAGGCCTGGTTCTAAAGGTTCCATACGTGATTCTCGTGATGATAATGAAGAAATTGTTATTAATAAATTCTTTTTGAGAAATAGCCTTTTGTATTTTGTAATCCGGTTGATCGAGAAAAGTATGTCATTTCTTTACATCAACGGTTGAGGAAAATACCGAACTTGGAAGTAAGCTTCTCTCGAATAAGTCCTCACTTCTAATAAGCATCCACGGATAAGCCTCCCCTCCCGGAGTTTATTCAAGGATTTACGGTATTGCTGACAAATTTCGTTTCATTTATAAAAATAAAAATACAGAGGTAGCCCTTCAGCCGTAGATAATTTTCAAGGGGCCTCTCATTTTACAAGTAATCAAATTAAAAAGTAAAATATTACAGAAGTTTATTTGCAATTGTTAAAGATCACATTTAGAAAATATGCAAGCTAGAAAAAGAAAACTCAAGTAATAAATTAATTGAATACTGTTTAAATTTTAAAATGACTTATGGAAGATACCTGCTTTGCTTACCTTGGCACACTATTCCAAACTTTAGCACCCCAATACGAAAAACATTTATTCCCATTTCATGTTTGGTATCTTTACATCAGAGTCAGTGTTTCTAAGGTTATGGGGTGAAGAATATGAATTGTTTGTGAAGAGGTCGATCAAATATTGAGGTACTAAGTTGTTGACAGATTTGAATTTCATTAGTTACGATGCGAGTTGCTCGATTTTGCAGTTTTTCCAGTCTGTCAATTTCACACAAAAACCTGAGCAGTAATATCTGAAGTGGGGCTCTATCATGCTCGTGTATAGGGTATTCAAGGTTTCAAATTGGAGTAAATGTTTGGAATTGTTCAAGATCCCTACTGGTCTAGAGACTTCAGTTGTAATCAAACGAATTTATTCTTGCCAGTTGAGAGTCTATATAGACGCCTAGATATTTTATTTGAGGAGTGGCTTCAATATCCCTCCCTCTGACTTCCAACGCTAAATTTTCACTACTTTCCAGAAAATGTTTTTGCTCTTGATTTGAGGCAATCAGTAGCAATTTGGTTCTGACAAAATTCAAAGAGAGCTTGTGACCCTGTAGCCAATTGTCTAAAGTTGGAGGTCTTTGTTCAGAACTCCGTTCAATGCTGTTAATTCTTTTGATCTAGAACATAGACTGGTAGGAAATACGATATGTATACAAGTTGAAAAGAAGAAACATCTAGGGAACTCACACAAAAATTTATAAGGGCCTACCAGAAAAGCTCCCAAGGTCTGGTGGACCACCACGGCCCTGATGAAGAGCTACGTATGTCCCCTTCTCCTTGATTACTTTGGTTCTACCCCTTTTGTCGAGTCCTTCCAGGTTCGCCCTGCCTAGCCCCCCCCCCCCAAAGATGTGAAATTGGCTATACCGCTGCTGTTGAGGCATGAGTGAAGACATAAGAGAATCCAATAGGTTGTTGATGTTGTATCTGGAGGAATGCTTTATCTTTTATCTGCAGGTTTTTGTACGGGCAGTGGGGTGTAGATATAGTCTCGTCTCTCTCACCTTGAAGCCACCCCAACTTTTAGTGATAACGTGGGTGAATTTAGATTAATGACTTCCATCGGTAAATGTCTTCATGCTTTGCCATGACACTGTCCAGGGAGTGTTCAAAATGCCCTTTCTTGCACCAAAGCCCCCACAAAAATAAGGAACTCTTGCTCTTAAATCGCCTCTGTCGGTAGATTCTGACCTCTGTCTGTAAAATCAAAGCTTCATACGTTGCTTTCCGTAAATTACTGTTTTAATCCCCCCCCCCCAGAGAAAGCGATACCACTGTGTATAGGGGAAGATGAAAATAAAGTCAACGCATGTCTTATTGCAAATGGTGGAATGTATCAATTCAAATTATTTTATATTTCATAAAATTGCACGGCAATATCTGCCACTTCCCAACAATAACACCCATTTTCTTTTCATCTCAAATTTATGATACTTCGACAAAATTGCGAACCCCCGTCCTGTCAGGCCCTTCCTACAAAGGGTATTGTTAGGTGAAAATGCGTAAGAGGCCTCCGCTGACCAGAAGGGTCTGGCGCCCTATGCACTTGCATAATAGGAAGAGGAACATGAGGAAGGATATGGCGTTTAACAAGCTGATTTTTGTATTCTTTTCTTTAGTTTGCATCGTTCTAATATCAATTGTCTTACTTGATGCGAAATTCAATTTTTCGGCCAGCATCAGGCAGTTGTTGCCATTCCAACAGCTGGAGATCAAAGGAACGAAAGGTAATATGTTAGGCATATTGATGTTCAATGTCGTATATGTGAGTGTTCCATCAAGTGGGAGTTCATACTACATTTGAATCAGCAAGCACGAGAGAAATCCGGCAAATACATTAGCACTTTTAGCTAGAATGTAGGCACCAGAGTATCAGAGTACAGGACGGGTTTATCTCGAATTTTATCTTTATCGAAGGAGTCTCAGTCTGAAGTTTTGATAGCGGGTGCTAGTGACGTAAACAGTGCTGAAGCAAGAACCAGAAACCTACTCCTAAGTAAGGAAAGTGCAGGCCAAGTCATTCGTAGTCATAGAAATGTAGTCAACCTTTTCTTTTTTGCATATAATACTTTTCTACCATACTCGTTGACAGTGATGATATGATAGAAATGATATGGTAAACTATTATTTATGCACCACTCTGACCTTCGGCTCAGGGGCGAAGCTAGCAAAAACTTTTGGTGGGATGCACAACCCAAATTCCAACAAGGAGGACTTGCCTCTAATTTTATCAGTAATGCAATGTTAGCGAGCGCTATTTGATATTCGGCAAATGTGCCGATAAGCTATAGATTGGGAGGGTGCGGCACCCCGTACCACCTATGGCCACGCCCCTGCTTCAGCTTATTAGATCGATGATAAATGAAATTCCCAAATGAACGATAGTTTCAATATTATAAATATACAAAAATAGATGGAATGGATGCCTAGATTTATATGCTAAAACGCTGTTTTTCCAGGGGGTCGTGTTTCCAAATGGACAGTTACTTTTTTAAACAGCTCTTTTTGAAGCATTGATAGCTCTTTTTCGTGTGTTCTTTGATGTGCTTATGGGAGGCGTGCGGAGAAAGTCTCACACCCCAATGTGTACGAATGTTTCCATTCCTTTCCACGCCATGCATACATACATCAAATATTTGTTGAGGCAGGTCTGGTTTGTTTGGGTTATCCAATAGAGCTGGTGTGGACCTGCCATAAATAAAATGAATCCTAATTAAAATTTTAGTTTTAATTCTAAAAAATAAGATGGAGATCTATATTTGCCTATTTTCAAAGTAATTACAACGTGTATCAGTGAATGTTGTGACCACCTGCCCTTTATCAAACTGTACTGAGTTTAGCTTATTGCCGCATGATTTTAGTCTTCTTTCGAAATTCTCTAAGGTTTTTAGGTTTTTCAGCTCAGGAGGTATCACACCCTATTTTGACGGACCCCTAAATCTTATGGTGTTACGACCCAGTTCCGCTTTTGGTCTGTTTGGGTAAAACGGTTGTTGCTTTTTAGTACGTGAATTGTGCTGTCTTTTCTTTCAAGCAGATCAGTTAACAGTTTTGGTACCGATCTGAAACATTATGGAAGCTAGTCTTCTCTTAAACATACGACAATGGCTTCCAATCTACTGAGTCTAGAACTTTAATTCCACTGATTTTACTTGGGATGCTGTGTATTAGTAACGAAACACTCATATTGAGATGCAATATGACACAGTGGATATAATTGTTTCATAGTAGATGTCCTCTAAAACTTTTACTTGGTAGCCCTTTCAAACTTTTTAATTGTTCCAGTTTTGCGACATATTGTGAGCCAAATGCCAATCGCGTGCAGGAATGCGTTGGCAATAAGGAGAGGTCAACAATGCCTTTTGTTTTCTCGTTTTTTTCATATGCAAATACTCAAAATATAAATTTTTTCGTTTTAAGTCTTTGCAGGCTGAGGAGTTAGGTTGTCCTTCTCCGCATAAAGATCAATAATGAAAGGAGCTATATTTTATGTTGTATGTTACTAAAAGGTCGTTTTCCGACGTTTTGGAAGGCGTTCCCCTAAATATTTTTCTTGGAGCAAGCCTCCAGACCCCAGTTGCTTTCCACTACTCTCTCATTTCATTGTCAGAATCTCCCAAAAATTATGTCCACTTGTAATTTCCTGATGGCTGTGGCAGCATTCTTCAAATTCAATTGATTTGTGCTACCTTGGCATCAACGAGACTCAAACATGGGCTGTATACAGAATGAATTTAGGTGTAAGGACCATTATTTTTCATTCACTTTTATTTTTAATTCTTTAAACATGGTGGCCCCTCAGATACAAAAATCTGTTTTCCAGGGGGCCATGTGAAGACTAATACATAAAATTTATGCTACATACTGATATATCAATCTTTACAACTTGAAATAAGAATAAAGTAAAAAAAGAAAGAAAACAAACAATTCAACTCTAAAATATTTTGCTGCTCTACAAGTATGGTTTTTAGTTTCATCTTAAATGATTGGAAACTATTAGCTTTTTACAGTCGTAAGGTAACGAATGCCAAACCATTGTCCCCCTGTATGTACAACGGTTATGCACATGTTTTGTTTTCTGTCATGGGGGTTTTATATTTGATTCGGAATTGCGAATAAATCTATTTTTTACAAAGGATACTCTTTTGAAGAGGGCAGTAGGGTAAATTGGGGCCTCAATATTGACAGATTTGTTGACCATGCTTGCAGATGCTTGATGGACCATTTCATTGACACTAAGCAATCCAAGACTTTTTAGAAGCCGCTCAGCTGGTGCATCATACGAATTATTTGTTCTTATATGCACAGATCTCTTTTGTAGTCTTTCAACGATTTTGTATGTGTTAACCCCACAGTTGCCCCAAACAGAACAACAAAACCATAAGTGTGATTCGACCCAGCTCTCGATAAAGCAATTTTAACTTCTCTGTTGGAGGAACTTTTTGCCATACTTAATCTTTCCTATACCACGAGCGACTAGTAATTACATTATCAATAACTTTTATTGAATATGTCTCTGTGGTTTTAGATGCTTTATTTACAATTTCATTTACAATTTTCCAAGTGTGTTTTGTATTGCCAACATTTTCCTGGATCTTGTTAGAATAGTAGTCTGTTTGACCTCTTATCTAACGAGTTCACCTTGTTTCTAACAAGCCTATATGATGCCATTAGATAGTTTGATTTAGATTTAATTGCTGCCTTTTTAAGCTTATCTCTAGTTTTTGTTAGTTATAGAAATCTGGAGTTAACCTAGAACAGTATTCTGTGAGACTCTTCGCTGCTGAAGAGAAGAGTGTCTTTCAATTAATAGCGCAAGTGCTTCTAAAATTTTTCAAAATTTTTGTCCATGGTCCCACAGGACCCTACAATTATGTCCCATGGCACATTTGAAACATCTCTCAAACAATTTTAGCAATTAAAATTTTTAATTTTTCGACAAAGTATAAGTGTTTGATCCTTTGTAAAAGCCCCACGAAATTTTGGAGAGTAATTAAAGAAACAACATAATGATCACTAACAGTTGTTTTCACAACTCCAGATTTGAGGATGTTATGTTTATTTGTTACAGCAATGTGATCTATTAAGTTGAAGTAGTAGGTGCAGCTCTTGTAGCTTCTTTAATTACTTGAGAATATCCGAATAATTGGTATAGATTTCTAATATTTTTACATACCTAAGAGGAGCAGGCCTTTCTATGAAATCACAATTCGTATCCCGCAACCGTATGGTTTCCTTGACCTCTCTATCAATAAAAGCCAAAACTCTTTCAGGTTGTTGGGAGCTATCAATGTGAGCATTAGGTGGTCTATACCACGAAATTATATTAAACGGCTTACTTCTCAACGATTGCACCTCTACACAAATAAGTTCTAAATTATGAATCGGTAAATAACTACACACAAAATATTAAATACCATCCTTTATGTACATGGATACTCCACCTCCATGTCTTTTGCGATCATTTCTACTCAGTGTGTGCCCACCGATTACAATTATCTATTTTCCAATGTTGTTATCTACTAGATAACAACATTGAAAACGACATATTTCATTAATTGCAAGGATATGTATACCTTTTTCAACAAGAAGTAGCTTAAGCTCCTCAATATTTCTAATCAACCCATTCACATCAAGAGAGAAGATCAACACCCTCTTTTGGGCTAAGGGAGACAAAGCAGTGGATGTACCATTTTCCTTTATCAGTGTGTCCCTAATGTGAAAGAGACCTTAGTTTTTCAATTATATTCTTAGCCAATTGTATGTTACCAAAAAAGTTAAGATGGGATCCTCTTTTTCCGAGTAAATCGAAAGTCATATTTTGTTGAGGTAGAGTTTCGCAGTTCATGCTCTTCAGGAATTTATTAAGATCATCAATTCTACTGTTAAGGTTCTTTTTGTCATCACGTCTCAGTACCTCAGATATAACTACGTCACATTCAGGAAGGCATCCGTGGATGAAATCAGTCGGTGCCTTGCGTTTAGCTAGAATTTCTTGTGATGTTCAGTGCTCAGCATCATTAGCTCCAATTACTAATATGATTTTTTTCTGGCCGCTGTTTGAGTAATGGCTTAAAGTAGTCATACATATCTGCGACAGAGGCTCCTGGAATGCTCCTATAACCTTGGTTTTGAAAACCTTACTTAGTGTTTGAGAGCATGCTTTCGCCTGTAATCAATTGTGAGAAATATCGCTGATTTTCTCGTTCAAGAGGACTGTATTAATTTCAATAAAAGGGTATAAAATCGACTAATAACCCAAGGGGAAAATTGTCCAAGCAAGAAGGAGAAAAATGTTCAATTTTACTTGGTCTTGAGCCGCCGTCTTCTTCGTCTTTATTGTCGTCTCGTTGTTCTTTATGTAATGATTATGGGTTCTTTGTGGTGGCTTGTGATTCATGAAGTCCTCAAGTCTAGGCCATAGACCTAGGCCTAAAGTAGAGACGACAATACAAAAGGCTATTCGATGCTTTGTCTCTTGATGCAAATCGAAGACTGACTAATATGAATTGAACATTCACTACTTATGACATCAATTGTACGCTACAATACATGACACGTCAAGATCATAATAAACGTTGACAGGATAACACATTGCCCGGAAGGGTGTTTACTACACACAACATGCCTCCACAGGTAAGCAAGACTGAAATACTCAACATGATAACTAAAGTGATACGAAATACAGCACATAACGAAAACATCAAACTCAATACGTTACATTTATTTTCTTCAAGTAACGTACGATTCCATCCATACGCTATAAAAGGTACTTCTTGCTTCAACTCTCATACACAGACTACGTCAAATAAACTCAATCAACAAATTAAAACAAATAAACAACAAAGACATAAATCAGCCTCCCGCTCCAACCCTTGCTCACAACAAAACAGTCTGAGAATATAATGACAAATAAATTCGAAAGCGAGGCAGCACCATAATTGCTTGTATCAATGCAGTATTTTTAGGCCAAACAGCCCCTTCTCTACTTCAGGCTTTACCTAAATTGTTTTTGCTGTTTCTGTTGTTGCTTTGATAATTTTATGCTCAGTGTTTCAACAGTTGCTGCTCCAGCATGGGTTATGAGAAAGACATTCTAGAAGAAGCAATTAGACCCACGCCCATATCCGCTACTTACATTAGCCACACCCAAAGCGTACCCGATGCGCAGGAGCTTCATGACAAAAATATCTCCGGTGTGCACATGCCATGTTGGGAAGCGCGCGTACCCACGCGCACCCGCATATACACAGCAGGTACGTTGCGCATTCCCTGGTTACATTTTATGGTTACGCTCATGTGGTTTTATTCAATTATTATGTTGATCACTTTAGAATCAGTCAGGGTATGCATGTCACGAGTTAGTCGTCCTTTGGGATCATGAAAAAGTACGTAAAGGAGAAAAATTGCCACTTTGACCCCCCACCACTCTATGTAAGGGCTTCTCACACTCGAGCTGATACTCCTCCTTGTTACGTAGCATTCAGGCATAAGACCCCCCCCCAACATGGCCTTAATATAACTTGATGCAGATAGCAACAAATGATAGCTCAAAATCGCTGAAATTAAAGATTGATTGGGGGTGACGCAAAATTCCAGCTTGATAAGGTCTTAGACTCTTTGTTTATTTGAGTGTTTCGTGGAAGCACTCACCAGAAAGCGAAAAAGTAGAACTATTGCACTAAATTTCTATCGTTACGAAACGAAAGTAGTTTACACCCACCTACCCCCTATTTTTTCCTTAACAATTTATCGCAAAAATAGTGCATAGCCACCCACCCCTCTATCGTTACGTACGTTGTGAATGATCCCTTTGATAAACTGGTCCTATCGAACTTGCATGATTGGAGAAAAATCTCCAAAATGCCATACTGGACTGCAAGAAGGGTTGATCATCTTGCTGGAGATTGAGAATTCTGTAGATTAGGGGTCGCCAAACTACGGCCCGGGGGCCAAATTGGTATGCCTTATGTGGCCCTACAACGATGAACAGACTGTTTAGATGAAATGACTAGCAAGGTTCGAATGGGCATAAAATGAGAATTATGTAATGAAAACATCAAGATGATGGAAGTACCGAAGAGGCCCGAGTTCGTGCATGCACAGTAGGGGATTATCGACAAGTGTTCAGACCATTTGAATTTTTCAATAAGCCGATTCGGTCGAGGATAGCCAAGGGGGGTCCACATTTGAACCTACTACGCATCCATCAACTAGGGCCACTTGGACCGAATCGGTGTATTCGTTTAAGTGAAACCGGCCTTAATGGTTTGAGGTCACCCAGTTGATGACGTAGGCAGCTTCTGTAGTTGGATAGTTTACTTGCATATGATGGAGGAGCAGAACGTTATGTCAAAGTAAGAGTCGGCAAACGAATGGCTATCTTACGGAAGATGGAGAAGGTTAGGAAAACCTCAAAATTTGACATAGGACTTAAACTTCAATTGTATACCAGTAGCGTACTACCGACTGTGCTGTATGCTTGCGAAACTTTGAAGGCAACACCGGAAATCTCCAGGAAACTAGATGTATTTCATTACATATATTTGCAACTGATTCTTGGGATTTCATACCGCGACCATATTACAACGTGTATAATCAAGACGGTTACAAAACACAGTAACAGAAATGAGGCTCAGGATGGCAGGACATATTCTTTGTCTTGCGTGTTAGCGTTTTGCAAAGAAAATGTTTAATTAGGAACCTACAGGTAGGAGACTGAAGGGAAGACCAAGGGTAACATGGCGGAGAACATTTCAAGATGATGCGAAACTGCTGAGCATGAAGATTGAAGAAGTGGAGAGGGTGGCTGCTGACAGAAACAAATGGAGGATTTTATCTGACCGATGCGCAGGCTTGCGCGGCAAAGACTAAGGTCTAAGGATATGGCTCTAGGGCCAAATTGAGTTTGGCATCCCTGCTGTAGATCCCGCACTGTTTGGCAACAAATAGGTAATCGCAATTGCTATTGATAACATATACATAAATGTCCACAGGCTGTGGACATTCATGTATATGTTATCAATAGCAATTGGGATTACCTATTTGTTGCCATTTTAATCAAAGAATAGTCAGGGCCGTAACCACGATTTTCATTTTGGGGGGCTTAGAAGTCACTATCGGAGGAGGCCTCACCATGGTTGAGGCGGAGGAGCTGAAAAATTTATTTTAGCAAGAAATTATTGGGGGGCTCCAGCCCCCCTTGCCCCCCCGTGGTTACGGCACTGATAGTACAGTGTGGCTACTACTCCAGGGAACTGTTAGAAACCCCTGAACCGCAATTTACCACCCGGAAAATACCTGGAAAATATCAGAACTCTTGGAAAACTCCTAAAAGATAATTCTTTGAAATACAGTTTTTTGATAGCTGAACGATTCACCCAATTGGCAAATAATGTTTATCCTATTCTACAAAGGGGCGCTTTTCGTTGTGTTATTGAGTATGCCATAAGTTTTTTATGGGGACAAGCCCCCATACCCCATTGTCTCTACTGTTCTTCTCAATTATTTTTTGCAAGGCCCATCGATGAGAAGGGGGGATATTTTGCGTCCTCCTCCCGCTATAAATGGGATCATGATCCGCTTCCGCTGAGATCATACGTGCACGCCTAAAGGGGACGCACCCCATTATTTGAGAAACGCTGTGCTATTTTGATTTTAAATTGAGATAAATCAGAACTTCTCAGTTTTTTGTTTGCAAGGCCCCCCAATGGAAAGAGAAAATATTTCGTGCCCCCACTCGCTATAAATAAGATCATTGTTTATAAAAGTTGTATATGTTTACCTGTTCTCCGGGGTCGTACGCGCCCCCTCTAGCATTGCATCGCGTCCCCCTTGAGGGGATGCACCCTACTGTTTTACAAATGCTGAGTAAAGTAGATCATGCTGTTTGTAACAACTAAGAATGCCAGGCATGATTGGCAGGGCTCACGTTAGACTTAGAAAATCCTGACAAGCACGTGCATGAGAGCAGCAGGTGGTCGTCTGAAAAGTACCACTCAACAAGTTATATAGAGACGGGGGTAACTTGCTACGAGAATTTGGTGTCCTTCTGGCATTTGACTTAACTGTTCACGATGAATCGAAAATTTTCAATCAAATTGGACTAAAGTTGTAAGGATAGTTCGCTTTGTTTTCGTATAGAGACACCATTAGCTATGGAGACACTATGCTAATAGGAGAGAGTTTTTTATATACCACATAGTTAGGGGTGATTTCCAGGGGGCAGAGCCCCCTTGTTGAAATTACTGATCATTTAGGGGGAGGGCTGAACCCCCCAACATTCTTGTGTTGGCTTTGCTTTTTGAAAGTGACTTGACCTTGCTTTCAAAGTGCTTTGTATTGCTATGGTCAATTTTCCACTGCTACATGGTTATTAAGACATTTCTTAAATTATTATATTTGTACATTGAAAATATGGGCATGGCTTCAGCTAAGTCACACCCAAAATGTGGGTGTGGTTGCATCTAGAGCCCCCCCCCGTATTAAAATTTTTAGAAATCACCACTGCACGTAGTATACAGTGCACACACATATTTTTCTCTATTTTTGCGGTCCCAGTAGGCCTGTAAATGTGTAATGGGCGTTTCGTTGTTGGTAGCGACTTGCTCTTTTACAAGGTGGGCCAAGCCATTGAGATTCCCAACTGCTGCTCATTGGACATGACAGGTCCTACTCTAGATGTAATGGACGTTTCGTATCGTAAACGAGATCGAGGATAGACGACCATTCATTGTCTTTTCATATAATTCAACTCCTAAATGAATGTGTGCTATCTATAGTTATATACATTTAATCACGTGGTTGTTATGTTATGCTAATTATGCTAGTTACCAGTCCTGTTACAAATGAGCAAACGCTGGGCAAGACTGCATTCTTTGTAGTACGGGAGGAATGAATTCCCCGCGACACTTTTACTGCTTCCACACACCCGCACACTCACCATTTGTTGGTGAAAGCCCTATTCACGGCGCCATTTTTAACTGGTTCCACCCAAACATATGCCGAACTACTGTGAAAGTTATATCGTTTTGGGAACATCGTTTAATTTTCAAATTAATTTACTACAAGCATAAAGCTCGCTAATGCATGTTATATATAGAAAAATATAAATGTAAAGAATAAAGTTTATAAGAGTATTGAGGCTCAGAATTGCTTGCTGAAGGGTAAGGATAATTTAGGAATAGTACGAGGCTCAAGCTTCATCAAGATTTAGAAGTTGTGTATATTTGACTCGAAATGCTGGTTATAGATTGACTTTTGCACTATCGATACAATATCCATTATTCTGTCCATTTTTGGTTTGCTTTGCGATGAAGCTTAGTTATTGATTTTGACTGCCCTAAGTTAACCTCACAAACAAAATAAAAAAAGTCTTTAGAAGTAATTTTTAGTACTTAGTGTTTGTATATTTATCATAGTTCTGTATTTAATTTTCGTGTAGTTACATGTTCTAAATTTCAATGGCTGCGGAGTTGTCATAGTATCTTGCACTCCGTGGTGTCGTCCTTGTAGTGTAGTAAAGTTGTTTTGTTTTCATAAAGTCCTAATAATATTGTTGTTTATATCTAAATACTTGCATATACAAGAAAAGCATAATTTATTACCTATACTTTAGGTTCTTTTTATTTGTCTATTTCATTTCATTTTGAGTACTTTATACTGGGTAAAGCATACAGTTTAGGAAACTGATTTTTAAACTGCCCTGTTTAAAAGTCTAGAACTGGTTACATAGTATCTCTAGGTAGACGTATGTACATATCAAAACTAAAACTTATACAAAGTAAAGAAAAATATGCAAGAAAAATATGAAAAATGAAAGCTGTCGTCTATTATCAAATCGAAATGGTGACACTAGGGTGCACAAAATTATCTCAATTAAGGAGTAACCCTTCTGAAAGAAAAGCTATACCCCATGCCCCTTGATACTACCCCATATTTTACCCCTTGGTCTCTCCCTGGTGCCATCCTTTCCCTTCCCCAAAGATTCGACCCTAGCTATTATGCCAATCGTTATGAGATGTGTATTATGATGTACACGTGAACGGTATTAGCAGCGATTTTGTGATTTGACATTGCATTTCTCCTCTGCAACTATACTTTCCCGCGCAAAGTTTGAAGGGCTAAGCATACATCATACCTTATCGTTAAGACAGTCAGTAGTTCGTATTTCATCCATTGTTTCCATTACTCTATCGTTCAGACAGTCAATAGTGCATATTTCACCCATTTTTCATCCTATGCTCTGTCCTTATTGTATTTGCAGGTTCACTACTTGACATTTTTCCTAGGTGGTGCAGGCCCACCATTTTGCTGATAAAAGTGTCGTAGCTCCCAGTAGTTTCTTGAGAGAATTCTTGTCTGAGGTGTGACACCTCCTTAAGAATGGGCTTGTGTATTTAGACATGTAGATATTGGTAATTTGGCTGCATAGCCCTGTTTGCTTTCCTTTGTTTCTTAGATGCAGTAACAGTAGCAGAAGAAATAAGACAATGTGTGTGGCTGATTCCATTCCTTCACCCTTTGCTTTTGCTACGATAAGACACATCTTTGAATTCTCTGCCTCGAACATTTCCAGTCCTTTTTCTTCTTGGTTTTGTATGTTGAGTAATGGCCATGCCCATCATAATTGTTCACAGGAATTGAGTTTTGCAATACGCAGTCAATCTAGGGTCCTTTAGAATACCCAAGAATTATCAGATTTTAAGTGTATAATTAGGGGCTTCTTATCTTGATATCGTTTTGATTTTTAGAAACACACCCAGCTTATTACAAAAATGTACTCCCAAAGAGGTTTCAGTGGAAAGGAAATGCCTACCCGTGCTTCAGAGGAGCATTCAAGGAAGTTCTTATTGTAGTTACATACAACAGTCCTTTTTATGACAACATTGACATTATCAACAGATTGTATGAGAATGTATTTGGTATAGTTGTTCATTGTGGAATAGAAGCAAATGGCGGCAAGGGAAAGCAGCCTGATATTATTGCAGATGTTGGTAACGGACATCGTGGTTATGTTTGTATGGCAAGAGCCATTGAGAAATACCCAGACTTTCAAGGTGTGTTTCATTTTCTAATTTCATGTCTTTCAATTGAGAACTCGCTTCTGACCTTCAAGGTACAGAAATTGCTGTTACTCAAAAATGTCAAAGCAACTTAGCACTATTTCTGATGCATCTTTGAAGTTTCTGATTGCAATGGTGGTGATGATGACAATGATGATGACAATGATGATGACAATGATGATGACAATGATGATGACAATGATGATGATGATGATGATGATGATGATGATGGTGGTGGT
>WIPJ01001861.1:142687-215849 GCA_018155075.1 Cassiopea andromeda
TATATATATACATACATACACATATATACAGTATATTGCAAATATACATATACACATTTTGAATAACTGTCAGTTCCAATGGTCTCTACTGTAGAAAATAAACGCATTGTTACTTATTGTATATTACCCACTTTTCGTATGTAGAATGATAGTTATTTTCACTATTCAACATTGTTATATCCACATAATTTCTTTTTATAAGGATGTTTTACATTTGAATTAAAAGGTTAATGATCCTGAACAGGCTGATCCTTCAATAGCAGTGTCTACTAGGAGGATTTCAAGGTGCAATCTTCTCTGGTAGCTCAATCTACAGCCAAAGACTGCTTTTTAGCCATGTGCGCTATTCCATGAGTAGTCTCTTTGACTAGCATTTTCTTTATTTTTCTCGAACAACTGAACATGGCAACGAGGCTGCGTAGAGTTTACAAGAAGATTTTCGAGATATTTCGCTACGAAGTGCAGTTCACCACTGGAAAGATCGAGTTTATTTTGCGAGAAAATGGCATTCTCATTTTAGAAGAAGTACCATTTGCAGTTTAGCATCCACCAATTGTTCCAGACTGCAGTTTACAGGCCATTCTAGAAGAAACTTCCCCTGGATGCAATGATAATGGAAGGTGGGGGAATAGGCCTTGCTGGTAACACGAATTTAAGTCGTAGACAAGGTTGTCCTGTAAATCTTTCAAGGATTGATATAGATAATGCAGTGATTGATGAGGGACGATTATTGAATTCTTTCCCCATAGTAGCAAATAGTCACCTATATAGATCGAGTCCTTTGATGGAATGCAATGGAGGAAATTTGCTTCCTGAAGAGAAACTTGAACATGAAGAATACCAAAGACAATGGAATAACACTTTGCATACAGATCCAGGAATTCAATATGTGGGAATGTCTGCTGCCAGTCCAATTAACAGGTAGGTTCACTTGTGAATCATCTGAGCATTAAAGTGATTTCTAATGCTATTGCTCCTTGGATTACTTTAGTAAATTGTTTTCCTCCGACATGAGAGTGAAAGAAAGAGGGTGGAGGAAAAGTGGGCCTGTAGCAAATTAAACATTGCTAATGTGGCTAAAAGTGAGAACATGAATCTTTACAAATGTATGTTGGAAAAGGCAGAGAGGACCATCCAATCACAATAGATGTTTCAATTTGACTTTAGAGATCAGTTCCAATGACAGAAGAAGAAGGAACAAAATCTTATTTTATGTACCACTTATGTGAAGAAAACCAAAATTAAAGCAAGTTATTTCACTAGAGCACATTTTTCATCTTTGTGCTCAAAAATATAGAGTGTGGCATTGCCATAAACATTTTTGTTATGAGCTTTGTGGACCTATGTAATGCTTCTTAGAAGATGGATGCATGTTGTATGTGGTAAGATTTGGAGAAAAATATACTTTCAACCTTTTACTGTGTAATCTGTGTTACTTTGTTACTGTGTTAGTGTATGTATTTAATGTATCTATTATCTGTTTTGTAATTAAAGTTAGTTGGCTTGTTTACAGTTCAATGTCTCAGCCGTGGGGTAGTTAATTAATTCTTACTCACCATGGTATCATCTTGTAATTGTATGTCTATGTATCAATTATATGCATAAATGAAAATAAATGTGTAATCAAGGGTGTTTCCTGTAAAAAATTGCATGGAAATGAATGCAATAGAAACCTATGTAGCAATTTATTTGTTTGGCATTTGTGATATCTGACCCATGAAATAAGCACATTGTGTTGTTAGCTTTATAGTTTTTCTTTCCTTTTAGATTATATATGACTACAAGTAGGATGTTAAAGAGAAAAATGGAAGCTAGTGACAGGTATGCATAGGGATAGGCTCATTAATGATTTTTTGTAGTCTTTTCTCCATAAATATTGGTTGCAGCTAGAATGCCTAGATGAAGAGTATCTATTATTTTCAACAAGGGTTCCTACACCTCCTTAAAATTATGAGCAATCCTTAGAGTTAGAAAATTTTCTTGGAATTTTAATTAACATCATTTAATAAGAACTCCTTGAAACAATAATTTTATTCAATGCAGAGAGGAAACATGAAAAATGTTGTCAGCTTTTTGGAGACCTTTTGTTAGAGTTCATAATGTGAAATTTTTTAGCCTATCTTTAAGTGCTCTATGAGTTTGTGGCAAATCATGTGAGATTTTATTGAAATGTGCAAGGAACTGGACCTTGATAAGCAACAAATAGATTTTACAGTGTGAAGTTATCTACAATCATTATCCACTCAACATATTATATATTCAATATGCAGGACAAATGCTGGAATTACCCTGACCCTCTAATATACTAACCATTTGCAACAGGCATTTATACTGTAATTTTTTAACCTGAAATTTTAATTTTCTTCCTATACAGTATTTCTTTTTATTCCTATAGTGTAACTTTTTTCTTTTTCCATACCAAGTTTGCCAAATGCAAGTTACCTAGCTATAGTAAGATTTGTATTTGTATTTTAAATATTGTATTGATATCAGAAGTTTAAAAAAGTAGCAATTGCTTTGTATTATAAAGGGCAATTTTCACATTTTTATAAACTCTTTCTTAAGAAAATATTCTTTTTGCCCTTAAATCCTTTTTTGCAGAAACAGTGTGGGGACCCTGCTAAAGTTAATTAACTTTGTAATTAGTAAGCTTTTCCATTTCCACAGAACTTTCTACTGTGATGATTTGGCCTTTCTGTTGACTGCAATGGATGGTGTACATGTTTTACTGCTATCTAAGTTTACTGTTTATTTTTCCTGGAGTATAATTGCACCACTATATTCTTGTGTTTAGCAGCATGTCACCAAGTAGAAAGCAACACATAACAGAAGAGAAAATGGCAGCTTGCATGCAGGGGCTTAGATTAGAGGATGAACAAATCAGAAGACCAGTCAAGAATGTGTAATGACATATTTATATTTTTTCATAGCATCTAGAAATATGTTTTCAGACATTTTCATGAAAAAATTGTCACCAGGGTGGTACAATGCCTCTGCAGGTAAGCCTAGAAGGCCTATTGTACTTTGACATCCTCTCCAAGAGCTTCAAGAGCATTCTATTGATAGCTCTGACATTAAATTCTTTATCATATCAAGGAGTATGAGTATTACTGTTTTGTAGTATGGGCTTAGGTCCTTCTTATTTTGATACAAAAATTGTTCATAACACTATTGCATGAAGAGGATGTTGTTTATAAGATATGTTTGCCACAAGGAATAGCAATAAGCTTGAACTTCTTGGTATTTTAGCAACAATGACAGTGATTTTGAAGATGACTCAGATATTGAGGATGAGGAAATTGAAGAACAAAGGTATGTTAAATGTGGCAGTCAGACATTTATTTAAGCTTAATTAAATTAATGCTCCAATTCTTCTCAAAAAGTGCGTTTTTGTATGAACTATGTTGCATGTGAATTATAATTTTGTGGCATTCAGTTCACAACTGCTCTTGTGATAATTGAGAATTGACTTTGCCATATTATTTTAGCACATTCTCTGCCCCTGGTGACTGATAAAGCTGTTGTGTTTTGCTTGCCACATTTTCCTCTGGAACTTAGTTATCATGTTGTTCTCTTTTTAGTATTGATCCTGTTTTTGAACTGCATGTTGATTTGAAAGACCATCTAAGGAAACTAACTACGATTGTTCCAGGGAGTGTTATTGATGAGATGAGGTAAACAATTAAACACTATTGTTACCCATTTGTTATTGTAGTTCATTGCGTTATGCATTGTGATTATTCATTAGTGTTCATCATTATTTTTTGTGGTTATTCCTGTGCTGCAAAGGAGTTTTGCATAACTTTTTCTATTCATTCCACAATTGGTGGACCCTGGCATTACTGTATGTGCAGGGATTCTGAAAGAATGTAGTCATAATTTACATTCCTACCCACACTGGAATCAAGATACAACAGTCTATGCTTATTGGGTATATTTTTTGTATGCTGTCTGATAAAGTTTTCATTGGATACCAAAATGAGAATGGAAGATTTGGACTTTGCATGTGTGCAAGCATATGGGAAGCCCAAAGGTCCTGTCTGTCATATAGATGTATCTGAAGCCTCCTCAATTATACTATAGACTGGGAATGCATATTTTCTTGAGGTTTTTGTATATTTATTCATTGTAAATGTGATTTATTTTTAGTTGCAGGACTCATTGAAAATCAATTACCATAATTAAGTTGAACCCTGGATTAACAATTTTAAATAAGTAAACAGAGTCCTAGATCCCACTTTGTATTGTAAAAGGGGAGCCCCTTGAAAAACAATATTTATTAAAGGACTACCCTCCTTAAATATATCAAATAAGTGATATGACGTAATGCTTATCTAATTAATACTTTTACAGTTTGCTGTTATAAGAGAGGTGTTTATAAAATCAAAAAGCTGAAATCAGGCAAAAGTTAAAAACATGTAGGAAGCACAGGCAGGATAAGCTTAAAAGTAAGGTTGGAAATTGTTTCAAGGGAAGCATTGTAAATAGAATAGGAAAAATACCAACAGCATCCTCATGTGTTTTGCACACAAAAACATACTTCACATAATCTAAGCATTCTATTTGTTGTATCACAGTTCCCTAATCCACATTGTTGTTCCTGTTATTTGAAATTTCAAGAGCTTTTTAAGAAACACCTGAGGATGGAAGTAACAAAAAAAGAAACATTCAGGCTAAAAGGAGAGAATTTGTTTTGTACAAAAAAGACAGATATTCCATCTTTTCTGAAAGTATTTCAAACAGAAATGATCCTGTTATTAGGACAGATAGTTCAGTCATCAAGTAATTAATTTCAAGCACATCTATTACCCTCCTGAAGAACGTAATTAAATACAGTATCTGCGAAAAGGCTCTTTCTTGAGAACATCCTGATCATTTGAAATAAATCATTCCTTTTCAGGAAAACTGAGAACATGAACTTGGCCATTGTACCATACGTTCCACTTGATTCTCTGTTCCTCAAAAGCATTAGAAATAGTGATGACAAGGTTAGTAATTTATTTATACACTGCTATTTGCTAATCATTAAAATGTTGATGTTTGAGGCAAGCTTTTGGAGTATGTGGTGCATTTTCAATGTTGTTTCATGTACTTTTTAGGTTGAAGAGGGCGGTGAGCTGGATTGTAATGATACCGAAGGAAAATATACCAGTAGTAACGAGTAAGATCTGAGATTATATTGTACCATGTTTTTCTCTACAATATCATACCTGCTTGCGTGGAGATTTGAATAACAATTTCATGAGAGTAAAATGTATGTAAGAAACACCGAGTCTTTGATCGAGAAACTAAAGACTTTCAGAACTCTTCACACCGTCGTTAGGTAGCGCTTTAAGTTTTTTCGTCGAAAAAAATGGTAGTAACGCTTTGAAATATCACAGTTGAAGTCTTCTTGTCAGACTTTTTTCACACATATCATCTAGAAACTGTTAAGAGTAGAAGGAGAGTATTAGACACCTGATCAAAGTTCCTTCAATGTGTTTCAGATTTAGGGTTTTGTTTTGGCAAAAGTTGAAAGGCGACTATTGAAGAAATGCATTTTTCTATCTTTAAGATTTGTTTAATTTTCCACATTTTTTATTATTTTTACATTATGTCATTAATAAAAATGATGTACAAGACTTTTTGGTCATAACTTGATTGACATGATATGACATGAAATGATGTGAGGTGATATGATGTATAACATGTTAGAAGAAGACATGACATGATATGTGGTGACGTGATACTACACGTCATGGCATGACATGACATGACGTGACATAACATGGTATTATGTGATATGAAACGACATGACATGCTGATATAGTTCCTTGTCTCAAAAGGCCCTGTTACACACTAGATATTCAGCTGCATTCTGATCTGATAATGAGCAGTTTTTGCCTATTTTAAGATATTCAGAACAACATCAAATCACATTGTCTGTATTCACATGAAATTTTTATCTCTTAATGTGCAAAAGCTGCTGATTGTCGTATCAGATTATACGTGAATATCTAAGCGTATCAGGGCCTTAATGGAGGATCAATACAGGTATGCTCAAGGGCGATTCCATGTAGTGGACATTACAGTTCAATGAAATTTTCCATATTTTGCCTCAAATTCATATTTATTGACAAATTACTTTTCAAAAAGACTTCAATGCTTTTAAACTCAACATCATTGCGTTTTATTTCCACGACAACGAAAAATCTTTGCTTTCTTGCTGTTTGATTTGTTGATATTTTTGTGACTGTAACGGACATTACATCAGGATATTATCAAATGTAGGTACACTTTTTCAAATGGCTAACTCAACTGAATCTCTAACTCTATCAAACTACTTTCATTCAATGTGATTTATGGATGTATGAAATTTGTGAACAGTAATGGTCATTTGTTTGAAGCCCATTTAGTTTTTGTGCAAACTTAAAAGTTTTGTGTAACGGACATTTAACATTGGGCGTAACGGACATTTAACATTGGGCGTAACGGACACTGCAGGTTTTGACAATGCAACAGAAAAGTTGAAATAGTGGAAAAGACTTCTCCTAAGGCAGTGTCTACTAACTTCACAGTCCCTACTGTCTGTCTGTCCTACTGGCTGGGACAATGATGAGGTGCATTTGCCCCCAGTGAGAACTCTTCCAAAGTGACTCACTGTAAGTAAGAAAGTTGAAAAATCCGCAATTTTGATGTTGAAGCGTGGAATTGCCCTCAAGCATTGCTATAATGATCATCCTATTTATACAATTATGAGCAATTATATTACAATAGTAAAGGTAACATAATCTTCGCCAGACAATATACTAAAATGTGTAAGTTAATTTGCACATATTTTTTCATTTGTTTTCAGGGTTCCCACTCCTCCTAAAAGTCCTGAAACATCCTAGAAAATGAGAAGTATCCTAAAAAATTCTAAAAATTTCACGAATATTTGGCTGTTCGCCTACATTTCTCAAAAATTTTTCATAAGTTGAATTTCTTTTCAGCAGCTATATTACTTGATAAATTATTTTGTGATAGTTTATCATAATAAAATGATCAAATCGTCAATTGTCTCCAATTCTACCGTGAATGTGTTATTTTTTGAACAGACATGATGACTTTTTCTGCTATATCAAACTTTTCTGCTGTAATGAATTTTTGTAATATACCATAATGACCTCAGTGCTTGCCGAATTTCTCTGGAATCTGCAATGCCTCCTAAAAAATCGGTGAAGAAATCTCCTAAATTCTCCTAAGTATTCTCTAAAAAGTTTGTGAAAAAGAGTGGGAACCCTGCTTGTGGATATCCAAGACCATTTGACGCCATTTCGTATTCATTGTTTCTGCTATGTTTTGAAACTCAGTTGTACTCTTTTTACGATATAGACAAGCAGAGCAATGTGTAAATCACCTCACATTCATGATATAACCTTGTCAAACTTGAAATGCCCCACTGCAGCAAAAGCTGTATGGGGTGCAAAAGAGTGGTAGATCTTTGAGGGAGTTTCAATTCCTCTTTCAGCTTGTTGGTTAATGATATGATGTTTGAGTGATCGCAAGACAAACATTCAGCCTTTTGATCTGAAGGCTATGGTTTGTATCTCACCGTTCATCCATGGCACTTGTGTCGAATTGAGTTTCTCAAGGCTCCAACAACGAGAAGATGCATCCAAGGAACACCCAGAAATGATTTCAGTCATTTCATCAGCATCAATTCATAATTCAGCATGGCTGATGCAAAATAGACTAATCATTGAGTTCACAAACGAAAAATAGAACAGACTGAGTTCATTCTTAAGATGTTTCAGAGTAAGTTGTTCTTCTCACATCGTAAGAACATTAATTTGTTCAAGTGAAAACTGTACCATTTCCGTACAATAGTGAGTAGTTCGTCAGTAGAGAGTTTGTTAATGGTTCTGTTTCTTTAGTTAGCGAATGATACTTCCGCATCTCATACTTATATCCATAGTCATAATTAGTTCGTCTTCAGATGTCCCATCATGTTTACCTCAAAGTATTTGTGCCTAGCTGACGATAGTAGCCTTAGAGACTCCTTTTCATCCTACAGTTAAACAGCATAGGCCTCAAATCGTGATTGGATAACAAAGGAATCACCATCGAATGATTCCTGCCAATAATGTTTCGAGAATTCGTTCGAGAAATGTGTTTTGATAGTAAATAGTGTATTTTTCTTTGCGAAAAAACTGACAACACATACTTTGGAATAACTGAAAAATCCTTCGGTGAGTTTTTTTTGCAAAAATTAATGGTGTCTATCAAAGTCAATTTTCCAAGAAATTTGAGCGTAATGAACATGGTGAGAAGGCATTTCCTGTGCTGTCCAACCGCCTGAAAGACCCCTTTTTGTATCCTTTTTTCAGAGTTAATAGACTATTGTTCTTTACATACCATTTTTAATTGGCCTGTTACTGTATGGCATAGCATCAGAATTCTGAGAAAAATTTTCAGCATAGGATCAGGCTGGGATGCACCCTGGGGTTTGCAGCAATAATGGTTTTGGAAAATCATGTCAAATTAGGCACTGACTTGTCATGGTTCATTTGTAAATACCCACTTGTCATTTTCTAGTAAAGGTTTCATATTGGAACTAAATGTCCCTCAGTCCACGTTCTTTGTCCAAGTTTATACTCGGACTTGTATTTGTCTGCGGGAAATCCGAGCCACATCCGGGATAGATTTTGTAGTTGTCCTTCATAGTAGGCTGGAACATGGGCTGGAATCAGTTGAGTGATTTATTAGATCGGGTAGTGTTTATACTTACATTTTTACAGTTGGTTGGAAGGCCTATCATTTAACTCTGTGATATTCTTCGTCATCCTTGATTATTCAAGTGGCAATCAATATTTCACGAAAATCATGGCATAAATTTCTTTTCCTTTTATTGTTCGCTCACCATGATTTTTTCATATAACAACTTTCGCTTTTTTCGGCGAGAGGAAAGTTTACCCTCTGTGTTTTGGTGGCTAATATTACTTATAGGCTAATTCTAGGATTGTCATGTGGCTTTGAGAGAAGTCTGAACTTTGAAATTTCAGAGAGAAATTGCCATTACATTTGCGGTCTTCTTTACGTTATGCGGTCTTGCTTACGTTATGCGGGTTTGCTTACGTTATGCGGCGTTGCTTACGTTATCATATGCTTATATATGCGGCCTTACGTTATCATGGCTGTATGTGGAATGGTGGTAGCGAATGTATGTAATGAGGAGGAGGGGCCTTGTCGTTGAATTGATGAAGATTTACGTGATGAAATTGTCATAAGAAGATCAGCAAATATCGAATCTTATTTGTAACTAGAATCACGCCTTTCCCCGATTCTGTGATATATGATTTCGAACTGGGTCAAGTAATCAGATTCATTGTCCTAAGCTGTTCTGAGTTTTAACCATCTGTCTAAGCTGAACAGAGTCAGTTTTCCAACCCATTCTGTCTTATTTACGATGTCTAGGATCTTGAAACTAGAAGTTTCGAGGATTTTGCTTCTTGCAAAGACGACAATGGAGCGGGGATCTGCTTGTTTCTAAGTCTAAAGGATGTTATAAAATGAAATGGAAAAAATCAAGTCAGAGTTTCATGAGTGTAGTTCCATGTCAAATAGTCCAATATTTTTCGATGTTGGCACCCTTGCCTCTGAGATTTTGTTCATTCTTTCACTATTTGTAATATTGTTCAAATGAACAACTCTTGAAAATTTCAACCCTCAATTCATTAAGGGTCATGCGTTATTGAGATTTGAGAATGTTACCAAATTGTGTGCTCCAAGTAAATCCGCCATTTTGAATGTACTTTTTGTCCATAGCTTGCCACCCAGATGATCTTTTCACTAAAAATTGCACACCTATACTGTTTTCGTCGAAAAGCATAAAAATTAACGTTATAATTTCTCAAAACAAATCAACTTGTCAAAGTCTGTTATTTTTGCTACCTAGGGCAAATTGTTGGACTGGAAATCTACGTAGCCGGATAGATAACGCAAAAGTTTTTCATTATGTTTCATACTTGTCGTCCTTAATCTTCATGACATCATCACAAAGTTAAGACGACAAACCGCCTGATGCTTGAACTCCTATTGGCTTGTGAATAGCACTGACGTCAGTATCAAACATCAGTTCTGCTAGAATTGTTTCATCTCTTCAGGAGTGAGATCAACTATGGCGCGAGATGGCTTCGAAACTTTGTGGTGATATAATGAGAAATCTAGAAGAGATCCATCCACCATATTGTATTCAGTTGAAAGTTGACATATGTAAAATATGGGGAGAAATTCTTACCAGATTCATCTGACGATAACTAACGTTGAATAACTTTAACTTGATTAAATGTAAGAAGTTTTAAATTGTCTCCATACAGGTTTTTATAAGAAGAAAATTTATAAGAAAATGAGGCTCAAATCGTCAAAGTCTTAAGAAAATCTTAAGAAAATCGCGAGGCTCAGTTTCCAAAATTTAGTGTTTTTAGTGGCCAAAAATCGACATTTCCTCATTATTGCATTCAAACTTTTATAGATGGAATTCAAATGCAAGTATGCAATATTGAGAACGAAACTGTAAACCATTTTAGCCAGTTTATTTCACTAAAAGATAAAACAATTTGAGAAAATCTCAAGCGCAATTTCGGGAAGAGTTAAGAAAATTGAGGCTCAGGCAAAATAATGGTTTTCATTTAAAAAAAAAATTTATTGCTCTATAAAAACAGTAGATCTGTGTAGCTTTTTGAGTGGAAAGATGAAATGGATGGAAAGCTATGGACAAAAAGGTCAATTCAAAATGGCGGATTTTTGAACGTAGTGGTGAGTTGGGTGAAACTTAAATATGCCATATCTCGAGAAAGCTAATGAAAGAGAACTTCAAATTTTCATGGTTATTATATCTCAAAATACCTTCAACTAGTGTAAGTTTGAAAAAATTCTGAGAGAGAAGGCTGTCATGGTCTGGATGATTTGACATGGAATTACCCAAATCTTCCTTTAGTTGTCTCGAGATGCTTCCTGTCGCTCACTCCAGCAATGAGTTCTTTAAGGGGTGTGGGGGGCGTCAAAGCGCCTCCCCAGTGGAGAGTGTCTCGGCACATCTCTGACTCACTCTAGAATAATTCATGTCATAGACGTGGAAAATTGGAACTTAAGGGAAACTATATCTCGTCTTTCAGAGATGTTTTAGCCAAGGTACCCCTTCAAAGTTTACGGAATTATCCTTTTTCCTTTGTAGGGGAGTACCCCCAATGTGCATTTGCCCCCAAATTTTTATGATCCTTCATCCCTGACTTATGTGGTCTTGAATTTTAAGCTGCAGGTGGGCTGTTCCCTTTGCTGGTGCAATTCTACTAATCGGGGTTCCCAACACAAGCCCCTATGCCGAAAACTTGAATGCTCACATTTCTCTCCTTCTTGTGATATACTTTGATATCTGCAGTTGTGGTTTTGCATTTCTGAATAGGCAGTGACTGGGGTTACATTTCATGTTGAAATTATAGACTTCTCTGCGAGTAGTCTTGGCCATGACAACCACCTTTTGTAATTTTGATTTTTATTTATTGTTGTGGAAAAATTTCCTGTGAAATAGTCAATATAGAACAGCCTCTGTTTTGTTTGTAGTCGACGTAGGTCACGTTGTAGCTACTGTTTGATTCATCAAGTCTAGAACATCAGCGGAATAATAGGATTTTTATGCTAAATACAGTTAGCCCAGTTCTATTGGTTTGCTGGCAATTAGAAACTGCTTGAATGGATAAGCAGGTGCGTACTTATGTCGTGCCCATCTTGTTTTGCTTCATGAACATAATACCTTTTACATTCTCATCAATTATTGACTGACCTCGACGCTAGCTGGACATTCCTTTTTAGCGCCCTTGTTCTACATCAACGTTTGATCTTTAATAATTTATAGTTTACTTGCAAAGATGCAACAAAACGTGTTTCTTTGTCAGCAATGTTCGTATTATAGGTTTAGATAGTTTGCTTTTTAGTCTCATTTTGTTTGTCTTTGGGTGGTATAAATGCTATTGTTTAAATCGGAAGGAAGCCTACCATTTTGCAGGTGTGGCTCCGTTTCTCACAGCCTCCTACGCCTAGCGGTGATCGATACAATTGAAATGGATGACTTACTCGCCTCTTTTTGTAAATTATGCAACAATAAATTACACTCGGTACACTTCTTAAATCTTTAACTGCAGAAGAGATTGTTGATATCATCATTCTAATTGCTGTTAAATTCATTGTAATTATTGTTGTATACATTTTGTATCAAAGAAATTATTTATTGGAACCCTAGGGCTAGAAGCTCCTAAATTCCAAGAAATACATAATGCCACACGGAAGTAGAGTTTTATTTTTAGTGATTTTACTTGACAATCACGACTAAGTTGTCATGAAAGAAAATACATCGTCTTGACATGTTCTAGCCATGTTCTCAACCGAAGTAATTGGTCGTGAAAAATCATGGTTACGGACTACTATGCGGTTAGTTGAGGAAATACGCCTTTTTTTATAAGACTGTTTTTATAGGGCATCAAACATGGAAAATTGCTGCTAGTCTTATGAGGGTCGTTATTCCTTTAGGCCCTGGGGCAGTTTGCTTCCCCCTGCCTCCCTTCTCGGTGGCCCAGGCTGCACGCAGCGGGAAAAGAATCAGACTTCGAAGCCAAGAATCAAAGCAGATGCAATACTGCTTTTTTATATTATATTGTAAAAGACTCCACAAGAGCATGGATAACTTTGCAATACAAGTTTTTTTATCAGAAAGTTCTTTTTGGCCCAGTACTTAAACTTTCTTAACTTTTTCACAATTCCAATATTAAAAATTTTCTCAAGACTTTCTTTACAAACATTCTTGAGTTCATATGTTTTGCTTAATGGATAGTGAAAAAGCTCCATTTACACTTAAAATAATGATAAATCTTAGTAGAGAACAAAAGCTAAACTGTTAGAGGGTACCCAACAATACATAAATAACATTTTATTCACAGATAAATCAAATTTTAAATACATGGGCACTAAAAAGCTTTCTTAAGTCTCAAAAATACAATACTGAACTTTCTTAACTTTTTGAGCAGCTGAGTACTACTTTGTTATGAATCAATTTCTTATAGATAAAAAACATGTATCGCAACTTTCTTTCATGTTAGCAAAATCAGGCAATTTTTCATTAGAAGCAGACATGGAGGTGTACGAAGCTATTGGGGGTATATGGAAAGCGATTGAACTATTTCCTCGCTGACCAATACATTGTAGCTTTCCTGGATCTTTATGCAACCTGCTCTGTGTTCATCCATCCAACGTAGTTGCTAATAGTAATGTTAATAAATACCTCAAACGTGTGCTACTATTGTTTATTCTGTTTTCAAAGGAAATTGTGGCCTGCCCATTTGTTGATTGACAATTCCTTCCGTCTTTGTGTACGATCTTTGAATACCTATAGAGGGTACATATTGCATGTACCCAGTGGCATATTCAACGTAGGTCGGGGTTAGGACAACTCATAACGGTCCCCCAGCTTTTGAGGCGCTGAAGGGGACTCTAAAACTATTTTCAAGAGGTAATTCTTTTTGCAATGCTTGGGGGTGAAATATAGGATGGGCCCAATCTTATTGAATCCATACGGTCCCGAGCGTCTATGTTACCCCCACTGGATATACTCCATTGGGCGTGCAACTAGGAATTGTCGAGGGCAGGGGTCCAATCCATGAAAAGGGTGCTCATCAAAACTTTTCACAAGAAGATGCAGCCTTTGAATATTGTTTTTCAGATCCATTACGCGCATTTTTGTATAAGGAACCACTTTATAAGGAACTTACATGTACACGGCCGAAATATTTAAGGAACTTAAACTACTAACGGAAAGAAAGCTAAGGAACTTTCAATTTTAAAACATTTTTTTAACTGCCAGTAATCAAGAATTAGGAAACTGGTTCCATTCATTTATAACCAAAACTAGCATGAATACATTTATAAACTTCTTTCCTTCCTTATTTGTGCTTTTGTTCTCAAGTTCTAGCCAAAATTAAAAATAAAAAATTCCGAATTTTGATGTTTCCTTGTATCTATGCCACTTTTAGCACTATCACTATCAAAAATATGGGTGCCAAATACGGCAATGCCTGGAAAACGTCGACAGCACGATCAAAAGCGGAACTAAGGATTTGACCACGCTTTTCTCACATAAGCTCATTTATCGCAGCGTTCTCTTTGTCCCCTAGTGTGCAAAATCACAATTCTCCTACCGAATTATGACTATTGTGTCACCAAATTGAATATATTTTATAAAATGATATCGGCATTTTTTGACTGAAGCTTAGGCCAATAAGTCAATAGACAAAGTACTGATTCAAAACAATGTAGTATACAATTTCTCTTGAAGCTTCTTTCTAATGCACTTAGTCAAATTTCCACCCTCATGCTTTGCTTTTTCATTTTATTATTCTTACTTTAGCGCCAAATTCTTGGGCAATAGGGCTAGAAAATTGTCGTCATTTATCAGTTGCTTTTTACTTGTCGTATGGCGATTCTGTCGATTTGGTTAGGTGGTGTTATGATCGTGGCCAAAGGCAAGTTTGCTTTTTCAGTGATGTTTAGGCTAACGAAGGGCTTGTTAGCAAGACCTATGAATGAAGAGGATATCAAAAATCCAAACCCACCACACTTCCAAAGAGAATTTAACCAGTTTGTACACTACAAACTGCTTGCGCAGTGCGATGCGCAGTACATTCAAAAAGGATTGTTCCCCACCTATATCTAGCCCACCATTTCTTGAGTTTTCAAGAAATTTCAAGTCCCCTACTATTCCAACCCCATTCTGTTTCGGACTGTAGAGTATTTGCTCAAATTATAGCATTCTTCTTCACTTAGCTGTATAGTCCCTTAACCTCCTTTAGTGAAAATTAGAGGACCGTAGACACTGGGAAGCAGAAGGGCATTGCTTCCAATTATTCACTAATCCTGTATGTGGAAGTGCTCTTAACTGTAATTTGTAGTCATTCCAGAATTGACTTCCATCCAGTCAAGAATCTAGTAGCAACGGGACACAAAAATACTGCACAAAGAGATCCTGATTTTGTCCAGGGACGGCCAACATGAACCATTTTCAGTAGTGGCATGATTTGTTGTAGAATTTGCAATTTTGTTTGCAACAGTTCAGTTTTTGAGCTTGCTTGGCCAATGAAAAGATAACATAGCTATAAAGGAGAAGGATCATGTTTGGGAGTAAAGCACATCGCTTCCTTTGATGTACTGGCATGAGATTATTGTTCTTCTAGTGTAGGCGTGCGCACATGCGATAGCAAAAGGAGAATTTGGAATAGCTTGTCCCCTTTTCGTTCTATATTAAAAAAGGGTTGAGAGCCACTGCATTAGAATCTTAAAATAAAGAACTTGGAAGGGAAATGAAAAATAGTTCGTTATGTCGAGAGTTAGTTAAATGAAAGACTGAAAAAATTCGGGGAGGTTTTTGATAAAGTATTAAAGGCTGTTTATCGGTTGTTCCCTTTTTATACAATTTACTCAATTTGTTGGCCAAAAATGAATTCAAGACGTTATTTTTGGTTTTTGCTACAATGGGACTTTTACAATTTGGTCTTTAAGAGCTTATCAGAAGCTGTGAAGTTTCTGGAAGCTAAAAAAGCAAAGCTTTAGGTTTTTAGTAGTCTCATAAAGTGTGTATAATAGCTCAGGCTCACAACAAAAGAGTCAATAAGATAGTGCTGTTTCTGTGTGAAAAATGAAACTCCGTAGAGTTTCTCAATGATTATTCTAAGAGCTTTTAAGTCAGCTATAAGAGATCGCTTAAAGACAGTAAAACAAGCTGCGCAAAATGTTTCTGTAAACATTTAAAACAAATTAAACCTTAATGCTGTAGATTTTAAGTTCAAACTGACTATGCTAAAAAATTACTTTGTACACAATTTGAACGTCAATATTTGAAATTTTCAACTTGTTTTCTGTGATATGTAGCGTTCTGAGTTTGTTATATCGAACTACTAAGGCTGGAGAGAGAGAAAATTTGGTTCGTAAAACCGAAAGTTCGTTGTACCAAAGGTTGGTTGTATCGAGAGGATTTTAAAGGCTTTTGTTAGAGTAAAGCGAGAGGAAATGGACTTCGGTTCGTATAATCGAGATGATCGTTATATCTGGGGTTTGTTATATCTAGATTCTACAGTATTCATGAACTCTCTTTTTTCACCACAAAACTACTTGTGAAAACTTCTTGGCTGTGATCAAATAGGAGAGAAGAGAAATCCTCTAATAACCGTTCGTATCTATTAAACCTTGAAAATTAGATAAGCGCCCGGGGCATTTACGGTAACCCTGCAAGCAAATGCTCTGACGGAAAAGCACTTTGCTCAATAGAAAGTAGAACGTAAAGGAGATTGTTTCACCAACATTGCAAGGCCGATAGGTATTGCTGCTTGGGATTTTTTAACTTGCAGTTCCACACAAAATGTGCAGTTCTAAAAAATTATTTGTGGTTCTAATGAAAGATATGTTCAATTCAAAACTTTGCTATTTAGTGGCCTAAGGGTGTAAGAAAGTAAATAGCAGTAAAAATGGTAGATTTAGGTATGAAAGGATGGCAAAACAAAATCAGAAATGGAATTTTTTGAGGTAGTAGCATTTATCTACCCCTTTTCGCTAAAAGCAGGGAGCTCAATCCCATCTGCAACCGGAATTTAATTCTTCAACTCAGCTTTACTGGGTTTTATGGGCAGTTCTAAATTTTCATTTAAAATATACCCTGATTGCTGCAATTGAACTTACTGAAGCATGGACAGAAATGCCTAGAATGCGACTGGAGGAATTGCTGGAAAACGTAGATTCTCCTTCTTCTTAAAGTTGGAACGTGGACAGTTGGTTTCTGCTTTTAGTCAATTTATGATTAAGTCTTTGAGCAGGTATATCGCAACTTCTGAATAGTATAAACTCTGATTCTGGTAACTGTTGTCATCTATAGAACATAGCTAGGACCACCGAGAGGAGGGCAGAGAGACAAATTGCGTCAGGGCCTCACGTTCCAAGGGGCCTCATAACAGCCAATGTTTCAAGCTCTAGATGTCTCATAAAATACACACACAGTAGTTTTCTAACATTGTTTTCTAGACCCTGAAAATTTCCTACAAGGTCTCATCTTTCTCTTTTGCCCCGGGGCCTTTCAATTCTCTAAGCAGCCCTGAACATAACTACTGATTCTCAGCAGATCGTATCAGCCAATTGTAATAATCTGCAGTGATTTCTTAGTGCGTGGAAAACTACTGCTTCCCTGTCTATAGCACATTGTTGTTTCTTACCATACGATACAAGAAACTTGTAAATATGTAGTCACTTTTCAGGTCACAATTTACTTAGACGTCATCCTAGGGAAGTCCGTTTTTCATGAAAAATCTTTATTCAAAAAAAGATCTCTGCAAAATTTTTAATTATTTTTCACATTGGTGATAGATAAACGCCTTTTTTAAAAGAAATAATTTGATAAGGAACTTACATGCAGATAGCTAAAATATTTATTAACTTATTCTACTAACTGAAAGAAAGCTAGGGAGCTTTTCAATTTTAGAACTTTTTATAACTGCAAATAATCAAGAATTAGGAAACTGGTTGCACTTGTTTACAGTCAAAACTCTAATAGATGCATTTATAAACTACTTTCCTTCGTTATCTGTGCTTTTATTCTTAAGTTCTACTCAAAATTAGAGGTAAAGTTCCGAATTTTGATGCTTTCTTGCGTTTTTGCCACTTTTATGGAACTATATCTGCAATGGAAATTAAGGAACTATTAAGGAACTTTTAGTACTACAATGTAATGAAAGAGGTCCAAAAATAAGGAACTTTAAGAACTATGCCTTGAGCTAGGCTCCTTATAAGCGTGTATGTTCTAGCAAATCAACTCATGCCAGAATGCTGAGAATATTTCACTTCCAAGGACTGGAGAACTCTGATTATTCTGTCTGATGTCTTTTAAGAACGTAGCTATGATTTAGTAATCTGCTCTCGGGATCCCAGACGAAGATGATCAAATTTCGGCAGTTTTCATAGTACCATCTGTTCAGGGAATAAATGCTAACCCGCTGACATAGATAGAGCTCTAAAGCTTGCGAAAGAAGATCATATGTGGATAGTGCGTACTATCTCAACAGGAATATGTATTTGTTCAACAGAAGCGAACAAGATTTCATCTCTTTTTGAATTGTGCGCTTTTTAGTACACAAAACCTGCATCCAGCTTTGCATATATTTGGATGGTAGAGAAGCCATGTATGAAATTTACTCATCATAGTACTGATAGATAACCCGAAATGTGGGACCATTATTTACTATACAGAAGTGCATTCAACTCCTGTTATTCGCCAAAAATTGCCTGGGAATGTATGAAACAAGTACCATTAGCCTTTAACGATCTCGTCTGTAGATTTGCACCAAATGATTTTCGTCAGTAAATGACTGTATATTCTGCCATAATGTAATTAAAAAATATTGAAAGTACTCATTCTAGTAGCAATGCACACTATGAAAATAAAAAATTCTTGATAGGAAAACATCTGTCGTTAAAATTCAGGTCTCTGTCGATCTATTCACAGCCTCACCAGTTTCTGTCGGTAAAATCATCAGTAGCGTGGTGGCATAGATTGTGTTGGGAGGGGGGAAAGGTGAAATGTGATACCCTTTTGTAGCGTACATCTTGCATTTTGCACTTCAAGCTAACTAAATTTAAAACTTGAGATCTAAAATCTAGGGAAACACTTATATTCCTACTTATTCTCAGAAATGGTTCCGAATTGTGATTCGAACTATCACACTTTTTCACAGAAAATGACCCTGTAAATTTTAACTGTGGATAAGGTATGGGAGCCAATGATGAATTAGGTTGTGTCCCGCCAATCCCTAAATGTACACATACTAGAAGATCCATGGACATGCTCCCCTGAGTATTTTGAAATTTAGATCTTCTGCATTCGCCGGAAATGCGTACCTTTATACTTTTTCTGAGAATAGTTAGCTAAATTTTACATTACAGTTCTTCATAGGAAGTCAGATGGCGCTTTCACAAGTCAAGTTGTTTAGGTTAAGTAGAGCTACTAAGCAGTATTCAATTCCTTCTATATTGCTTTATTCTGTTCTCGTCCTGTTTTCATCTCTGCTAGCTGCGCTAAACAGTCTGGCCAAAGACTTTCAAGAAATACAAAAGAAGAAAATTTAGATAACTCGTATGCAATAATTTAGTTCAGAGTAAGCTGATTGGCTGTCACAATTTCCATCGTTGAATATGAGCCAAGGGCAATCCTGGGTTAACTTTTCAACGCATGCGTATTGCACTATATTTGGATATTGAAAGTCACAAATTGAATGTTTAGCGAGAAAAATATAATAATGCTCAATGTTTTAGGACAATATTCATTTTGAATTCTATTGCAAGACAACTATAGGAATAATAAAAACTATCGAGCTTACCTTCGCATGCGTTGTAATAAAAGCTAACCTAGGTTCAACCCATGTTTGTGTTCACACGGCACTAGCCCTGCCCACAAGTTGCTCGGCAATCTTTAGGCAACTTTAGGCTTCTTTAGCAACTTTCAGTTTGTTGAGCAGCTTTCAGTACATCGAGCAACTTCTAACGTTTTGTGTCTCGATAGTTAGTCATGCTCCTGCTACGAGTGAAACAATTAAAAGATGCAGAATATAGCTTGTGTCGAGAATATATTTGTCCAATCTTTTAGTTTTGCTGCTAGGTTGCACGGGATTCTATAAAAAGGTGTCTCTAAGAAAGAAGAGGCTATAATAAAGCAACAATTGAGAAATACAGGCAGACTGAGCTTAAAATGCTAACTGGAAAAAACTGGGCTTGTAAGAAAGATGTTAGATCAAATTAGAAAACACAGAACACCATTCATTAAATGCTTCACAAAACCTGAACATTCCATCTCATGTATCACAGTTGCCTTATCTGGATTGGTTTTGTTAATGAATATATCAAGATTTTATGAAACAGTTTAGAAAAATCTTAGAATTGATATAGCAAAATGTAAAGAAAAATCCAAGCTGAGGACAGAAAATTTATTTCTTTTGAAAAAAACGTTCATTTGGTCCAAAATGTATCTAGTAGTTAATCATTCAGTGAATATGGGCGTGTTTGAAATTCAGGTTGGCAACTTTCATGAAAAGGATCAACGTTTCACGAAAGTTCGAACAACTTGTGGACAGGGCTACACGGCACTAACCTAGGTTCGACCTAGGTTGAATCAACCTCGGATTCAGATCGAACCCAGGTTGAACCTGAGTTAGCTATGTCCACTCGATGAAATCCAACCAAGGTTGTACCTGGGTTGGATTTAACCTAGGTTAACTTTTGTCGTGTGAAAATGGCTTAGGAGTCAGTGGCGACTCGTGACCCCTTTTTCTGGGGTGTGTAGAGCAATGATTTTCAGAGACGTGGTGGTATAGGGGGCCAGAAGGGCTTGACTATTCAGATACATACCTTCAGGGGCAGGGGGAACAGTGCCCCCTAAATGAAGATTTTGCATGGTTTAGCCCCCGCTAGCAAAGTTACATAGCAGACTATAGCTATTGCCCCTCCAAAGTACTTGCATAGGCAGGTTTTGCCCTCCAAGACATTTCCTCCAGTTACATACAATGACTCTTTTCATCTAATTATTCGTTCTTGTCAAATGGATACAGAGCATCGAAGCCGGGAGGGCCGGGGACATTGGCCACCCTTTTACTTTTTCAGCAAGTAGTATGTTTCACTGCTTTTACCTGAGCTTATCTCCAACCTTACTGACCAGGCCCCTCAGCTTTGTAATCCATTTCGAGTTCCCTGGGATAGTTACTGTTATTCGAGGGATGGAAGGGAGGAGCAATGTACTCCTATGCACCATCGAGTCGGCATATACTGATTTTTGGCGGTAGCATTTCACTTTTCTTTTGCTCGTAGTCTCTGGAAAAGTAGCGAAAGAACAATAGCGATTTAACCATCACAGAAATGTTAGTGCGTAGACATAGATGTATTACGATCTATTCCAAACACATTGTAAGTTGCTTCACATATATATGGAATGTGGAAACTGCTGTCTACTAACGGCTATAGGCAGGGGTAAATTTCCGTGCTGCCATTGGGGGGTGTGGGACAGTTGCCCGACAAAAAGGTGTTGCCCATCAAACATGAAAGGGCGTGTCGTATGAAGAAATCACTAAGACCAGATCCTACAATTACAAATTTTGACAGGTAAACTTTGTTTTAAAAAGTAAGTGTGGTCTCCAAAGTTGGGCTTACCTGATGTGCATGAGAGAAACTAAAAGCCAATGTAGGTGCCAGCTTACAGTTGTTCTACGGGAAACTCTTTTGAATGTTGGTAGGTGAAAAAAACTATAGCCCTGTAGCAAAGATATCTCCATGAAAAGAAAAGGAGGGGATCTGGATACTGTGCCTCAGAAAAAGTTTTGAGATTACACCCTTTGCTTTGGCTTAGAATGCATCTCTCAATACTAGAACAAGTAGATAGGCCCTATTTTTGAGACTCGCTAAGTAGATATACCTTATTTTTTAGAGGCTCGGTAAACATATATGCACTATTTACAACTTATATACAAGTAGGCTCTTTCATCAAGTACAATTGCACAGTTTTAATTTACAACTGAGCAAAGTTTTACAAGTAAACACTAACTTTAGGCCTTTCATGCCATAACTCCTCGAATTAGTCCCCCCTAGAATAAACACCCACCCTAGAGTTACAAATTGTTATTAAGCCCCCACCCAAGCACCTGGCTGTACCTATTTGAGGTCTGTTAGGTGCTGTCTAGAGCTAAGGGAAAGAAGCAGCCATTACGTAATGAGCATCTGCCAGTCCATTTACAAACATTCTATTGTCTGTATGTGTAGCATAGAAAAAATAGTTTTCTAGTAGAACAGCTTCAACTGGAATATGAACACCTACCAAGAAAATTTTTTAAGGGGGTAGAATAAGCCCTATGCAAAAATCCAAAATATGAATAAGCCCCCAAGGGGCTAATTTGAGGATTTACGGTATGACCCCAAGAGAAAAATTAAGTGTTGAGGGAAGAACATCTACGTGCCAAACGTGGGAGGAGAAGACGAGAAATGCTGGAAGACATTGTCACTGATAGTTTGAACAAGCTTAACGGTATTTTGAGACTCTCGAAAGCCAACGAACGCCTGAGATGTAATCGCAAAGTCAGTAAACAAGCTAATGCGCATGTCAAAGTAATAAAGTCTGTTTATCATAGGTACATTGTAAACGTGGGAGCAAAACGGACAATGTTTGAACGGTATAGTGTAGGCGTGGTGCAACCGCACAAAAATTTGAGCGGCTAAAAAGTTATCCGGTATAGTGTAAACGGGGCCTAAGTTCTTTGCTCATAAGCTAGTTCATCATAAGAACAAAGCAAGAACAGACTAGACCAAAACTAGCAATAGGTACCCACTAAGCGCGGATATACGCTTTCCAAATAAAAGCTGCAAATTAGCAGTGGAAAAAGATTAGTGGTAGTCAGGCCACTATTCCAGCTAGTGCGTGGCCTTTGAATGAGCGCCCGGGAATGCAAACCTGAGGGTCATTATTCGGAGTTTATGTTCTACAAATGAAAGTAGCTTTCAGTATTCTTGAAGCAATGCTTTATTTTGGATCGTGAAGATCAATTAGGTGCAGTTTCGCACCTACTGACTATGAATTAAAAGTGGTGTCTGTCAATCTTTCATTTATAGCTACTGATGCTTATCACTGAGGTCCAGATAATAGTGAAAGGAAAATGCATTTCCTATAGCTCTGCACCCACCCATAATTTTTTGCCATAGTGGATGGCAGAGAACAGACGATTACCGTTGCAATGTTAGAAGTAAGTGTTTCTGGCTACACCCAAACCTTTACATTTACTAAGGGCCTGTTCACAAGTAGTGGACTAGCCCGGTATACCGGGGTAGGTCATCCAGCCGACGTGTTTTATATCCCACCTTCACATGGGAATTCTTTAGCCTAGCAGGTTCAATTGGATATCTGTGTAAAGATGGAAGCCATTGTTTACAAACCCTGTGGTCTATTGCACATGCGCATTGCTTACAGTTTTACCCCGGTTTACCGGGCTAGCCCGCTGCTTTTGAACAGGTCCTAAGCTGTTTGAAATACCCACGCGTAAAGCTTCCTATAACGTATCCAGATGCCAGTGAAAAATGAAAGATTGACAATGAGCCAACCTTTTCATGAGCAAGAGTGAACTGGAGCTGGCCTGCTATGGGTACAGATGCAGTGGCGGTCTGAGTGTTCTAGCTGCGGTGGCCAACAAATTGTTTGCGGGGTGAGTGGCCAAGCGGCCCAACCAGTTCCATTAGCTTAACTGAAGTTAGGCATGACTGTGTACGGTCAGAAACTGGATGGGCGACCTTCCAGATGAACCACCAAAACAGCTCACTCCGCCGTCCTTCGGAAGGGACGTTAAACTGCGGCTCCCATGCCTGGATGGGTATGCAGAGTAGATCTAAACTAGCTGAAAAAGCTATTTATGACAGCCTACTCAAAATAAAGTAAACAACGACAACTATAACAACAACAACTACCCCATTCACCACAATGCTAGTTAGTAATTCTTCGACAGTTCCTATGGTTGTTATGGTTGAAACAACAGCCTTGACTATTGAATTTAATGTAGCAGTACAAAAATGAAGGTGCACAAATAGCTTTGCTTTGGGTGGAAATTAATTTAAGCTAAATGTGACTGCAACTGCTCTTAGGTCCCGAATAAGCGGGAGGCTCCTATTATGCAAGGGGGTTAGAAAATTCTTCAAGATGAAATAAGCGGGGGGTGTCGAAAGCTTTGGCTAGCTGTGCAAAAAACCAGCACAAATACAAAATACCCCGATTAACATCACTGGAACCAAATACTTTTCGGAATCTTGCCATATATATCTTATTCATTATTTGGGTAACTCGACAAAAGTACCAACTTTTTGCAGATTTCTCCTGGAAAAATTAAAATTTTAATAAGCGAGGAGCCCAAATAAGAGCGGAGGGGTAAGGAAATCTTTTGGAAGAAAAATAAGAAGGGGGACGCGTATTCGGTACCTAAAGTATTTACATATGAGAATATAGAGCTTGAGCACGCGAGTTGAATGACATCACACCCTCTAGAACGTGGGAAAACATCATTCGAGAAGGTAGGGCAGAAATTTTGCTATCATTGATCTCTAGTCACAGAAGGAATGCGTATGCTCATCGGAACTTTTTTCGAATTAGGAGGTTGGATCAGAGCACTGAACCTTGTTTGAGTCATCAGTAGTGTAATTGACTGTTATTAGAATGTTATTAGAGTGTATGATTGCAAATGAACTAAGTGAATCCATAAGCTAGAGAGGTTTGCTTGTGCAATAAGTCATTTTTTCACGCAAGAACGAACCAAAATCTAAGAAGTTTTTCATATCTATTTTGCCAAATGTGCACAAGATAGCACGGAACCCAAGTATCTCTTACGACAGCTGGTGAATTTACTGAGGGCTTCAAATTCGCACCTTCCAATTAGTTTGCTAGTTCTAGAAAAAGCTACATGTGATATCAAAAGATAGCTGGAGCCGTGATAAAATATAGCTATAAAGTTCATATTACAGTTAATTTTTCTTGAAATGGTTTGACAACCAACTCGATTTCCCTATCTAGTTGTTATCGGTTTTAGTGTCTCCTCTTCTTTACGGTTGGAACGCGCCCTTTCACATCGTGGCCTATACTACTTGTCCCTTACTTGCACAATGCTAATTCTCTGTTTCAGCACCCCATTCTCTTCTCTGGCACCCCATTCACAAAGACTATCAGTGTACGGATAGGCCTTGTGCTAACACAAGATCACAGATGAACTGTATCAGATCCACTATATGTCGTGTAAACGCAAGGACTATTTGTACTAAAGGTAAATCGGATCCAGTGGAGATCGGATCCAGTGTAGATCGGATTCAGTGTAGATCGGATCTACTTTTGCTCGTTAAAACGTAGCCTGGTTTGCTCCAAAATACAGATACCTACCAGATTAGCACTTGAATTACAGAAGAAACTGAAATGTCCCTTCTTTGTTAGTGGATTGCACAGCATGAGTGAAATAATGAAATATTCTTCGTCAATGCATCACCTGTAGGCACCAACTGTTACTTTGAGTATGCCATTCACATTTTCTTGATCATGTAATTACTAGCCCGAATGAAGTATTCAAAATAGGATTCAGAATCAGAGCAGATGTTGGCGGTAACGAGATATTTTTCAATGAGTTGTTCTTTCTTGCTTCGTTTCAAAATCACACGTGCTTCAACTTAAGCCAATCAATGGCGCATTGAATTCTCTTGTCTTTGGCTTTTTGACAGCTTCCTTAAACTGTGCTGCAAGAGTTAAAAACACATGTCTCTGCAGTTCCAACTGGACCATTTGGGCTTCGATGTAGCCTCGTTCTTTAACCAATTCATTTTCTCACGAGTTGCTCTAACACTTTTCTCGATGAACTGGTCAGCAATATAGCATTTCTTTGGAATTATGCGTACACAGCTCTTCTGGTTAGCCACTCTATAGAGTTGCGAGTGAATGATCGATTTGCATGGTACTTGTTATAGTCATGCAATCTAGTGCGCTTTTCTGTAGAGTTGGAAATGATATTTATGTGCGGCCAAGGAAGCCAATGTGCTTGTCTTAGGAAGTTGGTAATGGAGGGTAGATTTGCATATTACTTGTTGCAGCCATCCAGCCCAATGTGTTCTGCAATTCACGAAGAGATATGGTTAGTTTTCGGATGCCTGAGCTCGAGTTGCGCTCAGGGGTAGCACCAGGGGAGGGCTAGGGGATATACCTTCCCGTCAGAACATACTTAGCCCCCGTTGGAACATGCATACCCCCCGTTAGAAAGTGAAAAACTATTGTTTCGGAATTCTTTGGCATTTATGGTACCCTGAGAAGAGCCAGCCCCCCTATCAGAAAATATGCATACAGGAGTACCTTCAATTCTTGGGGTCTTAACTAGAGCCAAAGTGACTCGATGAAGCCTTGAAAACTGGGACTTCTGCTATTTCACACTATCTGGTATATCGCTTCTACAATGGTATATCGCTTCTACAATAGCTTATTTCAATCTACACTGTAAAAGATTCGTCCTTCGCTATAATGGACTTGGCCTCGTGTGTACATTTCCCTATGGAATATTTAATCCAATTTCTGCGTCATTTAAAGATAAGTATTGAGCCACATTCAAAGGTGATGCGGAACATTATTCCACTGAACATAACTTTATAGCGATGACGCTTGTTTCTCCAATGCCTTAGAGTGCGTTTATTCTATTGCTCATTTATTAATACGTATTACTGCAATTGTCTGCTTGGTCTGGTGCGCTCAATTTCTAAGCTTTAGATTGCTTTGATCTCATTACATTGAACGATTCGTTAAGCTTGCTGCAATGTTTTCCAAAACCTTGGAGAATCGTGTTAGAATTTCCCTGTTCCTTGTTCTTTATCCACAACAGCGTATAGAAGTTAGCTCCTTTAGTCCTGGGGTTTTTCACGTCAAACTTCAGAGAAATGAAGTAGCATTTACCCCTGCAAGATCAAAGAGCCTAGAAAGTCCTTGGATCCCCTAATAATAGATCCAAGGCAGGTTTTGCTCGCTTTTTCAACACGGAATACGCATTGGCCTTGTGATAGGATTGCTTGATAAGCGCTGTTTGAGAAACTGCGAGGAAGAAGTGCGTAACTAAAATTTAGTTCAGTTGAGTTCATTCGTTTAGAACTCTACTAACACAACACTACCAACTCTACATACCAACTATCTTATTACCAGTGATGAGTTTAAGTTGAATAAAGCAGATAGCAATAAACAAAGGCGAGAATGGTATACCTAAAACTAAATGCTTTCAGATTAAATGGGTGAGTAAGGAGAGCTGCAGTGAGACAAAAGGAATTTTTTAAAGGAGTGACTCCCGTAATAGGCAAGCTAATCAAGGAGGGGGCACCTCCGATCTAAAAAATGTTCATTTATTCAGATTTTATCAAACTAAATGCAGAAAGACAGTGTTACAAGATAAGGCATGGTATATATAAAGAATAATATGTAAATTACTGGTTGTTATTGTTGCATAGAAAAAAGATCTAAATCTTTGTTTTGAATGAAGCTTTTGAGTGAGAAGTTTTTAATTCAATTGGTGTTTCTTTCCAAAGCTTAGCTCCTTTATATCGAATGGAATTGAGCACATATTGCACGGTATTTTTCTGTGCCAGAAACCAATCGTCCTAACCCTCTTTATGTTTCCTTTTGCATTTTGTTAGCATCCCCTACCTTTTGCTTCCTCTTTCTTTTCTATTCATAGCCTCAGATGCTGCAATGCGCATTTTTTAAACTTTGGATGAGCTAAACCCTTCCCGCTACTACGGGCAACTGCCCTGACTTCCTAAGATGCTAAAGAGATCTTCATGATATCTTTTCGTATTTAGGACCATATAGATCAGCGTCACCAATTTTCGGCCCTGTCTACTACCCAATCCGGTCCCAATTTTTACATTTTTTGCTTAAAGTAGTTGTCAATTTCGTTTTTCACTCAGTAGTCGTAAAGCTGAATAGCAATGCCAAAAATTGGGCTCTATATTGCCAGTATCTGCCCCCGGCAAAGTTAGTGTATAGTGATTTTGGCCCCGCAGCCCATAAGGTTGGTGAACCCTAATACAATTTTGCTTTCTGCCTTCCCTTTACTGAGAAAATAACGTTTCCAGGGGAAACCTCGTTCTGCTAATCATGTTACTGGATGGCAAACAAGAATAATGCTAACTACACCTATGTTTGTTGCTATGGAGATATGATTGCATGCGAATTAATAATATCGACTACATACTTCAAGAATTGCTTCGATATCTCGATATGCTATGTCATATGCCTAGAGTAGGTAAAGATATACCATGCCGGTATAGCAGACATAAGGAGTTCCAACACTAGCCCTCAGATAACTTCAGACTCATACCACTCAGACTTCGTTGGAAAAAGTAAATTCTAGAAATTTTTTAACTATCTTTCCGCCTCCTAAGTTCTGTAATGCTGCTGACTTTGCCCTCAAACTCCAGTTAGCTTATCAAAAGCCAGCGTATTGAATAGTACTGCCATGGGGAGTGTTGCACACGTAGCAGCCAAGACACGCGCAACAGCTAATCACAGACAAATTGTAACGATCAATTTTCTATGATTGTCTATAAGATTGGTGGTTGGCTAGCTACGATTATTAGAATAAGGCAAATGTTTAATTTTTAATCCACTTAGTATCAATGTTTTGTAGTCAACTCAAAACCCAGTATTCTCACTTTGGCATTATTCTTGTATAACTCTGAGAACCTCATTCTGTTGAATGTTTGCTTCGCAATAGATAAATCTCACACACTCTCTCTCTCAGCCCTCTATTTGTTTCATAGTTAGTTCATGAGACATATCCCAAAGGAATGAAAAAGAGCTTTATCTAAATGATGGCTGTAGAATTACTCTGAACAACGGGTTGGCAATTGAGTTGCAAAGAGCTTTCCAAGAAGTTTTTCTTCAATTGTATTTCCCAATCTTCAATCCCTTGCCATTCAAGAGCGTAAAATTCCAAGCCCACGGTTACAGTTTTCTATACTTAGATTATTTTTACGAGAAACTGCCCACTGCTTTACATTTCTTACACCACCTGACATACATGATGTAGCCAGCACCTGACCACATTATGAAGCTAGCTCAAGCTTAAACGAGACTGTATTCAGATTCATGTAATTTTTTGTGAACACGAATATCGCAGAATTCTCCTCGCACCATCTGCTCATATGACAACGCACTAAAACATTATTTTGGTAAGGATGTTCAATTCAAAAAGAACTTCTTTAAATGAAGCAAGACTAACAGCTCTCAAACAGCTGCTGAAGTTTTCTTTTAGAAATCTCCTCTACGCTCATCATAAGAAAAGAGAACCTGTAGTTTCAACCGTTTTGTTTAGACGTTTGTCTCTTATCAATATTATGCTCTGTTTTAAAAATAAGCTGACACAGGTAAAGATCTGATTTTCAAGTGATTGCAAAGCGTGTTGCCTCTGCATATGTGATTTCATTGTGAAAACTCCATATGTTAGAAAGGCTCAATACTACAGATCATTACGGGTGCTTAGTGTTTTAAAATCATGCCTCAGACATCAAACATTCACGAAAATAATAGTTGGCTTTATCTAAAAGCTCCTATTGTAAAATTTGATAGATGCGTGCAGAGCCACAAATCCGCAAATAGTGAATCAAATCTGATAACTCTGCTAGATTCTCTAATTGCCAGCACATAACCCAGCCTCCATTGACTGCCCCACCATTAGCCCCTCCCATAGACAGTTCTTATACATAGATTACTTTTTCATTCTAAACTGTTCCTATCTGATATGGGGAGCATTGACTATACCACTTAGGAAACTCGAGTATTGTATTTGATGCTAATGAAAATCCTTATGCGGAAAATAGGAGTGTCACCTAGAACAATGTATGTAAACGAAAGGGGAAGAGCCCAGAGTTTAAAGCCATTTATACTTAACTTGTATCCAACAGTAACATAATATTGCATTCTTAAACAATATAATACGCTGTCATTGTCGTCTGTTTTTTCGAGCCTGAGTCATTTTGCTGAACATAAAATGCCTTTGCAAGTTTTTAAAAAGTATCTTACTATCAAGTAGAAATCAGCCCTATTTAATTGCATATCTATTATATATTATATATACATCCATCAATATGTGTATTTATCTATATATGTATATACATATATATATACATAATAGACATGTATATATATTTATATACATAACAGATGTATATATATAGTAAATTTGCAATTAAATAGGGCTGATTTCTACTTGATAGTAAGATACTTTTTAAAAACTTGCATATATATATATAAATATATATATATATATATCCATTATTAATATATATCCATTATATATATGCAAATGTATGTGTAACTACATATGAGCTTTCATATCTTCTTTAAGCTCAAAAAAGGAAGAAGAAGAGAACATGGGGGTGAAAGCCATAAGTTGTTTTGTTGCATTTACAACTGCAAGAAGTATGATTTTTCAGTTTAACTGAGATTTTTTAACCATCTGTTGCCTAGATTAGGCATCAAATCTCGTGCTTAGCATACGATTAATGGAAGTTCTTTATCTTTGCACAGAGCCACATTAAGTAGAAATTAATTCTTAGCGATTCAGCAAGATTGCACCTAAGACATCGATGTTGAGGCGTGCAATTGCCATACTGTATGAGCAAGTTTTGATTATTTAAAGGAGGCTTATCGAGCACTATGTTTGCAAACTGGGTTGCTCCGTCATCAGCTCTAGTTGCAAGATCTTGCTGTGAATCAACTTTAAATCTTCTGAATGTTGATACGATGTCAAGAAATCCACTCCTGTATGATCTTCAGTTTTCTAATGTGCATGTTGGGATTTTTCAGTTATAGCTTGACTGATTCGGCCAGTTATGCACCTTACTGATACAAAACTGACAGATAGATATAGCATAACACACTTCTCAATGGGCCCAATTCTCATAAACCCCTCAATCATGCAGACTGTGAGCGGTTCATCTTTTGATCAACTTCCATATTTCAAACTCCATACCTCCCTGGTCTAATATTCTGCGTGTACAACCTTCCGTATTTATATTCATCCTTCTACTTTACACTTTTTATACGAAATCTGATTTCTTGCTGAGCCTCATCATTCATAAATTTATTTATTTTTTAGTAGAACGTAGAAATATATACATAACATTTTAACTCTAGCGCACGAAAATTTCAAGTCTTGATGAAGATTGAGCTTTGCGTTATTTTTAAATTTCAGCGATTTTTCAGCACTGCCGTTCTTTAACTTTGTCCTTATAGAAAAGAGGAGTGCAACTGCATTCCTGATAGTGACCCTTTCGACCCGAATTCTTGAGCTGAACACCTTGAGAAGAGTCAGCTCATTAGAACAGGATTCAGATAATGAACTCCTTCAAAAAGATGACACTGTAAAACTACTTAGCATGACGTACAAGGCGATTGTACCATATGTATATCAAAGCAAGCGAAAACAAACGAAATCTCCTTTTATGATCAAACACAATGGGCTTTTGTCAATGGCCTGAAACACTCTTTACAGATTGCATATCTAATTGCTGGGCATTCATAGAAAAATGTTGCCGAAATCTCTGCTCTAGTCGTGTTTATATAATTTCATCTTATACAGCACTGCACGTTGTCTTGGAAAGTAAAAACACCACGGCGTTTTATGGTAGTACTTTTACGTGGTGAAGACGGACGACTTGCAGATTAACTACCTGGTGGAAGGACTTTTTAAGACGTATGTTGAATCGCCTTTGAAACGCGCAGGTTTGCAGATCTTTCTCCGTCTTTTACAGCCAGTTGGCAGATGTTGTTTCTGCGTCATGCTGTTCGCCTAAAAGGGTCAACGAATATTGTATAAAAAGCATGCAACGCTAAGCCAGTCGGCAATCACTTCTCAATGAAGCATGAGGACATTTCTTTTACTATTGGTGTGAGCAGGTTGAGCTACATAGGAGCATTTTGACCGTAGATTCATAGCATTGAATATGTCGATGTAACATTTACTGGAATTTCTATATCAGCTGTGACAAGAATACGCACGTGCATATAGTAACAGATATAAACAGAGGATACACAAAGGGGGTTAAGGCTGCAAATACCGCAATGCCGAACTTATGTGCGGCGTGCTCGTTGCCGATATTGGACCAATTCCTTTCAAAAGTACTTAACAAGACTTGGCATAATGAATGTGTGAGGTGCAGCGAGTGCCAGAAGCCATTGAGTGATAAATGTTTCTCCAAGAATGGTAATATATACTGCAAAGAAGATTTTGACAGGTGAGAGTTCTCTTCTCTTTTTACTGAAGAAAAAATATATTGAGCTGTATCTGATAATTTTAGTTGATACTGTTTTTCTTCAAAGAAATATAGAGGACAACTTTAGGGAATAGCTGAGCAATCCCTCTTCACCTAGCAAGCTGAAGTTTTTCACCATTAGCGACTCAGCTTCTAGGCTATTTCTAGGTTTAATCCCTTTCTCAAAAGAAGGACAAAATTTAATTCCATGCGCCTCGTAAATAAATAAAACTAAGCTATTAAGCATGTTACATTTTGCATCAAAAAGTGCATAATCAACCATATTAGTATCACTCCTACATCCAGCTAATTCTGTTCTTCTGTTTCGTATTCTAATGACGTGTCATGAAATAGCTTACTCCTCATAGACTATTACGAAGTGTTTTTCATTTTTCTGACTTTCGCTTCATTTTGTTTCTCACAGATGTTACAATTTCTGATATTTTTTAAATTCACTTATTGACTTATTGGGAAACTATAGTGCTTGAATAAACTGTAAAAATGTCGTTTGTGTTATATTTATTTTCAAGCCCAGTAGAGTATCGAATGTATTTTCACATAACGAGTGTATATTGTCTGTATTCTTACAACTTTATTGGCGGGTATGACCTTTACAAGTGATGAAGGAAGGAATGAAAATCAGTTCATTCTATCTAGCAAATTATGGTCATTATAAATTTTTTAAGCATCCTAGCAACTTATCAACACATGCAGTGTTAGGGAGTATATTGTGCCCATCCTCACATCTGCTCAAACTCGTATATGGAGTTTCGCTTAATTCTTTTTGGCATAGGAAATTTCTTGAACTGCCTCAAGCCATCCTCCTGTACAGGTTATCATCTCTCTGATACAATTCCTTACAGTCAATAGCTAAATGAACGCCTCGAGAGATGACAAACTGGGGCAAGGGGGCGTTACTTTATGTCTCATTTTAAGACCATCTCGGTGCGATCTCTTATTTATCTGAGCTTTGTCTTGGGCGCGGTACTTCTTTGAGATGTAAAGGCCATTCTCCTCTAGACGTGGATCTGAGTGCAAGCTTTTGATTTCTGTGGGTGCACTTTCCTGTCATAGATGCAAAAAAATAGCAAATCTAATAGCTCAGATAAGCTCTTATTTTTATCCTCTATATCTTCCAGTAAAAGGTCGTTTGATTTTTGTAAAAGTCAGCAGCATCATTTAAGAAAATACAATAATTGTATATTGTTCTCAAAGCTGGAAGGAGCTGCTTTCATAGACACGTTCTTCTATAAGAAATCTAACTCAAAGCCCAGTAGCAAAAGTTTCTTAACCCTAAGCCAAACAAAGTATAACAAACAGTATAGCAAAAAAAATGGGTCAGTGTGAGCTAAAATCTAAGCAATGTCATATTCACATTGTTTCGGTTCAGCCTTATGTTGAACCAAATAACGGCCTCAAATGTCCAATTTGCCTAAAGCTTCTTAGCTCTTTCCTTGTAGTTCTAGAAGCTTCTCAAGTTTCTTAGGTTGCCTAGAACTAGTGCTTGTAAACTGGTTTCTTGTGTAGAGAGCCAAGAGATCGGCCCGGATTAGCTAGTCGCATAATGACACAGGAAGTGAGAAATGGTAGCTTCCTAAAAAGAAGATTGAATGTATCTTTGCTTAAGTGATTAGTGTTTGCTATGACGAGAAGTGTTCTACGCTTTGGCCTCTATTTCTTTCATAGTTGCTAAGTTTTTGAAGTATCATGTAATTAAATGATGATTTATAAATTAAACACCTGCCTTGTTTTCTTTTTCTGCTTACGATCGAGTGCAAATCACTGGCATGCTTTTTACGTAAGTTCTTTTTGATATAACGAGCGTGTTGCCACCACTTTTGATCAATTTGCTACAACATTTGGCATTCTCAGAGCACACCAAACTTTTATGTTGATATATGTAGATTCCTATTAGAGAATGAGAAAATTTGTAAGTTTTAGTCTCTGTCGCCACTTCAGTTGGGCTCATAGGCGCCTACTATGTGGGGGCTCGAGCCACTTCTGGACAATGCTACAGAGGGGGGTGACGCCCCTGAAAAATTTGAGAAAGACCACTTCTTGGCTGTCCAAATCATAGAAACCCAAGAATTGACGTGATATTGACAGCGTATTGAGACTTTTGTTATACATCTATATATCTGTTCTGTTTGTTTGGATAGCTTTTTCTTTTGTTATCTTCAGTAAAATATATTATATACTGCATAATTTCCAAGTGTATTCATGGTAAAAAATATTCTAAATTTTCTAATTTGAACTCCCTCCTATGAAAATCAAATGTCGGCGTCTATGGTTGTGCTATTTTCCTAACACTACAGGAGTGGAGTTCGTTTGCTTTCTACATACGAGCACCTACGAAGGGTACCTTTGATATAAGGGGGTTGTGACCCCAAAAATAGAAGCGGGAAATCTGATAAATAAGGGTTCATTTCTTGCAGGAATCTATATGGGAAGTTAATTGGGGCTCCTTCATTGAGAATGGAAGTGCATTTATCAGCGTAGCTAGGTAGTGAGTCAACTCTAAAGGAGCCTGTCGAGAATTTTCCCGATTTCCCACCTCGCCAGAATACCCCTGCTTGGATACAACACAGATACCTTCAATGAAATGACCATTGATGTTGGGTATCCTGCAGTCGTTAAGGAGTACTTGTTATTCCATGATTTGCAAAGCGAGGATGATTTTGGATAAGAAGACTTCTACAAACAGTACACGATCTGAATATGTGGGGTGCAGGAAGAGGGTGAAATGCTCCCTAGACACCATCGAATCAACCAATACTCAGTCAATGTAGTTGAAAAGGGTAGATACTCGTGAAATGCTCGGCTACTTCTAAAACACTGGGCAACTCGGCTCTTGCATACCTTGAATTGTGTTGAAAAGCCGCTACTATCATGGAGAATGGGGAGTGTATCAATCTCCTAATACTCAAATAGCAATCATTAGATTTGGGGATCTCTCGATACTTCATGGGCTGCAGGTTTTTTTATACGAAAACTTATATAAGAATTCACTTTTATAAGAAAGTTTTTATTGAAAGATTTTTGTAACTTTCATGACTTTTCACGATTTCATTATCAAAGCTTTCTTAGGACTTTTTATGAGAAACTTTTCATTGCCAATGTTTTGCGTATGCAAATTATTGAAAAGTGAAAAATGCCTATCTAGATTTGAAGTAATGATAAATCATAGTAAACATCAGGAGTTAAACTGCTAGAGGGAAGCCGACATAACAAACGTTAGATAGATCGAACTCTGTATACATATATTCGAGCACTACTTTCTAATAAAAAGACTCCTGCGTTTGACGTAATATGTTTTGAATGGGATAAATCGCGCATTCACTTCCCCCATAAGCGTAGGAAGCAGGGGGGCAGGGAGGCTGCAGCCCCCAAGTTGGGCAGAAATTCGTTTCACTCGGGGAAATTTTCTAAAAGAACGATAGGAAACTCGGGAAGAAAGTTTACAGAAAGGTTACAGCCCCCTAAATTTGACATCATCCTACGCCCATGGCTTCCTCTTATTTTTCTATTTGCTTATTGTTAATTTTTGTGAACAATTTGTTAATGTTGGCTGCCTTGGATAGCTAAAACCTAATTAACCCCAACAAACTAAACAATATTCAAAATGAAATATGTAATGCTAATTCCAGTCTTTAATAGTGTTCAAAGAAAGTTTGCCCTTAGCACAAATTCTTTCTTTGCGTTGAATTCGTCCAGATGCATTCTAAAAGATTTCCTAGAGATTCTACGCTAGCGTAATCTATATGCTAGATTGTCCGGATGGAAGAAGATGTAAAGAGCGTCTAGTGAGGCAAGTTTATAGCTAATTCTAAATAGACCGGCAAATACGAAACTGATAAATCTTCATAGAAGTCAGAAACAATATAGGCCTTTTGCAAGGGGTAGAATAAGCAAAGTGAAACATTTAAGAGAATATGCAGTATTTCAAATGATATTGAAATGGTAAACATCCTGGGAAAGCTTTATTGTGTAGATATTGCGAAGCACCTGCTCAAATATTGTGATTGCTCATAGTCAGCCTGTCTTAGCACTCAAATGCGTTGACATGGAAAGTTCCTTCTTGATTTTGGCATTTCATTTTTCCTATCTCTACATATGAGGATCAAAAAGTTCTTACCAGAAATGCGTTATTTCAAGCATAGAATTTCAACAACACAAAAAGTGTTGAGCTAGTTGGTCCAGAAAATCAGGCTTTGGAGTGTTTATTTTCATCCTGCAAATCATTCTTTCTTTATCCCTCTTCCAGCAATAATAATTTGACAAATAGCAGATGAAACATTTTATTTCTTGAGGTCAATAGCTGTTGTCTTGCTATTGATAATTGTTATAACTATCAGGATCATTCCTAGAGGCAAGATAGATAATAATGAATTTAACTTATAGTTGTGAGGATTCTTAGCATATCCAGGCTGTCTAACTATTATAACTGTGAACTCACCCTGAAAGCGTTTGTCGTATTGTTTCAAGGCTAGCTAGCCCCACCATGTCATTCGAGTTAGATTACAATCTTTTCTATTCTACTCAAACTTCCTTGATTACTTCCTTTTTCTTGTGTTGTCCATTGAAAGATTTGCTACACTTCCATTGAAAGAGCATTCGGGTTAGATACCATTCATTTGGCTTAAGTTCGAATTAACAAAGCAGCAGAAATTGCTTGTTATGTCATTTCTCTTTCAACGTAGAAAATGTCTATTGTGAGTTTCAAAGTTGCACGTGTGAATCCTTTGATGCATTTGTGTTAGAAGGCATTTTGGGTGACCTCACTGCTATATCATTGAATAACTATCGTGGCCTTTGAATTAGAAGATTCCTGAAGACGCTCTGTTTACCTCTTTTAATTTCTTTAGTTTTGTAGTAGCTGGAGTTTGTCCAGAGTAACTGTAGAGTTCTTCTGTGACAGATAAATTCATAGGAAGACTCTCTCTGCAGCAGCAAACCAGTATGTACGAGTTTCTGATACGCTTAGTATCTTCTTATCAATGACTGTTGTAAAGGCTGCATTGTCTTAACTAGTGTTCTCCCACCAATTGCTATTCTTATAGTATTTCAATGGAACAGCCAAGCACATGTAGCACTACTCTTGCTTACTTAAAGAACTTTAGGAAGTACATTTTCTTCTATAAGACAGCTGCTATGCATGGCTTGATCCTCCATAATGTGTTGTTCAAAACTAGCTACCTCTTCTACTACAAGCTGGCTCATCATTGAGAAATTTATATGCTGTATTGTTTCTGTATATTTTTCAATGTTGCATAGATTACAATGAGCATATCTCCTAACTAAAAGAAGCGTTTTGCTCACTGTTTCATCATCAAGAACACAACAGTTGGTAACAGCCTTAGGTATTATACAGAAAGCATTGAAGATTTCTGTTTATATTGTCATTAATTGGTAGCTGATAGGCTTTCATGGATAGACATGATATGATGATGATGGTGATGGTGACCAAGTAGTATGCGATCTAAAAGGGTATGACCAGGGGCGTGCCGATGTAGGGAGACGTGGTAGTGTGACGTCATGGTTGCCGAGACCGTCGGTAATCCATTGCCTTGCAGGTAATCGCTTGGCTTGTCGGTGAAAGCTTGCGTTGTGTTCATCACTTGTCGGTATATCTGGGAGATTTAGCAGCCTGTGGGTAGATTTCTTCTGCTGTACCCCCCACTCAAAAGCCCCTCCGTGCGCCACCAGGTGAGTCAATTTATATGGTGCATCATATCCATCGATTCTGCCTTAATAAATGCTGATTTCTGTATGAATGGAAGAATCTGACCAGCAATCCCAATAAAGGAAAACTTAAATTTGGATTGCAACTGTATTTAAATACCCAGTGGAAGCTTTCTTAGCTAATACGGCCCAAAACATTCGTGAGACCAATGAGAACGAGGGCAACGATTAATTTCAAAGCAAATGCTTGTGGATTTGAATAAGACACTTTTATACACGTGATTCATGTTCCCCACAAAGAGCTCCAAATGTGATAGATATCTACATTGTGTCTGTCTACTCAATTATACAAATTTAATTTCATCATTTGTTGAAAAGATACTACATATTTCAAGCTGTTCATTCTAATGCAAATCTCTAGACTCAAAGAAAAGTTATTGAATAAAGAGTTTGAAAAACTTAGTTGGCAAAAGCATGATACTTCGAATCGCGTAGAACTGTTTCCATGAACACCAAGACAATGTTTGGAAAAGGAGAACAGAATTTTGGGGGTCTCTTCATCTTTTCCTGCTCAAATAGCCTTAACTGTTTCCCTCTGCCTCTTCTTGCTGCGATGCTTTCTATGTCATAGTCAGTGTTCTTACTTTTAAGGAAATTTCCTTAAATCAAGGAAATTTTCGCCTTTCTAAGGATTTTCTACTGAATTTTTGAACCTAAGGAAATTATAGGGAAGAACGTTTTTTGGCAAAGAAAAGTACTATCTGCCACTATCAAATTGAGCATAAAACAAAAGTCTTGCAACCTTTGAAATAGAGCATGGAGTATTGTTGACCTTATTCCGTAAGCAGTCTACATTTGTTGGAGGTTGCTATATGCCTAAAACAGGGCTATACTTTCTTTGAGCCCCAGCATACGTAAGCAATATGGTTTGCACTTGTCAATTTTTATAGAGCACTAACCAACATAGACTTAGGAATTGAGGTGGCACAGGAGACACTTGCCCACATTTTTCACAAATTTATATGTATTGCACCACATTGCAGCTTACATAGTTGCTAATCTTGCTTGTGAGGGGTCCCCCATAAGGATTTGTGCCCCCCCCCACTTTTAAAAAGCTTCTTACGTCGCTGATGACTAACTTCGACAAGTTTCTAAGTCTATTTCAACTCTTTTGCTCTCCTAATGCTTTTTGTGACGAGAAAAGACAAGGTTTCGAACATCAAGGGAATTTTTCAGCAATCTAAGGGAAGTTTTTCCATGAACAAAAGTGAGTCAATGTGCATAGTGAATGGTAACGTCTTTAGCCAATGCAGGAAAAATAGGGAAAATGAATGAATTACACAGAGGCAAGTATATGCAGGAAAAATAGGGACAATGAATGAAATCCTCACTTAAAGCCAATATGATTGAATCAATAATAAGCTGAAGGGGATGATTTATACTGTTATGACGCATTTTAATCTTTGTGGTTGGTCCTAAGTGCTGAAGTAAGTGTTTACTCTTCTCTCTAATGCGTATTAATGTGTAATAGGGGTCAGACACTTCGTAGCTTTCTGCTTCCACAATGTATCCAACGCAATCTTCGGAATTGCAAGCCTTATATTTAGAAAACTTTGGTTTTTCAAAGTTGCTTATCAGCAACCCTAATTGACTCATAATATTGTTAATCTAGCTTCGTAGAACAGGATTAAAGATCACAATGATAATAATGACAAATGGAATGACCACTGGTGTACAGTCATTGGGCGCCGTTAAACAGAAAGCCAATCAAATCTAGTCTAGGAATGGGTAGAGATTAACATTACGACAGCTTTAGTTCATATACACTGTCGACAGCGTACATGGACTAAAGTCTAATATTATATTGTTACACCAAAGTAGAACCATCACTGAATTTCGCATGTTGAGTTTTTCTTTAACTTGTATCAGTTATATATCCTTCCCCTTTTTACGATAAGCAGTTTTTTGCGAGTAACCTGAATTTCTAATATAGCACTCAAAACAAAAGGCTTTATAGCTGAGAGTAAAATCAAGGAGTTGATAAATGTCATCTTCGCTTTTCCATTACATCTCGAAATTTCTGTGCATGTTCTCATGCACAGTAGCCCTAGGACCTGTCTGGATGGAGCCGCACCTTATATCATTATATGCATCTCCCAATATCTCAAATAACCGACTATTTGGCATTTGACTTGAATTTTCTTTATCTAAAATATTAATTTCTAAGCAAATTCAACACTTTCTTCTTTCACCTTTTAACTTCAACTTTTACTAAACCAACAATTAATTGCTGACGTCTACTCATAAATTTTTTGAAAAAACAACTTTGGGCAAAACCTCTGAAAAGGCCCGTTCCTGCACTGTTGAGTAAGGTATCATTCCCAGACGAAGGTTCCTTTTCGTATCCTAGAAACACAAGAGGAAAAGTAGGTGCTGAAGTAAACCAGAGAGCTTGAAGCCAAGACTATGTTTGACAAAATTTAGCCAGATTCTACACCCTCCCCCCCAAGAAAAACTATAAGGTTAGTGCTGCCAAAGTGCCGATAATGATCGAAGTCAAAGAGTTTTAAAGGACATCGCCTATCGTATTGGCTAAAAAACTAACGAAAGAAAATGGTCATGGAGATTAGCAAAGTGCCGAAAGTGCATAGAAATATAGATGCTGACTGGGGGGAGGACTCAGTAACATCATGGGGGCTATAGCGCCAAGCTCCCCTCGGTAGCGCAATTCCTGGGAAGGGCTGTGTTTCTGCAGCTCCTTTGTGGGTGCATTATTGAAAAGCCAGTTACATTATAGCCTTTAGTGAGAAATGGTCAGGATTACATATTCCACACTGCTGCTTAGATCATGGGAATGTTGACTTCCAAAGTCAGGCTTTATATCTACCTTAGGATTGGGGTATCGTTAGGACAAACAGTGATTTACAGTTGCTGTATTCATTGAACCTAGCTGTATTGCTTCATGAAGTGCCTGCATTAATTGGGTCACCAAGAGATATCAGAGGTCCTAGAGCAAAAAGGAAAAACTAGCTCTGAAGGAATTATTCGTGACAGTATTTTAACCTAAAGAATCCGTGAATTCTATAAATGTGAAATTTTGCACAAAACTGACTTCTCCTCCACTCTACAGCATATTTTTATATTTGGAAGTGAAGTTGCTATAACTTACCATAAAGTAAACCTATGAGTACAGTTTATCGATGGAAGAAATGCTTTTTTGTGCAAAATCCAAATACAGCGTGTCACTACTGGGGGCAAGGGACTAGTGGCCTTTGTTGGGGAAAGTTTGAACTTATCAAAGAACTTGCTAAGATGTATCCATAAGCTATGTAGCTTCGCTCTGGGTGGGGGGCGTTGTTCATTCGTTTAGAAAGCCTAGTAACAGTCCTTCCCAAAATTGTCTGAAAGATCTCTCTATTGGTTGCAGGCTTTTTGGAATTCGCTGCTCAGGCTGCGATTGCATATTGAATGCTAACGATTTGGTACAGAGAATAAATGACAGTGTTTACCATAACGCATGCCTCACGTGCTCCCAATGTGGGAGGCAGCTGAATGCAGGAGAACAATTGTTTAAAACAGAAAGCAATAAATTTTTATGCAAAGACGATCATGAAGATGCAAGAAAGAGGACATTTTCAGGTGAAGTATAACAATTATTTACGTACATCTGTATAGCATCTTCTTTTCAATACGATTTTTCTAGTTGAGCATGTATTTATTCAATTATTTATACACTGATATGATGGCGAGTAATATACTAATATTGCTGTTCTTCCAGGAGGTAGTCTGTTCAGTTATCATTTTTGACCAGCCAATAGATGTGCTTTTAATTTCTTTTTGAAGCACTTTAGAGTTGTAGTCTCTCGTATATCAACAGGCGTATCATTCTATGATTTTAGAGCCGAATATTTAAAGCTATTTTTTGCACGTTCCGTATTTAGTATTGGGATATGAAGATCATGACAATCCCATGTTTCGAATTTTGAGTGCACTGATCTTAGCTCAAATTTATTCCAAAGTCTTATACGCCATGACTAGTCGATCACACGAAATTAGATTACTGATGTTCAGCCAATCACAGGACTAGTTGTCTTTCACCCTAGCTCTTTCAATTATCAACTGGGCTCTATTATGCAATCTGTGGAGAGTTTCAATTTTTCTCGTTGGAAGACTTCTCTGGAATACATCTACTTAGCGATGATTGCTTTCAGCAATAGCATAATAAACACTACCTAGTTTAGACTAAGGGAGAATGCGTTTCAACTTCTTTGTTGAAGAAATTCCTCTACAGATCTTACTCTTAACAATTTTAAATTGATCATTCCAATTCAAGTTTCATCAACCATTATTCCTAGTAATTTAGTACTAACTCGCTTAATTTCCTTGTTATTTAACGCTAATCCTGTCAGACTATTTGCACCCCTTGTTTTCGGCGGATAACCTATGATCATATATTCAGTGTTTGAGGTGTTGGAACCTAGTTTGCTCGCTCTTGTCCATTCAACACTGTTTTGCAGCTTAGCGTGTGCATCAGCTAATAGTTTCTCTTTGTCATTCTATGCTATTGCTACATTGGTATCATCAGCATAGATGTTCGCTTTCGAGTTTTTAGGTATTTTTAAAAGTCATTTATATATAATATGATAGGAGGAGGCCTAGGGAAGAAGCTTGGGGTATACCACATGTAACTTCTCTCTTTTTAGATTTCTTGCTATTTAGGGAACAGTAGTATTGTTGCCTGTTATGTATGTAAGATTTGAACCAGCTCCCAGGGATCCATCTGGTGCCATACGCCATCAGTTTTTAGATCATGATTCTGTAATGTACTGTATCGAATGCTTTTTTTAGATCTAAAAGAATCGTCAAATTCAGTCTTTCGCGATCAATGTTTTGATTCCAGGAGTCTGTGCTACATATCAGAAATGTTACCGTCGAGTATAGTTTTTGGAATGAAGATTGATTTCTTGTGATTACTTTATTTGCCCTATATCGTCATTCCTTGCTCACAGAGCTTTTGAATTGTAAATTACCACAAGAATCCTAGGCTAATTCTGGTTCCCTGCAGTGGTATGCTTGTACATATTTTCATAACTTTTGGGAGCACAAAAGATTGTTGCTATTTGCCGCTCATTCGTTTCGCTCCGAAATCTTCCTAATATGGGAGGGCATTATCTTACAGTAAAGGGACGAGGCCAGTAGTGTAGAGCTAGAGGTGGGCTAATGGAACTTATCCCCTAGTTTCTTTTTTCCTATTTTCGGGGGAAGGCTTGAGCTCCCTAGATATTCCAAGCAAACACTGATTTTCTAAAGTTTCTTAAATTGGGGGAAATGGCAGAGAGGAAAATGATAAGGTTACTGCTGAAGAGATTCTGATTGAATGTTCCTAGAAAAGAGATTCTGGTTGCATTTTCGTAACCTTAACCTTAAATATTCTTACCAGAGTCGCCACTTTTCTTCCACTTGCTTTCATTACAATTTTTACCCCCTTTTATCCAAGTTTCCTTAATCACACATTGGAGCATTGGAGCTTTCAATCTACGAGCTAGCCTCTCTTTCGTTTTTATGATTTCAATTGTTATATAACTTCGTCTTGGAATAGTTAAATTACATAGCCTCTTTTTTATATTCTCGAATTTATTGACCATTTTGCATATGGGACTCACACTGGATAACAGCTGTACAATAAAATCATGTGACTCTGTAACGATGGGGGTAATGCACAAATTGATAAAAGAAGTACTAGTTGGTACTTTGCTAAAAGTTTTGCTGGTAGAATTGTTTGTTTACAGCATTTGTCATTTTTTAACTTCTGCTCGCAACAAAACTTGTCAATATACCTTCATAATTTAACTTCGCTCCAAGAAGCAGGACAACCTATTAGATCTATGCTTTCCAATCCCCATAGGGGAAACATTTAGCTTAGGAGGTAAGAATGGAAAGCTACCTCCACTGACACCAAAATTAGTGCAGAAAATAACACTTTTGTGGATTTAAAACTGACGTCTAATGATGCTATTTAGTGTGTATCCATATATGCATAGCACAAGCATATTTTCTTGAGGGTGGTTCTTTCATTGAACTGTATTAAAGGGAGGCAGCAAGAAAATGTTGAGAAGTACGGCATTAAATTGTATCCTGTAGTGGGATCTCCCGATATTTGTACATTCTATTTCTATCAAAACATGCTTATTTGGATGAATTATCCTGGCCTTAAAGAGTTATTCATCGATGTAGTCGATTGAATTTTTGAGTACAGTTATAAAACGTCATTTTGATAACAAGCAAGGTGAAATCTCTATGCAGACAGTTCAAATCGTCATCATTGTATTTCTTTTCTAAGTTGTCCGGAAAGGCGTTAAGAATTGATTTTAAGCAAAGAATTGCAGTAGATAAAGTGTTATTCATTGCTTTGTAAAATTGGATTTTGGAGACTCGAGAACAGGGACGTAGAATGGGCAATGCTGCTCATTGGCAAACCTGAGTGGAGAGTTAAACACTTGAAATTGAATAATTTCTTCAAGGGAGCTATTCCAAATCTTTAATTCACTCTCATACCCATGCCTATGCTCTCTTTCTTGAACTGCATGAATCGAAAATTTCAAATTTAAATTTGTACTTCGGTATGTATTTTAATGCCCTTTTGCAAACTTCATCATGATGTGCAAATCACAACAGAAGAGGAAAGATTATTCCTGTATCTCGAAGTTTAAGATCTTATTTTGGTGGTTGAGCAGATGGCTATGTCTGCTAAGTGCTATTGAATTCAGAGTCCTGTCTTCTACAAGAAAAGTATAATGGTCGCTGCTTTGACTTCTTATGAATGGAACTCCACTTCGCAATTCCTTTCTATCGTTTTTCCGTAATTGATTGGTTGAAGAAAGCTACTTCTCTAAGTTACTAGCTGAATAACTACTTTGCAAGATGTTTACCTAACTAGCTTGCTAAGTTTTTAACAGCACCTCCAACTAGCTAACAAACAGGGCCACTTGCTAGTACCACCAAACCGTCTAGTTAGCGAACCATCCCACCATGGACATTGGAACCGAGGGCACAGCATTGCACTTAACCCCGCATTTCACAAATTTGTATGTAAAGTGCACGTTTTCAGCTTTAATAGCTGCCCCCTTGTATGTTTGTGACTATGCCCCTGAAAGCATGTGCCCCTCAAGTTTTGACTGTTAACTGCGTCTTTCCAACCTACTAACCATTTGTGCTGCAAGTGGCCAGCTACCAAGCAACTTATTAGCAACAAAACTATTTCATAAGCACATTGAATAAGTAACTGTTATATTCCCTTATTGACTTCTCTTCCTATGAGCCTAATTGCTATCTGACAATCAGGGAAAAGAAGCGACTTATTTTCTAGTTGAAGAAACTGTAATGACATACTAGGTGTGGTACCTTTTTCTCTCAGTGAATAAATGTTGTAACAAGTATTCCCGAATATTCTTACAGTACCTTATGACTATTCTCTTCAGTCAGCAAAATTGAGAGTTCAGAAAAGGCTTACTGTTTTACATTCTTTAGCATTTCTACCTTCCACTGGAACATACCAAAAAACAAGCTACTGGCTTGCAAACTAACTGGGGCGCTAACGTTGAATCAGTGGCGGGCATTAGGTGGGCAAGGGGGGGGGCGGACGCCTTAATAATTTCAGGCTTGCAAAGATAGGGTGAGGATTGATTAGTTATGGTATGCGCCTTGCCATTCATGAGTGACTCACCCCCTCCCAAGAAATGTAAAAGTGTCCGCCACTCCTTGGAATTAAAAGTGAAAACTTCTAGCGCCTTAAATCGTGTTGTTTTGGTGCAGTTTTACGTTGGACCAGGTAGCGATTTAAATGTGCTATCTGTTTGTCTGGGTGTTGTTGATATTGTCCCCCTTGAAATCTTGCGAACATTCATCACCTTTTAGATTCATCGCCTATCTCTGATGAGAGTGAAGATAAGAACACAACTTCAAATGGAAGTGACGATGAAGATGGCACCAACGGCAAGCGTAGAGGACCTCGAACAACTATCAAAGCTAAACAGTTGGAAACACTCAAGTCTGCATTTGCAACGACGCCAAAACCCTCTCGACATATACGAGAAAAACTGGCGCAAGAGACTGGCCTAAATATGCGAGTTATACAAGTTTGGTTTCAAAATAGGCGCTCTAAAGAGCGAAGAATGAAGCAACTGTCGGTCCTTGGCGGTCGGAGAACTACATCGCGTGGCAGCAAGCAAGAATCCCGTCAAGAAAGGGAAAGTCTAGATGGGTCTTCACCTGAAAGCATTTCAACAGCATTTCATTTTTTCCCTCAAGGTTAGTTTTAAGCCTTATTCTTTACATACTTGCATTAGGATTTTATAAAGGTGCTTGCTATATAAAAGACACGTACAAATGAAATTTCTCGTAGCATTTATAGCGAAATTGCTTTTAATACAGGTAGAACTGAATTTTGTTAGGGAGAAGGAATTCTATTTGGAAGACACTGTTGATGTGTAGAATTTTTCAGTTATTTTGGCAGTGGGATTCAAATTGTGCCAATACAAAAATCATGACTTTTTGAAGGAATATAATAATTTCATCAGCTTGCGCATTTCATTGGAACTGTCTGAGTTTTGACTTAAATTTTATGGCAATAAAGGGCCATTTGCCAGCAAAGTAGCAACAGTTACTGAGACAAAGCTTCCTAGTGTGTTCTAGGCGTAACGCTAATGAGGCAAGAGAAATACCATGTTTGATGGTCTCGGACTTTTACGGGTGTCTTGTCTAAACTTTCTCCTTCCTTTGACTACTTCGACCATTTATCCCAGTGCCTCTCTCTTCAAGCGACAGACTAACAAGAACTAGTATCATCTTTTCCTATCAGTTCTGTGCCAATCAGGTATCTTTTGAAATCATTTTCAAAATTCCTAGCATAGTATTCGCTTGAAAGCGCTTAAATATTGTTCATATTTTTGAACAGATTTAAGTTTTTGCTTTCTTGCAAAGGTTTCCTTTGATTAATGAGGCATACATAAGAGTAACAATTTCAAAATAAATGAAGCTGAAAACTTCAGTGTTCGTAAAATTGAATCAAGCACTTCGAGCGTCTTCAAATGAGATAATCAAAGTGATGAAATATTTATCAACAATTTGTGGTTTTCTTATCTTAAAACCCTTTTTTTAAGCCTTGACCAGCTTTTAAACACCATGGCCTAATAACCGTGAAATCCTAATTTTATCCCTATCTCACATACTGAGTCTATTAGAATAGCAAACATACCCCCTACCACGCAGACAGCATTTTGCGCTTTAACATGACGTTTAATGAGGTTACTTTGGACCTCCTTAAAAGATTAGGATTTATTTAAATGACCTCACGAGAGTGGCTATTCCAGAACACGACTTTTTGCCCATCAAATTACTCATTTAGGTTTTGATAGGGAACTATGTTTTGTTTATTCTACAACCTACTCTAAGATTAGGCAAAAGGTTGATCTTCCAAATCATACGATAAATTTCAATTTGATAGGTAGAGCCTAGGAAACGCCTACCTCCCTTACAAGTAGAATGTTGAAATGAAGCCAAGTATCATTGATCGGAAGGGACGGATTTAAAAGATGCTTATTGGGGGATGCAGGATCATGAAAGGTGTTGGCTCCCACACCCTTCAGAAAACTGGATAGTCAATTCATGCCTATTTTTCACTTTCATCATTGTCCTATTTTTAAAACTGGCTTATTTTGTAGAATCCTCGACCCTTAGCTAATAAAAAACCAATCCGTTTGCTACAAAAGACGGTTAATATGTTGAGGTTTATCTAACGGCACAAAAATATTGCAGAATTTACCGAATGGAACGAAAAAAATTGGGAGTGTCGCAAACGTTACATTTTTGCACGAGTCTAAATATTGCGCATCTTTTCTCGTGCATGTAATTTTTGCACACCTGCAGTTGACCACATTTGATTTTCGCGCACACCCTAGTAAGGGAAGCAATATAAGGCACTTCATATGCAACTCTGCATATAACTGTAACATTTGTAGCCTCTTCTTATGGTAAGATATGATAAGGTAGCGATGAAGCATAGAATGTTGAACGGAAAATGCTCTGACACATTTAAAAAGGAGACTCACATGCAGATCTCAAATCTCAAATTATCAAATCAGAAACTCTGACACACTTCAGGTTATAAGGCCTCATCTTGGCTCACAAAAAGAACTTCAGTTTTAAACTTAAGCCAAACCGGTGCAACATTTGCATCAATATGTGTACATACATTAACAAAAATAGCCAGAGAGTCTGATGCTATTCACAATGTCATTCACTCAACTGGAACTTTCTTTCGCGATTGCAAAGAGCGCGGGAGCAGTCTATTTAGGCCAGATTGAAATTTTGGGCGATAGCGAAGAGGGCAATGAAATAAAAGATAGGTAGTGCAGAACCAGAAGTTAGACAAAGAGGAAAAGTCGCAATGGGGTTTTCTTTTGATGAGTCTCCTCCGCTACCCAAGCAAATGGATTGAAAATGTGGCGGGCTTTTCACATTGCACTTGTGCAAACGCAATCTTGTTGGTTGGAGTGATCATACCATTCCAACATCATCCAAAGTATTCCTACAGCATCAAATATATTTGACCGAAGTCAAAATTTGGCCAACATCATCCAGCATTATGCAACATTACCCAACAACGCCCAACTCAGGCTGCATACTTTGTAGTGCGTGGGGAATATATTCTTTGAGCCATTTTCACTGTTTTCACCTGCACAGGCGCCAAACTTCGGTGAATGGCCTATTTATAGCATCATATTCACTGGTTCTACCCGCACCCACACCAAACTACAGAATAAGGAATATTCTGTGGCCACACTTTGGTGAAAGCACTATTCGAGGTGCCACTTTTGCTGCTTCCTCCCGCGCAATCCCTACTTGCGGCGCTATTTTCACTGCTTCCACCCGTACACACGCCATAACTTGGTGGTGCTTCCCCGTGCAGAAGTCAAAGCATGCAAATTGGCGCCCAAGATGGGTGGCCAAACCAGCGCAACATTCATCCACAACAATGTTAATAATAATTTGTTTGAAACTTCAATATAATATCAAGCTATAGCTCATTACAAATATTCATCTCACTACATCAGACAACATACAATTGGCTGTCAATATCATATGTGCAAGCAAAATTGCACAGCTGTAAAAGACACTAACAGATTTCAACATGGTAAAGCAAAACAAAAACAAAAACAAAAGAATAAATAAAAAAAGTACAATTTCAAAAGGCGCGAGCAATTCCGGATCAGTTCAAGGTTTACTTTGGCGAAAAAATATAAAATATGTGCACCTGATAGTTAAACTTATGATTTTCGTTAAAATAAATTTTTGTATTGGTTTATTGAACTCAATACAATTTATTGGAAGGAACGGAGCGGTTCCCTGAGGTCATTGTTGGCATTTGTTAGGCAAAAACGTTGCGCTGGTTTGGCTTAGGCTTTGGTGCTACGAAGAGTTGGAATGACCTGCCAAAACTATCAGAGGAATTAGTTATATGCCTATTTAAGACAAAAGCCTAAAGACATATCTGCAGACATAGACCCCTAAGGCAAACCCTTGGAAAACCAGCGATAGGCGTTAAATGATTTAATTCCTCTGTACTTTATTTAAGACTCTGTTTATTTTTAGTAGTTTTGAAGTATGATAAAGGACAGACTACAGAGCAAACAAGATATTATAACTATAGAAGATTTATTGTGGTGACTTGTTCCTTTTGGAATGAACCATATGCAAATTATAATTCTTGTTTTTCTCTGTTTCCAATTTCGAGTGATCCAACTTTCTCGCACCTCGTGCAAGGAAATAGTTGGCGTACATCAAATTTTCGCGTAGCAACATGCGCGAAAATTAAGTATTTTTGCGTAACAGATTGTTTGAATAGTGGCGCTGCTTGAAAATAAGATGTGTGCGAAACTTGCATGAATTTAAGTATACTGATCGGCTACATTTCTTCTCCAACTACGCTTCTTCCATTCAGCAGTTAGTATTAAGAAGAGACTTCATGACCATTTCATTTGGACAGCTTCGGTACGAAGAGCAATCTGATGCAGTCTGAATGATCTACACTTGTCGTGTAGACCTCATAGGCTGTGAAGTATATTACAAAAACACAATGTCTGAAGAAAAACAATGTCTTTTTGAAATTTTCGTGGGAATGCACTTGTTCAGGGACGTAGGAGGCGTTTAAAAAGTAGAGGGCACGCATCATGGGGCACTGTCATAGGTAAAAATGGCCAGCTATGTACGCTGAAAAAGGGCACTGTACATACAAATTTGTGAATTGTGAAGGAGCAACAGGAAGGAGCACGTGCTCCTTGTGCACAGTTTTACCGGTTTTTTTCTACCTTATTTTTCGTGCTGTTTTAGTTATTTGACTACTTTTCATCCTGTGTCTCTTTATTAACAGTGAACCCGTCTCAGTTGGTCCCATCAGCGACTGAAGATTACAACGGAAACGGAATATCCTTTCCCGTGGGAATAATGGCCAGAAATTTCTTGGATCAGTCAATGATGAAAAGCGAATTTGGTGCCATGGAAATGGCTCACACTGGCACATTCTCATTTGTAGAGTCCCTTGGGAGCGAAGCAAGTGTGGCTGTACCTCACTTCAATCCAAGCCAGCCAATTCTATCCTCTGCACAGTTGCCAACAACTGCGGATGTCTGGTAGAACATACAGTGGCGTTCCTTGGCATAGCTATAGTTGTTTCATGACAGTGAATTGATAGCTCTGCTGTGTATATTGTGGTTTAATTGAGAGAGATGAGCTTTAATATGTGTTGTAAAAGTAACCATTTTAGTTCAACTAATAGGTATTGTTAGTACACTTTGAATATATGGGCAGTCATAGGGAGAAGATGTTTGTAGCTACTTACATACCGCTAATCATCCATTTACCAATGCTAATGCTTAATTCCCGTAGCAGGACCGCAATTACGAAGACCGCAAGGGGTCTATACTTCTGTCCTTTTCAGTACAAGAGCAGAAGTACCTTTTTTGTGTTGCCCTCTCTATTGACAAAAACGCCTTTCCCTGAGATGGAAAAGGCATGTCCCAAAAATTTTCCAGGTCCTAGCCCTCCTTTTCTTTCTCTTCCGTGACGTAGAGATGGAGAGGACAGCCATCGGACTTCAGCATAAGATATACATTCACCACTACTTAGCCGATCAGTCATTTTTTCAGCAGCAAAACACTGAACCCATCCCTAGTTCGGTAATGGTGGGTAGTTTTTGCAAATATTGGAGAGTTAATTATAGTTCCCAATGCTCTTGATAACCACGTTTTGGCAGTGAATGTATGCAGTGAATTTAGTCATTATTGCAAAGAATCATGTCAACCAACTGGCCGTACAGGAAGATCATTGTATTCTTCCGATTTCATATTTGAGCAATTGATTACTTCTTTGTTAAGACAACTTCTTCTATTGGTGCAACTCCTCAATTATTTCATCTTCAAAACAAGCTCCAGTAGGTTTAGCAGAAGTTGGCCCTGGGTCCACTCAAAGGAAGTCAGTGCAAAATATCCCTTACTCTCTAGTTATTAAATAGACAGTTCAATGTTCTTTGTATATAATTCCATTAAAATCTGAAAAAGAGGTTGGCCGGTTATTTTTTCACCTAGTCCATTTTAAGATATGTATTGCAAGTAATATAAGGGGGCTTATTTCGAAGTGGGATAGAAAATGCTAGACCCTTTGTGAAGATAAAGGAATTATTATACTAGTCAAAGAAGAGAGAAACAAACCATGTTAGTAATTTGAACAAGACAAGGAATTCACTTTATAGAGATAAACAAGAATGTGACAATTTCAAAATTGTAGTGATTAGCTCTGATCATCACCAATATACTTTTACTTTATCAAAGATATTGCGATTTATCCCAACTATAACTGCTGCTTACGTTTTTATGCCCTAATTTATGTAAAACAACTTAAACAAAGCACATCGTATACAGTAGTTATTTTACTTCAGATATTTAGCGTTAATTTGAAGAAATGTATGATATTTAATCCTAACAGAATGCTCTAGGTAGCTAAGCAAATAATGGGATAAAGATACAGAATGAGTTCTTTGTAAGGGTCTCTTTTCTTTAACTTGGGAGCCGTATGGAAAGTGAAGCTATTTTGATATCATGGTAAGTTCAAATTAGGATTTTTCAACTCATCCTGTGATATGGAAAGCAACAGTATCCAACTCAAACTCCTTTTAGAAAGTCTCTGACATCTTTGGCACTCGAGTGTCTCAAACGTTTTAACCACAACTACAACATTGAAAGCATATAGACATTCAGTTTGATTTACTATCATAAGTATCTTGTATTGCTACTTCCTTCATCATCATCTGTTAAACCCAGCTTTGCTTCTACGATTTCTTTCTTTCAGTAAGTGTTAGGCCACTAATTTTCTACTTGTTGCATGTGATTGCTATACTTTAAGGAAATAAAGCAAAAACTGCAAGTCTCGTACCCAGAAATATCCCAATAAAAATATACATATGGAACTCAAGAAACTATGAAGCTATGTCAAATGACATTAACATTTACATTCGGTCATCCCAGTGAAGGGCGACCGAACTAGAAAGTGAATGAAACTAGCAGATCTCTAGAAAACACAGCAGAACCCAGCTTAAATATTTATTTCTTTTAAACAAGGCTGGTACCGTTTTGAAGCTCAAGAAATGCAAATTTTTTCTAATGCCCTGGAGTGTGAAAATCAAGACTATCAATCTAATAATCGTATGAAGAAGGCAGGCAGCTGCTTCGAGAAGCGGCCTACGTAATCTAAGGCGTTATGTGATCGGTGAAACTTCTCAGTTGAAAAAACCCCGGATTTATTCACCTTGGAAGTAACCTTGCTAATAATAAATAAAATGTTGAATAGCTCGGGCCTTCAAAAGAATTACTGGAGGCGTATTATCCCATTCTAAAATCAGTGTAAAAGTAGAAAGAAGAACTCGTCATAATGGTTTTGTATTGCAGACGGTTACCATGATGGAGTCACATGATTTTTTTAAATAGCATTTCCCCACTATGACTTCCATATGAAGGTATCTATAAAATGATGTAGCGAGAACAAGAGAAGCAAAACAACATGTCACCATAGAGTTCTCATCATAGCAAGCCCGTAAACAGCAAAACTGCAGGGGCGTCGAAGCGATATTCAAAGTGGAGGGGCCTGGTTACTAAGGTCGGAGATAAGCTCAGGGAAAGATAGTGAAATATTCTACTTCCTGCAAAAAGTGGGGGGGCAGTCCCCACCGCCCGGTTTCGACGTCCCTAAATTGGATGTCAAATAATTTGCAAGGATGAACTATGCTACGAATTTGAGTGACTGCTCTTCAGTACCGAATAATCGCCCCCCGAGAGTTGGTTTTCGAAATTTCTTCCAAGCCCCCTCTTGCTCACAATCCTAAATTATTGCTTTCTAGAATTTTATGAGTGGTGATATTGCATTATTTAATCAAATAATTTAATATGTTGCTGTTTTTTCGTGCTGTGATATTCAATCAAATAACATTTTCTGTATCTCCTCCCAAGATTTTTTCTCTGGGTATAAAAGCAGTAGTGAAAGTAGCTCATCAAAATATATATGGCTTCTATTTCCCCAAAACCTCAATTTATTCAAATCCCGCTGCATAATACTTTTCATAAAAATTCTCCAGCCCCCTTTTTATTCCTAACCCCCAATTGTTTGGCGCTGTCTCTACTCTTGAAAAACCTCAATATGACGAACTGGAAAACTTCACATCGAGACTTCACTTGTTAATGGCGGACAAAGTTTCTAGTCCTTGTAGAATTTATTGTTTGGCATCTGTATATAACTAGATAAAGAAGAAGACTTACCAATAAGTGCTTTGTAATATTCATGGAGCAAGCAAGTCCTTAAGTCAAGCATGAGTCATATGGCCATGGAAACACTGATGAACCGTACTGAGGGTAAATTCGTTAGGCCTACTCACTACTTTTGCTTTAATAGATTTTGATAGAGCGAGTCAGATTTCAGAAATACGTTGTTGTTCTAGTTTTTTAGAGCGGGCAATCAAGTCTAAAAATCAAAGCTTTTCATTCTTGCTGGCTGACAAAGTTGCGAACAGAAATCCCTAGAAAACTTCTGTCAAGACTAAATAGAAAGTTTCAATACACACTGGCATACAATAAAATCGGGATTTCTGTATGCCACACATGTGTAGCATTATCGAGACCATAAGAACGGTTTGGAAATCATTGCGCTTAGCCTTTCCTCGTATCTTCTCTAGCATCAAAGTATTGGAGTGTGGTTTATATAGAATGTGATTCCTTGTGGTGCAACTGCATGGACCAATTTCATTTAGGCCATATATATACCATGGTAAAGATCAGGAGACTACCTTGTTGTTCTTGCACAATATGAATTGCATATGTAGCCAGGTTTTTGATTCTTCCAAAGTGAATAGGTGTCCTCAGGCAGCGTCATGCTGCATGACTATGAACAGGGGGTTATTCAGGTTCTACCAAAAAGGTAAGGGAGTACTGACAATTTCAGCAAGAAGTTTGGAGATTTGACACCCCCACATGCCCTTCTTTGGCATACCCCTGTTCTCAGGTAGCCAGGCAAAAAATGATGCACTTAATTTCTCTTAGAGCATATTGTTAAAATTGAAACTTGTTTTATGTAAAAGAACTATTTTGTGCTCTTTCAAAGGAAGACCTCACCTCTCTTACTGACTTGAACATTTATAAAGCAATCAAAATAACCCTTTCTGAAATTTTTGTTTGCCTTTGGCAATAAATACCTTATATTGTACTGATTATCTGTGCAGAGACTGAAGAAGAAAACAAAAGAAGATTTGAGATTGAGTTGGAATTTGTACAATGCTTGTCAAATCCACATTACCTAAACTGTGAGTCATACTATGTTTTCAGAGCATATTATTAGTTTGTGCAATGGCAAGGGATATCTACTCTTTCAACTCCAACCTCATGCATTGATGTTTGTGTTCATTCACTTAAAAGACAGGGTATTGAAGTAATCTCTGTTGTGGAGTGGGACCCATCTACTAGCTCATTGTATTTATCTTCATAACAGTTTCACTCATTTGAAAAGTCATGAGTGAAATGCTAAGTCATTTGTGAAAAACTTATATATAGTACTAAATTTTTAATAAAGGGAGCTCAAAGCAGAGTTTTTGAGACCACACCCTTACGAATTGTGCAGATTTACAGCTCTAGTTCTCTCCTTTATATCCTACTCAACACCAAGTTTGTGACAGGGTATTACATTATTTTGTGTTGTGAGCAAATTTCAAAGTGTATTTGCAAAAAAATCTTGAACAAAGTAGAAAAGTATAGGAGAAACTTCAATAACTCAGCAATGGCTAAGTTATTGGATTTCTCCTATACATTTCTACTTTGCTCAAAATTTGCAAACTCACTTTGCCTAATCTTCCATGGATTTAACAAAGGGGCTGTGCACCCTTCCCTAAGCCCCCCATTACTATATCCATGCTAGTGTAGTAATGAAGGCAGAATGCTGTATTGGGGAATGGATGGCAGCAGCTTTGTGGAAGTTGTTTGAATTTTAGGCTCAATGATCTGTTCTCTGCAAGATGAGCACATTGTTGATTTGAAGTCTCTTTTTTCTACGAGTATTTGTATTTTGGCATACTGAATGTATTTTTAAAACTTTACACATAATTCTTATTCTTTTTATTCAAAATCTATCAAAACTTTATAGTTACCAATACTATTTATCTAGTTTATCTATTTAGTTTTAGCACAACATGGTTACTTTAAAGACCCTGCATTCATCAATTATTTGAAATATTTGCAATACTGGAGAAAGCCAGAATATGCCAAGTTTCTCAAGTGAGTTACGGCATTCTTGATTTGTTTTTGTGTATGGTTCCTTTAGTGGAAACTGTTGTCTATGTGCAGGATAAAATCACTTTTATTTTCCCCTAATGATGGGCCATTTGACTCTTCAGTTAGGGTCAAACAGCCCATCACTTGGGGCAAAATGAAGTGATCCTGTCCTGCACATTGACAATGGTCTAGGAGTGTAGCTTGTGGGGGAAAGTGGAGGGGGGTTGTCACACCCATGCTTAATAATCTGTCTGTAAATTTGCATCTAATGATTTTTATCAGTACATGACTGCGTGCTTTGCCATGACATAGTCAGAAGGGTGTTGAAAATGCTCTGTCTAGCATCAATACACCTGATAGAAATATGGAGCTCTTGCTAGGAAAACACTTCTGTCTGTAAATTCACACTTTTTTAGTAAAGTATTGCTTTACACCCCATCAGATTGATAGGTCATGTGACACCTCTTGTAAAACATTGATTCAATTGATTGGAAACATCTCTTTTTCCCCAAGTTTATCTAGTAGATTTTGTTTACTTTGATTTGTCTGTATAAGTTTCTTAATAGCATGTATCTTTGTTACTGATGATGGATCAAAGAATGGGTCCAAAATGTCTGATTTATGTCAATGGTTGTGTCAAAATATTGGTGATTTGTGTCAAGTTATCAGGGGTGGATCCAGGGTTAGACTTTGGGGAGCATCTGATTCATTTTATTGTTTTTTCTTGTGAGAAGTGTCTTACCACAATGGTTAACTATAGGAAATATTGCTGTTTGTAGGAGGGCCACAGCCCTTAGCCCCCGCCTTAGATCCACCCCTGCATTTTTCTTCCTATAAGAATCAGATTCAGCAGTTTTTTTTAATTATTTACTATTTTCATTTTCATTTCACAAAGAATGGGTCAATGCTAACATTTTTTTCTTTTTCTTTGTTATCAAAGAGCGTGATTATCGCCATTTTTTAGCATCGAATCACGTGCGCATTGTGCAGAAACAGGTTTTAAGATGTAAAAGGACTTCCTTGAATTTTTGTCCAAACAGCAAGTAGGAATTTGCTATGCTCTTCGTCTAGAATTGATTGCTGAATTACAATGCATTGAAAACGACAATAATTAAATTCTCTAGAAAGTTTACTTTTCGGTGCAGAATCAGGTGTCTGCGAGGGTGGTTAATCGCCCCTGAAAATAGATCTCAGAGGGCGTTTGCGTGGGTAAGCGCTCACGCGAAGGGGAAAAGGCTGCTTTTTTGCTTGTAACTTTTTGAAACTATTTTTCTGCATACTTGCCATTTTTCTGTACTCTCAAGTGCCAAATAAACGGGGAGTCCTAATGCACAGGGAGGTCGGAAAAAATTCCGAAATTTGATAAATAGGGGGTCAAAATAAACGGGTGGGTCGGAATTTTAGAAAAAGCTTTGAATGATCGTACAAGGATGGAAAGAACAAAAACAGGTTGCCATAAAGCACAAAACTGAAATATATACAGCAGTACGCTATTTTTCCATGAAAATTGGGGTAAATAGTACTAATAAAGAAAGGAAAGGAAACGAAGGGTTTGTATAATAAGTCAATGTCCTCAAAATTAATAAACGGAGGGTTCTAATAGGGTCCGGGGGGTTGGAAAAAATCGAAAAATTAATAAGCGGGGGAGAGACGCTTATTTGGCACCTGAGAGTATCAAAAAGTGCCTTTTGAGTTTGGTGCATAGATTTCCTTCTCAAATCCATTGTAATTTTGGTTTTATAGGTATCCACAATGCCTCCATTTTCTTGAGCTTCTGCAATATGAGGGATTTCGTAAAGAATTGCTACATCCAGCTTGCATCAAGTTTATTGATGATCAAATTCTACTCCACTGGCAGTATTATTCAAGAAAAAGACGGGTTGTTCCTGTTCAGAAGTCAGAAGGCCAACAAAGATAACTAAGCACTCAAATATAATAAAGAATTTTGAATGGCCACTAACCCTGTAATCTCCACATGACCCCTCCTATGTACCCATTGGGAGGCACTCTTTCATTAGCAAGCAATGAAAACTTTTTTATCTTATTTATTTTCATGATCTACCCCACTCCTCAACCTTTTGCTCATCCATCACTTTCTAGAGGCATCTTTTCTCTTCCTTACGTAATACCAAAGCAACTTCGCTGGTAGATATTTTCCACAAGCTTCCACTGAGTCATCGAATGGTCGAGCCTTCTTCTCTCACACTTGCCACATTTCCCATTTCGTTTCTTCAACACTGATTTCGTTAGCAATTCCTCTATTCATCTTTGTCGCATGGGTGGCACTAGCAGAGGACTATGGGCTATAGCCGTCTGCCCGAACATGCCAGCCTCCCATCCGATGGTAAAAATCGATTTTTCGGAGCTTTTTAGTTGTTCTGGTGCCCTGCTAACGTTATTTTAGGCCCCCTCATTGGATGAGTCAGCCATAGGGATGTAGGAAGCATTACATAATTGGAGGGGGCACATGGATGGAGGAGGGAGAGGTAGAACACTTCACGACAAAACGTTTTGCATGATAAAAAAGGATTAATATTGAGCCAGCCCCTAAGTTTAAATCAGCTAGGGGGTCAGGGGGCATACTCCCCCGGCAAATTTTGAAACTGAGATCTGAAATTGCCAGACATATGTATTTGTCTATTTAGTTTTGTATCTGCAAAGTTCTCAAAGAAGGCACCCAGGTTTCATGAGGGCACTTTGCCCGAGTCTTTGAAAAGTGGGGTAGGCACTTTCCTTCTATGCCCCCGGTTCCTACGTCAATGGTCAACCCCCTATCGAAAATTTCCTGGTGCCACCCCTGAGTAGATGTGTATTCATTAGTAGTGTCTATATCTTTTGCTACTTTTGTCATATTGTCTTGCGTTGGATGATGCTGCCTCTGCCTTTGTTCTTATTCTCCAAAAGGAGTTTCTCTGAGAGTGCTTCATTTCAGCACTATTTGATTTGAAGTGATCATCTATCTGTTTAACCCAGTGGTTCTCAACCGGGGTCCACATACCCCTGGGGCCCATGGAATATTCCTGCGGTTCCACAGGAAAAATATAGGAATTTAGGAGTCCACATAAATATTTGGGTGGTCCATGAAGGAATTTCACTTCACAACGGATGTTGTTGCTAGCAAAAACTTTCTTTTGCAATTTACACTGTGTCGAAATACATGAAGAATATGTAAAACTGATTCTTTCTAATCTGCTCAAAAGATGATTTTTTCGAATTTATCAGCACTTACTATCTAAATCCAGCACCTATCTCAAAATGGTGTATTTGAATTGAATTGCTTAACAGACTTAACAAGTGTGGAATAAACACTTTTGTATAAACAAGTTTATAAGAAAATGAAGTTCAAGAACCACATTACTAAAAATATCTTGAGAAAATGACAATGCTTAAGTTTCAATATTCTGGTTTGTGTGTGCCATAAATCAGTATTGCTTCTTCCCTTACCTGTACATTCCCTTAACCTCTTTTAGTGAAATTTGGAGGACCGTAGACACTGGGAATCAGGAGGGTATTGCTTCCAATTATTCAATAATCTTGTATGTGGAAGTGCTCTTAACTGTAATTTTTAATCATCCCAGAATTGACTCCATCCAATTTAGAATCTAGTAGCAACGGGACACAGAAATATGGCAAAAAGAGATCCTGGTTTTGTCGAGGGACGGCCAACTTGAACCATTTTCAGTAGTGGCACGAGTTGTTTTAGGATTTGCAACTTTGTTTGCAACAGCTCAGGTTTTGAGTTTGCTTGGCCAATGAACAGATAACATAGCTATAAAGGAGAAGGACCATGTTTAGGAGTAAAGCACATCGCTTTCTTTGATGTAATGGCTTGAGATTATTGTTCTTCTAGTGTAGGCGTGTGCATATGCTATAGCGAAAGGAGAATTTGGTATAGCTTTTATCCTTTTCGTTCTATTTCTTAAACAGTTTGATCAAAACCAGGTTTAAAGATCTGTTTCTGCTTCTTGGCATGAAGACCAATGATGAAAACAGGCACATTTGATTCTGCAAAAAGGGCGTCTTCCGACTTTTAAAATGGTGTTGCCTTAAAACTTTTTTTCTGAGGGTAGACCCCAAGACCCCATTTCATTTCCCATTCACCAATTAAAAAATTATTCTGCCACATTTTTTTCATCAATTGGCACAGACAGATTTGTGTGCATACAAGAATTTCTATTAACATTTGGGCTTCCCCCCCCTAATTCAGCCCAGCTGTCCACAAGCCTGGAAAATTATACGCTCGTATTTTGTCGAATAGCTTTGAAGGGCTCAACGGACAAAAAAGTTCTGGAAAAGGGGCCCATCGTTAAGAAAAGTTTGTAAACCACTGGTTTAACCTTTTCATAAAAAATCAACAACTTGTAGGCTATTTGATTCCCTTGAAGCACTCTTCTATCCATGCGCTCACTTTTCACTACCAATTTGCTACCGCTATTGATTTGAAAAAACATATTTTTTTGAAAATCAATTTATTTATCATTTAAACAGCCAAAGCCATTGACTCCTTTTTGATTAAAAATTTCACTTATTTCCGATTAAAACAATCAAGATTATAGTCTTATATTTGATTCAAAAATTAATTTATTTCTCATTAAAAAAGCGAAGGCGATAGTCATATTTTTTGGAATAAGACGACAATTCATTTATAAACACAAAAGCCTAGATTACAGTCTTATTTTTGATTCAAAAATTGATTTATTTTTCATTAGAACATCCAAGGGTATAGTCTTCTTTTTGATTTAAAAATTAATGTATTTCCGATTAACATAATGTATTTGATTCCAAAATTAATTGATTTCTCATTTAAAAAGCTAAAGCTATAGTTCTATATTGGAATAAAAAGGCAATTTACTTATAAATGCAAAGCTAAGGTATTAGTTTTATATTTGATTAAAAGCTTCTGCTGTTTCTTATTAAAAAGGCCAAAGTTATAATCTTATGCTGAACTTAAAAATTCATTAATTTCTTATCAAAAATACCAAAACTATAGTCGTATAATGGAATTAAAATTTCGTTTATTTCTTATGTGAAAGAAGACTATTGTCTCATATTGAAATAAAAACTGATTCATTCCACAAAATGAATAACTAAGGCTATGTTTTTGTATTGAAATGAAACCTTATTTGATGTCCTATTTAAAAATGCAAGGCTATTGTTTAGCTTTGAAATGCTAAATTCATGCATTGAGTATTGAAGACGCCAAAGTTATACTCATGCTTTTGAATCAAAACTCCATTGATTTCTGATAAAGAAGAACGAAGGCTATAGTCTTGCATTGGACCAAGAAAGCATTCTATTGAAAAATAGAAAGCAAGTGTTATAGTATTATACTTGATTAAAAATTTCAGCTATTTCCATAAAACTTCATTTCTTCATTATTAGAAGATCCAAGGCGACAATCTTGCATTTTGTTCGAAAATTCAGTCATTTCTGTCATAAATAGCCAAGCTTATAGTTTTATTTCTGATGAGGAAGAGCAAAGTATTAAACAAGGTAAGGTATGGCTTTACGTTGGTATAAGCAATTCATTAAGATCTAATTATAGAAAAACCGTGGTCATATTCTGGCATCATACTAAAATTTTAAGTGTTTATTACACAAAATTGCCAAAGCTATGGTCTTGTATTGGAACAAAAATTATTTTGTGATAAAGTCAAAGCTACAGCCTTATATAGTAGAATGAAGTATTTATTTCTGATTGAAAAGTAGAAGGCTTAAGTTGTATATTAGAATCAAGGCATATTTGTTTTTTCTAGAAAAAGGAAGGCCGCAGACTGATATTGTCAGAAAAAGCAAGTTTGTTTTTGAATAATCCATTAAGGTCCTCCACTTGACTGAAATTTAAGATATTTATGACCCAAGATGGTCAAGGTTATAGTTTTGTGTTGGGCGCGATAATTCATTTATTTGTTGTTAAAGAAAACGAAGGCTATTGTCGTATATTTGAAAAAGTGCTTTGTTCAGCTATTCTTGATTTGAAAAACCAAGCTTGTACTCTAATGTTGGAATCAAAGCTTTAGTCACTTCTTATCAAAAGTTGTAAGACCATAGTCTCGAGGATGAAGCAAAAAGTCACTTAGTTCTGATGAAAGCTAAAGTCTTACATTGATGTTAACAACACATTAAGTTCTAATAATATAAAAATCCAAGGCTACAGTTTGACATTATGCCAAAAGTTCAATTATATAATATTAAAAATTGCCAAAACTATAGTCTGATTTTGGCAAACAAAATTCATTTATTTGTGATTAACAAAGCCAGCACTCTAGCCTTATACTGGAATGAAATATTTATTTCTGATGGTTAAGTCCACAACTTTAGTCGCATAGTCGAACCAAAATTTCTTATTAACAGAACAAAGGGCATTGTCTTATATTGTAATTGCTGCAGTTTGACATTGTTCTAAAATTTAAATTCATTATTTCAAAAAATTTCCAAAGTTATTATCTTATACTGGATTGAAAAGCAAAGTCGTATATTGGAATCAAAAATTAATTATTTCTCATTAAAAGAGCCAAGGCCGTTGTGCTGCCTTGCATTGAATTAAAAAGTAATATCTTCATATATAAAAACAAAGGTTATACTCTTTTCTTTGCTTAAAAGATTCAGCTATGGCTGACTAAAAAGGCAGAGTTTTTCGCATTATAGTGGCATCAAAAATTCATTCATTTCTCATTAAAATAAGCAGAATAAATGAAAACTTCAGTTATTGATCTCTAAATATAAAAGATTATGGTAATGTGCTGGAAATAAAAGTTTAGTTATTATTCACTAAAAACCAAGACTATAGACTTATATTTGAAATAAACAAGTCACTAAATTTTGACAATAGAAAAACCAAAATCATAGCCTGATATTGTAAGAAAAATTAGATTATTTACTATAAAAAAGCCCAGATCATGCTCCTATATTGGAAAAAAACTCCATTTACTTCTGTTGAAAACAAAAAAAGGCCTGATAGTACCAAGAAATTAATTTATATTTAATGAAAAAGCAGTTTAATAACTTTATATATGATTATAGTCTTAACTTTGAATAAAACTTTACTTGTTGATCATCACAAAATGCAAGGCTATACACTATATTTCATTCACAAATTTAGCTGTCTCATTAAAAAAGCCATTTTCTCAAAGAGAACGGAGAATAGGCCTAACAATTCATCAAGATCTTGTCATAGAAAAAGCAAGGTTAGAGCTTGATGCTGCAAAAACAGCTCAATTATTTATAATTAGAAATTGCCAAAGGCTACATTGGACCAAAAGTGCAATATTTTCTGACTAGCAAAGCTTAGGTTATAGCCCTATATACTGAAATAATAAGTCCAAGGCAATCGTCGTACATTGGAAAGGCTATCATCTTCATTGAAAAATATTAGTAATTTATTTATGAATAAAGAGCAAAGGTTACTCTTATTTTGGAAAAAACTAAGTATCTCTGATTAGAAGGAAGTCAAGGTTATAGTCTTGTATTGGACTCAGAAATTAACTTCCTTCTTCACAGTTTTCTATCGTAGAATTCTGGACGCCTTAAACCTGGTTTTGTCGATGTACTGAAGAAAAATTCGACAATTATGCTGGCAAAGTTCTTCACTATGGCACTTTTATAGACATTTTTTCTTGTTAGAGAAGTCAAGGCTATACTCATATATTGCAATCAAAGCTTCTCCTATATCTTATCCAAAAAACCAAAGCTATTGGGTCTGACATGGGAATAATAAATTCATCTATTGAGTATTGAAAAAGTAAAGGCTATATTTATATGTTGGAATCAAAAATTCATTCATCTCTGATAGAAAACGAGCCATTGCTATAGTTTAATACTAGAATGAAAGCTTCTGATAAAAAATCAAGGAAAATATTCCATAGCTGATTCGAAAATTCCGCTCTTTGTGATTTGAAAACAAACAAAGTTTACAGTATGAGGTTTCACTCAAAATTTTATTTATTCTTGTTTAAAAAGAACCAAGGCTATAGTCTGACATTGCCAAAAAAGAATCATTTATTTACTAATAAGAAAACCAAGGTTATAGCCTTATATCGGAATCAAAAACTCATTCATGTCTACTTTCCTATGCCAAGGTTAAGGCGTTTTATTGAAATCAGAAATACATAGGGCTATTGTTGAAAAGGGCAAGATTGTAGCTTTCTATTGGGAGCAATAGAATGTCAATGAAGACAGATGGCAGAACAATCTCAAAGAGAATGTCAGTGACAGATGGTAGGACAATTTCATTGAAATACTCATTGTCAATGAAAAAGTAATTCAGTCTGTGTGGACAACATATAAGTAGAACAGAATTTCATTTTCAAGCTTCCTTAAAATATGGTGCAGTCATAGTGAGCCTAATAACTGTGAAACACCTAAGGAAATAATACTGTATTGACGGTAAAATAATATGAAATAGAGTAAAAACATGAGCAAGGTAGCAAAGTGGTTAGAGCGCATGCCTCCCATGCATAAGGTCTACGGTTCGAGCCCGATTCGATGCCCTGACTGAATGCTCGCTCACTGTTCACCCAGCAGCGAATGGGTACCTGGTGGCAACACTGGGGAGATAAAGGCGGTGAGGAAAGGAACTGGCTACCCTACCTCACATGCCGATGGCTAAGGATAAGTTTCTTCTCTAACAGGCATTCCCCTACGTACGAAGGTATACGGGACTACCTTTATCTTTAGAGTAAAAACCCGCACATAAGAGTTTAAAATTAGCCTGGCAATGTTCTTATAAGTTAGGCCCAGTTATCAGGGTACTGATTCTTACCACAGGTCCAAACAAACGCCAGACAAAATGCTAGTTGACAGCTTGACATTGAAATACCACAGGAAATATAGCTAACCATATAAAGCTTCTGGGCGAGGTAGCATAGTGGTTAGAGCGCATGCCTCCTGTGCGGAAGGTCTACGTTTCGAGCCTGGCTCGATGCCCTGACTGAGCGCTCGCTCACTGCCCACCTAGCAGCAAATGGGTACCTGGTGGCAACACTGGGGAGATAAAGGCGGCCAGGAAAGGAACTGGCTACCTTACCTCACATGCCGATGGCTAAGGATAAGTTTCTTCTCTAACAGGCATTCCCCTACGTACGAAGGTATACGGGACTACCTTTACCTTACCTTATATAACACTTTGTGGTAGAAAACATAGGTTTGAGCCTTTCTATCTCAATAATGAATATAGTTGTTGTTTACTTTATTTATTTTAAGATGTGGCTGTTATACCTAGCCTATTCAGCTAATTTAGGCCTACTATGCATGCCGCACCCAGGCATGGAACCCCTAGTTTAACGTCCCTTCCGATGGACGGCGGAGTGAGCTGTTTTGGTCGTTCATCTGGAGGTCGCCCATCCAGTTTCTGACCGTACACAGCCATGCTTAACTTCAGTTAAGCTAATGGAACTGGCTGGGCTGCTTGGCCACTTGGCCACTCATGTACTATTTTTGGAGGATCTATGACATGGGCTGATTGGCAAACAGGCTGAGTTTATTTCCCAGTGGATAGAAAATGAACCATTACTGAGGAACGAGCTAGAATATAAGGCTGGAAAGGTTCTAATTGTCTGAAATCAAAATATACCTTACAATTTCAGATTGTAGGTTCCTTATAAATTAAGGTTCTTATGCGCGAGCTTTTACTGTAGAAGATATTTTTCAATCCATTAAATAACCAAACATATTTATAATGAAGAATCCAAGAGAAAATGACATTATGCAAGACTTATTCAACACAGCAGAGGTATAAAATCAGTTGATTATATTTCTTCGACAGTAGATGACAGAAACAGAGTGCATGCATTCAAATAAAGATTTCAAGTGAATATTGAATAGCATATAAAAGTCGTAAACAGTTACTAATAGAGCATAAAAACAATTTGAGGTAAATAGATCAGTTCATCTGACAGTCTATTTCACATGTCATTGTTCCAGTCTACAAAAGATATTTCCTCACTTACATCTTCTTCGAAATGGCATCTTCTTTTACTACAACAATGAAACAATCAATGATATTTAGTTATTTAATGTCGTAAATCATGCATGGGCAACCTTTTTTCTCATCTGGGCCAAATTTTGTGTTTTACCAAAGGCCGCGGGATTAGAACAGAAGACACGTGATAAAAAATTATGCGCATGCGTTCCTACAAGGCATAGGTGTGCGACGGACATTGTCAAATATTTCATCGCCACTTTCTGCAGGTAGCCAATAAAATTTAACAACATTGCAAGGAATACCTTTGAATATCTTAATAAAACACACTGTATAGTGTTCGTTAGGCTTGGAATTCACAGGAGAGGGCATGAAAATCTCTTCAAGGGCTGGATCAAGACTCACGGCGGGCCAGATTTGGCCCATGGGGCGTAGGTTGCCCATGCATGTTGTAAATTATTTCATATCACAGTGTTTTTCATGTAGTGGAATTCAAAATGTAATAAAATGAAATGATCTAAAGTTCAGCTGAAAAATAGAGCTCATCTAATTAAAGTTGTAGTATGAAATGCTGGAAAATATAGAAAGGTCCTTAAAAGCATAATGAAGACCCCCTGTTTCCCTCCATTCCATACTGACATTTAATGGTTAGTGTCATCATAAAGCAGTGGAATGCTGCTCCTAAACCACAACATATAATTTTGAAGCATCCCCCTATAAAGCATGCCCTCAATGGAATTTTCATTGGGCAGTGACCAAAATGTCGGGCAGAATTTTATTCACCGCCCAAAGAGAAACAATAGTTACGCACCTGCATCTGGCCCCAGCAAGAGTATTGTATAGGAAATTTGGCCCCGAAGCCAAAAAAGGTTGGTGACCCCTGACCTGTAAGTTTTCTTTAATATTGCAATCTACAAATTGGCTGGAAGAATACAGAAAGGATGTGGAAGGGCGAAACAGAATGTGCAAGCGAAGGACTTTACATTCGCCGCGCTTTGTACAAATGACTGTCCAATGTTCAAATTGACTAGCAAAATATACAGCGAAAGACCAAATGAAACTTTCAAAAATAAAAATGCTAGTACTAGGTATCCAGAATTGAAAGAATATGTGAAACTCGATTGGGAAAGGCACACTCATGGGCGTAGGAGGACGTCAAATTTAGGGGGGCTGTAAACTTTCTCCCCGAATTTCCTATTGTTCTTTCACAAAATCTGCCCAGTGAAACTGATTTCTGCCCAGCTTGGGGGGCTGCAGCCCCCTACCCTCCCGCCTCCTACACTTATGGGCACACTCAGCAGGTCTTTGAAAGGAATGCTTAATCTGAAGAAACGTTTTGAATTGCATCGACTAAAGCAGCAGATATCTCCATTTTACGGCAATATACTGAGAAGGGAAGGGGTAGAATTTTAGAACAATATGCCTACTACCTGAAAGTGTAGAAATCTCCCTGGAAAAACGAGATACCACTTGCAACACCAGTTCTTTTTGTGAGAGCTGCTTTTCTATATAGCAAAAGGCCTGTGATTCGGTCTTTGATTTCAAATCCGATCAGAAGCTATTTTCTCTTCACCTTCTATTGTCTTTGAGTACTTTGATTGATAATTGATATTGCAAACAAATGAGCTGATTGGTTGAAAACATATTTCACCCTTGCTCCAGGATACAACTGGTTTTTGCTCTTGCATAGTAAGAGCAGACCTTTTCGAAAAATTGAAGACTATTTTTTCATGTTCAGTGAGGCTCATTTGCTATGGAATCCAGTAGACATTGCTTTTAACAGCAAAATCCAGCGGAATTACACAAGTCATTTGACTAAATATGAAGCCCTACGGGTCCTAGCTGAGTCCCATAAGGATATTTTCAGACAAATTATTTCATGAGCTGTCAATATTCAATGTTAGATATAGATCACTTCTTTCTGCTTCTTGCTTTAGCATACATCAAGTCTCAAATCAAGAACAACAATTCAGATAGCTCAATTTTGTGAACTATAGCTGATGTCTAAGTTCTATACAAAGTTCAGCATTCCAAACACAAACTTTATTATGCTGTTCCACTGGCAAAAAGAAACATATTTGGCCAACACTTGTTCATGAATTCAGAGTTTACAAGAAAAGGACTAAGAAATCACAAGAGTTCCTGATATGTTTCTCATACTTTGGTAGGAAAAGGTGTCTATGTGACTGTGTAACCATTCTTTATAGAAATCAAATGACTAAGAAAGATTCCTAGCTGAGTTCGGTTTCACAATCTTTTGCCATTCACACCACAAAAGTCTCAATACATTGAGAATATAAAAAACTCAAAACACCATGTTTTCTCTTCCAAAACTAACCCCTAGACAGTGACAGCATCACTAGATTGAGGCCATATGTCTTTAATGAAGTAGAAGCTTCTACATATTTTAATGTTACCTAATGAAATTTACTAACCAATGCAAATCATCTTGCACATCCTCAAAACGGTGAAAAAACAATATGCTAATAAGAATACCAATCTACTGACTTCCAGAAATCATTATGTGAAATTTTGAATGACTTTTTACCATTTTTCTGCTCAAATGATTTTCATTTACTGGCCTGGGGCAGACAATGACTTGTCCATGAATTTCCTCTTCACAAAACACATCCACCACTGAAAGATATAAGAAAGAAAGAAAGTTGACTAAAACAGTACCACACTGAGATTTTTCATACTCATATCTTATAAAAATATAAAGAACAAACATGTCCTTAATAAATTGGTAACAATAATAAATGCTATGTGAATCAGAGCATTCAATAACATTTAGAGTAAGCAACAGTGAAAGCTGAATCCCATGAAGGACCAATCATTATGTGCACTTTTCCACATCATTTTAAGTCAAAGTAGACAGCAGTTCAGGCAGAAGTAGCTAATTAGCTGGTGATAAATTACCAGTTGCTGCCTTCAAGTGAAAGCTTGGTGAATGGCAAACAATAATGCAAAAATATGTTGTCAAACCAAGATACTTCTGCAATAGATATCCTAAGTTCACTACATAGTTGGCTCTAAACTTTATCAATTATAAAGTTGACTTGCTGCAAATAAGCATGAAATTGTACTTTTGTACAGCAAGTCAACTTTATAATTGATTTAGTACAAAAATCACACAAGTGCACAAACAGCTATGTCACTTTTTAAACACTATTTCTGCTAACCTAGCTTCAATTTTCCTGTTAAGTGGTGTGGGAACCGAACAAAAGTTTGCAAGATCTCATATGCCATACCAAAAAACTCACAATTTTAAAAGGCTTGCTGAAGCTAGTTCATCAAATCAAAATTACAGAAATAACCCTATACTAACCTTGCTTGGCTTGCCAGTTTGTGGATCAAACACCTTCTCAATCAGTCTCTGTCCAAGTTCTTGCCTCAATTGCACTAAATACCCTCTGCATAAATCTACAAATTTAAAATCAACTAAACTGTTTAAATTCATAATAGAAGCATACATTCATGAATATTTGAATGGGAAAACTATAGCAGGTAAATCATAATACATGGCAGTGAGTTGTATTTTGAGAAATTAAGCAATAATCATAACATAAAGGAACTTCATTACATCATTCACAAAAAAAGCAGTGTGGCTATAATGCTCTGGTGTAGTCTAGCACATCTGCTTGATTTGCAAACTGCTGAGCAAATGCTAGTTGGCAGTTGATAGTAGGACTACTATCATAACTAGGTATATGTTAGCATTTGCTAACAGAAATAAGTGTCTAGGTACATAAGATTTCTAATGTACTTAGACCCTCTACACGGTTTGAAAGAACTATGTTAAAATATGATACTCTTTTTGGGCACACCCATCCCTAAAGATCTCAAATTACCAAACAAACTACACCAAAGCCTCTTCAAGATAGCCAGTACAGAGACAAAACACCTAAATCAATGCCAAAAACAGTAAAGTCAAAAAATCACATGAACATGAAACTACTTTCAACAGCATTCAATACTACAAAATGGCATTGCTATGATGTTCATCTATTGATCAGCATTGAATATCACAAAAGAGCAGCTAGCAGATCCTCTGGAGGTAAAGAGTACTTTGAATGCCAATGAAATATCACTGCATTCTAATCATCCATACAATGTTCATTGATTACAAAAAATGCTACAGAAAAGTATAACAGGTGGTAGGCGAGCTTGCCTCATTGTCCGGTGAAGTACCACCACTCTATCTATTGGTGCCTTTAGTGACTTTGTCTCATTCAGCACTAGGATAGAGATCACAGGTCTTTTGGTTGGTAAGGTAACTGTGATTAGTGGCAGTGGTAAACTGTTGGGCTTATTTGATCCCTTGCTATGCCTGAGGGTACTGGTGGAAGAGGTGGACTGTAGGCCTGCCACTAGATAGTACAGAGGCACAAACCCATTGGTAGCGCTTTATGAGGCTGCCACATCAGCTGGTGTATAATCTCAGGTTGCCTGCTATGCCAGTTTGTGACTGGAGCCACTCCTAGCTTGCAGTTCCGGGGGGCCCTTCTGAGGCCACACGACAACCATGGGAACTTTCATAGGCTCACTGACATACGATGCCTCTATCACTTTGGCCAACCCAATCATCACTCACTCATTTTCTATTTGTACTAAGCCTCTCACTCACACAGATATTAGCCCTACTACCGTTACCAATGTGGCACATTCTAAACTCTTTTCCATCTCATTTTGCAGTATTTGTGGACTATTCTCCAATCTTAACTCTGTACACCAACATCTCCAGTCCTCTAATCCTCATGCACTCTTCCTCACAGAAACTAAGATTAAACCACCAGACCCAAATGATGACAACCCCATTCTCTGCCCTCATCTAAAATGCTCTGGATATGAGCTTTTTTCCTCTTTCTTCCCAAATGGTGGTGTCTGCGCGATTATCCGCTCTGATGTACAAAGTTTTTTTCTACCTCAATTTGACCTCATTAATCCTGGTTTTCAACTCATCTGGATGAAAATTTCCCTACCTAACACTTCAAAATCTACTCGCACCCTATGCCACTTACCTAGCTCCACTAACCATGAACTTCTATTTGACCATCTATCTAAGACAATTGACACAGTTACTCTTCAATCTCCATGCTCTGAAATCACCATCCCTGGTGATTTCAATGTCTACAATCCCAATTGGCTTACCTACTCTCCACATATCACTACCCCTGCAGGTTGTGGTGCACAGGCTTTTGCCATTGTGAATGACCTGTCACAATTGATATCAGAACCTACACAAATCCTTGACCAATGAGGGGATAAAGCTAATACACTCAATCTGTTTCTTACATCAAACCCAGACATTTACTCTAACCCTATTCTAGATTCTCCTCTTGGTAACTCTGAACACTGCCTTATCACATTCCAATCTTGATGACCATAATTTCCAACCTCCTCTCTACCCCACAGCCACCAGTACAATGTCCCCTATTAAGTTCTCACATGCAATGTCTGGAAAGCCCTTCTTCAGCTCAACACCTCCAAATCTATTGGGCCTGATGGTGGACCTGCTATAGTTCTAAAGTCCTGTGCCTCTGAACTCACCCTTGTTCTCAACAAGCTTTTCCAACTTTCCTACAATCTTGGTATTTTCCCTTCCTCTTGGAAATGCGCCTATGTTTTCCCTATCCACAAAAAGGTGACAAATCTGGCCCTTCAAACTAGTGCCCTATTCCAATTACTTCTCTCATCTATAAGACTAGGGATACCATTTTCACCAAACAACTGCTTGCCTTCCTTGAAGCCAACAACCTTCTTTCTGACCATCAATATGGGTTTCGACAAGCAAGATCTACTGGTGACCTTCTAGCCTATGCTGTTCATGCTTGGTCCTCTGCTCTAGAATCCTACGGTGAGAGTGGAGTGATCTCGCTTGATATTTCCAAGGCCTTTGATCGCATCTGGAACAAAGGTCTTTTTGCTAAAATGCCAATGTTTGGTCTTCACCACACCCTCATTAAATGGATTTCTAGCTTTCTATCTGATATGTCAATTGCAATCTCTCTAAACCTCATTCTGTCATCTCAGGTGTACCTCAGGTCTCTCTTATCTCTCCTGTTCTGTTTATCCTATTCATAAATGACCTGATTTCCTCTACATCTTCTAGAATTTTCTCCTTTGCTAATGACACTTATTTAAGTTGATCTTTTTCATCCAATCCACAACATCTGCCTATTCTAATATTTCACCATATTGAAACACTTCAGCCTCACTTCTCACCAATGACTTGACAAATGTAGAAAAGTGGGGTAACAGCAACCTTGTTAAGTTTAATCAAGAAAAGACAACACAGGTTGTCACATCACTTAAACATCACCAAGATTTCCCCCCAGTTTTCTTGAATAGCAACAAACTGGACATTTCATCTTCCTTCACTCAACTTCGTCTTTGTATTTCATCTAATCTCACTTGGAAACCCCATATCAATTCCATTGCAAAGCATGCATCTCAGAAACTTGGCATTCTTTCTAGAGCTTGTGGCTATTTCTCACCTTCTCAACTATTAACTATATACAAATCCCAGATCTGCTCATGTCTGGGATGGTGCTCCTAAATCTTCTCTCCATCTTCTTGACAGGGTCCAGTCCAAATCTATCCATCTCATCAACAATCTAAGCTTCACCAATTCTCTACAGTCTCTCTCCCATTGTTGTTCCTTTGTTTTCTATGTTCATTTGAACTTAACTATGCGTACTCTCCATTTCAAAATAGACCTCACCACCCAATTATCTATTCTTTATGGAAATGCATTCCAGGGCATTCTCAATGCAACCCCCTCTGGCTATTAATTTTGAGCCAAAAAGATATTGTTTGATTCAGATCCAGAAGTAACTCTAAGATCAGATGCAGAAAGATCTTTCCATTTTCTAACACTATTTTCACAGATATTGCTCTCAGGAAATCAGGAACATTATTCCTGATCCAGTGAGGCATGTTCGAACCACCATAAGCTCTACCCAATCATGCCCTTTCCAAGTTACACTACCTAATCCACTACCTCTAGCTCACAAATCATCTTTCATTCCAAGAACCTCTCGCCTGTGGAACTCATTGCCACCCACTACTTTCCCTGAATCCTATAATTTGTCATCTTTCAAATATAACATCAACAAACTTGATCTTGTCTTCCTACTTCAGCTTCCCCATTTTCTTAGTTTTTCTTTTGTTGGGGCTTTTCTATAGGCCCTACAACCTTTCCCCAACATTACTTACTAAAGCAAAAAAACACAATAGAAGTACATAGAATCGCTTCCTGTTTGATTTATGGAATCAAGAATTTCTTTACTCTTGTACCATATCTTGCTACTGCCCAATTTTTTAACACTCTTTCCTGTCATCTAATAAAAAATCTTCAATATGAAGACAGACTTGGGCATATAATATAGTATAATACTGATATAAAAGCATACCTTCTTCGCCTTTGTTTTCTGGTTTTCCATACAAAGCATTCAAGGGAAATCCTGGGCTTCCAGGTAGAGGGAAATCAAGGATAGCAAATGTCTGCATCTCTTTCACTGCTACATTTTTTGCACTGATCTAATAAGCAACAGAAGACTCAAAAATATGAACAATATGAAAGTTGATGCAAGCAATGGATATAAGATCAAGCTACTCTGCAATTCATCTATCTATCTATTTATCTGTCTATCTATCTGTCTGTCTGTCTATCTATCTATCTATCTATCTATCTATCTATCTATCTATCTATCTATCTATCTATCTATCTATCTATCTATCTATCTATCTATCTATCTATCTATCTATCTATCTATCTATCTATCTATCTATCTATCTATCTATCTATCTATCTATCTAT